>JAVSCE010017129.1:600000-965555 GCA_032199065.1 Smutsia gigantea | reverse complement strand
TTCATATGTCCCTGAAATCACAGAAAAATTGGAGGACCGGGAACAGGGGTAAAAATTGAAGTTTGGCTAAAGAACTCTCTCAGTGGCTCATGTACATAATCCCAATCTTCTCCGAATGGGGGAATGTGACTTTCTGGAGCAGTGTCCTTTTCCTCATGGCTGTTTTCCTCCGATCTCTTCTCTGACCTCCTTTTGGGTTGCTCGAGCATCCTACTGAGTTGGTCCCTGTGCTTTGCCTGCTGTCTCTTTGGAGTGTTTGAAGATCAGCTATCCTTTCTTAGCAGGCAGTGTGGGGTCCTACTTCACAGCCACATGCTGACATGGGATGAACAGAAATTGTGGGAACTATAACTTTCCCATTATGCCTGAATGAGAAAACAGCTCTCACCTATAAAATGGAGAATTCAGAGGTTTCTTCATCTGCTTCTGGTGAGGCTTAAGGCAGAGAATTTACTTATAGGGCTTGGCACAGTGCCTGGCACATAGGGAATGCTCAATAAATGTTGGCTAATATTCTTACTATTTTATGTAAGTTCCCGTAATTTTCCTTGACCTACTCTATGCTCTGGTTGATGCTGAAGAACCAGAAAAGCAGCTTTCATGCTGTCAGACCTCCTTTTTATGACAAATATTTTTTCAATACCCCTTTACCACCTTGAAATGCAATTTGGGGCTAATATAATCTATGGGACACAAAATTAAGAAAAATCAATATAATGTCCTAACTGTAATAAAAATAAAATATACAGAAGAATATTTTATAGTAAGATATATTTTTATATGTAAATGTGTAGGCACTGCTGTATATACTAGCAGTATATACAGTAGCTAAGTAGGTGTATGGTTGTACCTACATGTAAAAGTAACATAAATGTGACAGCTACATATGCAAACAAATGCATGTACATTCTAGTGATGACTCCAATACTATAAGTGGTCTTACCATAAACTTTCCCTCTGCTCCTTGTTCCCCAGCCCCCTTGTGGTTAGAAAGGACTATGGGCTAGTTCTGACCACTAGGCTATAGTCAGAAGTGAAATGCCTCACTTGTGGGCTGAAGTATTGAAAAGCTGGTGTGCAAACCCTGTCTACCCCTGCCCAAAGTGGCTGGCGACAATCCCTGTGGTGGAATTAGTCTGAACCCCTGAATAACTGAGAAGAGACCCCTGACAAAGCTTGCTAGACTTCTGGCATAAACAAAAAACAAAACTTTGTTATATTAAGCCACTAGGATTTCTACGTTAATTTGTTTTTGCAGCAGAACCCTGCCTATCCTTCAATGGTGAAGGCACTTTTAAAATAAATCCTAATTTTACACAATTGTATACCTGGGAAAACTAGTGGATGTTGAAACCATGCAAAAAATTTTTTCTGTGTGTCTTTATATGGAAAACTAGGTTCAGATAATTATAAATAGTGTTTTCACCTATAAATGACCAGCAGGACATTTGAATTTGTGCAGACCAGGGACTTTCTATGTTGTCAAAAATGTCCAACACATGGCAGAATGTTTATTATTCTTGAGTTTTGTCATTGAGACAACCAAAATTCCCCAAGAAAGGTTCAAAACTTCCCCAAGAGGAAGAATTATCTCCAGGCCAGTAACCCAGAGACAAGATCACATGGACTTTACTGGCCCAGCTGTACGATGTGGTGGGATTTCACCAATGAGTATTTCCTAATTATAGTACTTTAGAACACTAGGCTACATTCTACAAGATCTTAAAAACAGTAGGTGAAATAAAAAGGTTCTTTGGTCACAGGTTGGGAAATGCTGGGCTAAAGAGTGTTAAGTAGGTATCAGAATCTCTAGGACGTGAAGCATACGAGCATCCACAAGGGCGATGCCACGTGCACTGTTCCCCACACTTACTTGAGCAAGGAGACCTTTTGTTTCAGAGTTCCTAAAGAACTCGAACTCCATAGGGTAGGCAATCTCCACATTTACAGGTGAGCATACCAAGGCCCAGAGAAAGTGAGATGTTTGTGTAAAGTTTTCCGTGAGTTAGTAGTAGAGCTAGGCCTAGAAACCTCACTTAAAATCAATATTCTCAAGCATAAAAAGGAATTAAGTGAGATGTATGTTCCAATGTGGAGAAATCTCAAAAACATAATCTAGGTGAAAGAAGCCAGAAACAAAAAGTCCCATATTATATGATTCTTTTAGATGAACTACCCAGGATAGATAAATCCAGAGACAAAGAGAAGACTGTTGGTTGCCAGGGGTTAGGTGGAACACGGAGAGGGGAGCCACTGCTTAACGGAAGTGGGGTTTCCTATTGGGGTGATGAAAATGTTTTGTAACTACACAGAGATGGTGGCTGCCCAACACTATCAATGCACTAATTCCATGGATTTGTGTATTTTAAAATGGTTAATTTTGTTATGTGAATTTTATCTTATTAAAAGTGCATATAATGAAGGCTAAAAAGTAATATTATTTTCTCTCTACTATGCTCTTATCAACTTGATAAGAAATATACTAGATAGTAGCATAGCAGTATGATCTTTTCCATATGTTTTCTCATATTGTTACAAATAGTATTTTATTACTTTTCAATTTCTGGTTATTGTGTAAGGAAGTGGCTACCATAACCTACAGTGGGTTGAATTTTATGGGGATTGATTACAGGCTAATAAAAGATAACTCAGCTACTTTCAATAGAGTAGAGTGGTTTTGTACCCATTAGCTACTACAAGCTAGTGTGTGTGTTCTGCAGAATAGAAATATCAGGGCATTGGTATCAGATGAACAGAGGTTCAAATCCTGACTCCATCACTTAATAGCTCTACCTATATTCAAATTCTGAGCTTCAATTTCCTCATGTGGTAGGGAACAGTAATCCCTAGACAGAGGGTCAGTGGGGGAATTTATCTCAATGACTTAGGTAAAATGTCTGGAACAAAACCTAGATTCATAATAGCAAATCAACCCGAGATCCAGTTCCTCCAAGTGCACTACTTTCCTGGGGAACACACAGGTAGTGCCTAAAATTTTCTTCAGAGGGCCAGAGAGGTACCCCTATCCATACTAGGGATTTTCTTTTTGAAGTTGAGGACATACTTGGCTCCAGGAAAGAATTTCCGAGTGAAGATTTTCTTTGTTCTCTGACTCCATGGGATGCTCTGTTGTACTGTGCAGATCAGAAACTGGGAGCATTGTGCAGAATACATTATGCATATGCATGTGTTTATAAAACAACAAGTATCTCTAGAAGGGAACCCTATCTAATCAAGTCTGTCAGAAGAAAGACTCCGGAACCTTCATCTTTTGATCAATTAGGAACTAAGTGGGCATTTTAAGAAAAAACAAATACTTTTAGGCATAATTAATGTGGCTTTCATACACTATGGTCCTTTCACTTCTACTTTCAGTTTTAATAGTACAAAATGACATTTTAGAAAAAGTATTGAAAAATGCATTTTCATTCAAAAAATACAGTAGTCACACAAGTGTACATTGTATTACACAGAAATACTTATGAACTACATAGGGCAGGTGTGGGAGATGTGGTTCATAAGAGGATAGAGCACATCGAAGGCTAATAGATTTATCTGCATCTAAACCACCAGATTGTTTGGTGAATTACCCACTTAAAAAAAAATAAGCAAAGTTACTAACGCCAATCACTTGGAACTCAGCAAGCTTCATTTCATGTGCTTAAGCCATTCTTGAAAACTGAGGAGCAAATTAAAACATTTTCTTTACTGAACTGCTTCTGTAGGGCCTCATTTTCAAATAACAATTCCTGCATTAAATAAACATTCATTCCGAAACCAGAGTGTGTTATACTTGCCCGTGAAGGGCTATGCCAGAGCCCAAAGACAAGAAGCCCTTTCCAAATGGAAGCCTAACTGGAAAGCAGCTGAGTTAACCCCTACTTTTCAAAGATTTTGTTCCTTCTTAATTCCAAGGTGGATAAAAACACAGATAAGCCTCTAGTTAAAAGCCAACTTTTCTCCCAAGAGCTCAGTGGTGGTGTAATACAGAATGTGAAGAATAAAGGGATATGAGAAGTAGCATAAGAGGAAATATTTATGTCTGTGAAAATACAAAGCAAGCCCCCTCAGGGCCTCATAATGAGAAGGAAGGGCATAAGAGAACTTTCTGGCACCCTGTCCCTGAAAAGGAATGTGAATCATGAGTTGAAGCACTCCCACACGTAGGATTGACTTGAAGCCATGATGACAGCCACTGGGCAAGTATCCAGGGGCTCTGAGTGTTGCGATGACATCACCTGCCACCCCTGAAGCCGTTCACTTGGCGAACAACCTGAAAGGCACATGTCCATTCACTTAACAATGTAGAAAAAGTCTGGGGGGTTGTTCATAACAAAGTGAGTAACTAGCACTAGAAAAGCAATATGGGAGAGCTACTGGGTCTGTTCTCAGTGTGACTGTTATTAAAGAGAGTCGCCGGAATTGGGTGCTCCAAAATGAAAACTTGGATCTATAAAAAAAACAAAAAACAAACAAACAAAAAACACATGAGCCGTGAAAAAACAAAAAAAAACCCAGGCTGGATGGATAGTCACCAAAATATTAACAATGGTTACTTCTGGATGACATAGCTTTCTCTGAATTTTATAATTCAAAAAAAAAATTTAAATACGAAAACCTTCCATTTAAAAGACAAAATATAGTTTGGATCGAGTTGGATCCAAGAACAACATAAAGAGAGCAGCACCAAGGAATAAATGGGTGATCCAATGCTAGGAAAACAGGCATTATGAAAGCATTATGAAAATAAACACCCCAAACTGACACCAATCCTGTGAAAGAGAAGCAGTGCCTGCACAGTCGGTTGAATAGCTTCTAAAAGATGGAGAACAGCAAAAACATGGTCTTCTATGATAAAGACATGATTTAGAATTCTTCAACGGCCCAATTTAAAAGTAAAAATGATTAAGTGACTCTTACCTCCACATGTAAGATGAATATTGGACACTTTTGTATCTCATCCGGTTCCTTTATTCCCTTTTTTAAAATTTTATTTCATTTTTTATTTTGCTATTATTAATGTACAATTACATGAGCAATATTATAGTTACTAGACTCCCCCTATTATCAAGTCCCCAGCACATACCCCATTAAAGTCACTGTCCATCAACGTAGTAAGATGCTATAGAATCACTACTTGTCTTCTCTATAAATACTGCCTATCCCGTGTCCCCTGCCACTGCATTACATGTGCTAACTATAATGCCCCTTTTCCCCCCTTACACGTACCTTCCCACCCATCCTCCCCAGTCCCTTTCCCTTTGGTAACTGTTAGTCCATTCTTGGGTTCTGTGAGTCTGCTGCTGTTTTGTTCCTTCAGTTTTTCCTTTGTTCTTATACTCCACAGATGACTGAAATAATTTGAAACTTGTCTTTCTCCACCTGGCTTATTTCACTGAGCATAATACCTTCTAGCTCCATCCATGTTGTTGCAAATGGTAGGATTTGTTTTCTTCTTATGGCTGAATAATATTCCATTGTGTATATGTACCACATCTTCTTTATCCATTCATCTACTGATAGACACTTAGGTTGCTTCTATTTCTTGGCTATTGTACATAGTGCTGTGATAAACTTAGGGGTGCATATGTCTTTTTGAAACTGGGCTGCTGCATTCTTAGGGTAAATTCCTAGGAGTGGAATTCCTGGGTCAAATGGTATTTCTATTTTGAGTTTTTTTCAGGAACCTCCATACTGCTTTCCACAATGGTTGAACTAATTTACATTCCCACCAGCAGTGTAGGAGGATTCCTCTATCTCCACATCCTCTCCAACATTTGTTGTTGTTTGTCTTTTGCATGGTGGTCATCCTAACTGGTGTGAGGTGATATCTCATTGTGGTTTTAATTTGCATTTCTCTGATGATTAGTGATGTGGAGCATCTTTTCATGTGTCCGTTGGCCATCTGAATTTCTTTGGAGAAGTGTCTGTTCAGCTCCTCTGCCCATTTTTTAATTGGCTTATTTGCTTTTGGTTTGTTGAGGTGCATAAGCTCTTTATATATTTCGGGTGTCAACCCCTTATTGGATATGTCATTTATGAATATATTCTCCCATATTGTAGGATGTCTTTTTGTTCTACTGATGGTGTCCTTTGCTGTACAGAAGCTTTTTAGTTCGGTATAGTCCCATTTGTTTTTGTATCCCTTGCCTGGGGAGATATGTTCATGAAGATGTTGCTCATATTTATGTCCAAGAGATTTTTGCCTATACTTTTTTCTAAGAGTTTTATGGTTTCACGACTTATATTCAGGTCTTTGATTCATTTTGAGTTTACTTTTATGTATGGGGTTAGACAATAATCCAGTTTCATTCTCTTACATGTAGCTGTCCAGTTTTGCCAACACCAGCTGTTGAAGAGGCTGTCATTTCCCCATTGTATATCCATGGCTCCTTTATCATATATTAATTGACCATATATGCTTGGCTTTATACCTGGGCTCTCTAGTCTGTTTCATTGGTCTATGGGTCTGTTCTGGTGCCAGTACCAAATTGTCTTGAAAACTGTGGCTGTGTGGTAGAGCTTGAAGTCAGGGAGCATAATTCACCAGACTTTATTCTTCCTTCTCAGGATTGCTTTGGCTATTCGGGGTCTTTTGTGGTTCCATATGAATTTTAGAACTATTTGCTGTAGTTCATTGAAGAATGCTGTAGGTATTTTGATCGGGATTGCATTGAATCTGTAGATTGCTTTAGGCAGGATGGCCATTTTGACAACCTTAATTCTTCCTATCCATGAGCATGGGATGTATTTCCATTTATTGGTATCTTCTTTAATTTCTCTCATGAATGTCTTTTAGTTTTCAGAGTATAAGTCTTTCACTTCCTTGGTTAGGTTTATTCCTAGGTATTTTATTCTTTTGGATGCAATTGTGAATGGAATTGTTTTACTGATTTCTCTTTCTGCTAGTTCACGGTTGCTGTACAGAAATGTAATAGATTTCTGTGCATTAATTTTGTATCCTGCAACTTTACTGAATTTAGATATTAGATCTAGTAGTTTTGGAGTGGATTCTTTAGGGTATTTTATGTACAATATCATGTCATCTGCAAAAAGGGACAGTTTGACTTCTTCCTTACCAAACTAGATGCCTTTAATTTCTTTGCGTTGTCTGATTGCCGTGGCTAATACATCTAGAACTATGTTGAATAAAAGTGGGGAGAGTGGGCATTCTTGCTTTGTTCCTGATCTTAAAGGAAAAGCTTTCAGCTTCTCGCTGTTAAGTATAATGTTGGCTGTGGGTTTGTCATATATGGCCTTTATTATGTTGAGGTTACTTGCCCTCTATACCTGTTTTGTTGAGAGTTTTTATCATGAATGGATATTGAATTTTGTTGAATGCGTTTTCAACATCTATGGAGATGATCATGTGGTTTTTGTCCTTCTTTTTGTTGAGGTAGTGGATGATGTTGATGGATTTTCAAATGTTGTAGCATCCTTGCATCCCTGGGATGAATCCCACTTGATCAGGATGGATGATCTTTTTGATGTATTTTTGAATTCAGTTTGCTAATACTTTGTTGGGTATTTTTGCATCTATGTTCATCAGGGATATTGGTCTGTAATTTTCTTTTTCTGTGGTGTCTCTGCCTGGTTTTGGTATTAAGAGTGATGTTGGCCTCATAGAATGAGTTTGGGAGTATTCCTCCTCTCCTACTTTTTGGAAAACTTTAAGGAGGATGGTATTATGTCTTCACTAAATGTTTGATAAAATTCAGCAGTGAAACCATCTGGTCCAGGATATTGCTGTTAGGTAGTTTTTTGATTAACAATTTAATTTCTTTGTTGGTAATTGGTCTATTCAGATTTTCTGTTTCTTCCTGGGTCAGCCTTGGAAGTTGTATTTTTCTAGAAAGTTGTCCATTTCTTCTAGGTTATCCAGTTTGTTAGCATATAATTTTTCATAGTATTCTCTCATAATTCTTTGTATTTCTGTGGTGTCCTTAGTGAATTTTTCTTTTTCATTTCTGATTCTGTTTATGTGTTTAGACTCTCTTTTTCTCTTGATAAGTCTGGCAAGGGGTTTATCTATTTTGTTTATTTTCTCAAAGAACCAGCTCCTGCTTTCATTCATTCTTTTAATTGTTTTATTGTTATCAATTTTATTTATTTCTGCTCTAATCTTTATTACGGCCTTCCTTCTACTGACTTTTGGCCTCATTTGTTCTTCCTTTTCTAGTTTCATTAATTGTGAGTTTAGACTGTTCATTTGGGATTGTTCTTCTTTCCTGAGGTAAGCCTGTATTGCAATATATTTCCCTCTTAGCCCGGCCTTCACTGTGTCCCACAGATTTTGCAGTGTTGAATTATTATTGTCATTTGTCTCCATATATTGCTTGATCTCTGTTTTTATTTGGTCATTGATCCATTGATTATTTAGGAGAACGTTATTAAACTTCCATGTGTTGGTGGGCTTTTTCATTTTGTTTGAGTAATTTACATCTAGTTTCATACCTTTGTGATCTGAGAAGCTGGTTGTTACAATTTCAATCTTTTTGAATTTACTGAGGTTCTTTTTGTGGCTTAGTGTATGATCTATTCTTGAAAATGTTCCATATGCACTTGAGAAGAATACGTATCCTGTTGCTTTTGGATGGAGTGTTCTGTAGATGTCTGTTAGGTCCATCTGTTCTAATACGCTGTTCAGTGCCTCTGTCTCTTTATTTCCTGTCTGGTTGATCTGTCCTTTGGAGTGAGTGGTGTGTTGAAGTCTCCTAAAATGAATGCATTACATTCTATTTTCCCGTTTAATTCTGTTAGTATTTGTTTCACATATGTAGGTGATCCTGTGTTGGGTACATAGATATTTATAATAGTTATATCCTCTTGTTGGACTGACCCCTTTATCATTACATAATGTCCTTCTTTGTCTCTTGTTACTTTCCTTGTTTTGAAGTCTATTTTGTCTGATACAAGCACTGCAACTCCTGCTTTTTTCTCACTATTAGTTGCATGAAATATCTTTTTCCATCCCTTTACTTTCAGTCTGTGTATGTCTTTGGGTTTGAAGTGAGTCTCTTGTAGGCAGCATATAGATGGGTCTTGTTTTTTTAATCAATTCAGAGACTCTACATCTTTTGGTTGGTGCATTCAGACCATTTACATTTAAGGTGATCATCGATAGGTATGTACTTATTGCCATTACATGGTTTAGATTTGTGGCTACCAAAGGTACAAGGGTAATTTCCTCACTATCTAACAGTCTAATTCAACTCACTTTGTATGCTATTACAAACACAACCTAAAGATTCTTTTTTTTCTCCTCCTTTTTCTTCCTCCTCCATACTTTGTATGTTATGAATCATATTCTGTACTCTTTGTCTGGCCCTTGTGTGACATCTATTTAGTCTTAGGAATACTTCCATCTATAGGAGTCCCTCCAAAATGCACTGTAGAGGTGGTTTGTGGGAGGTAAAATCCCTCAGCTTTTGCTTATCTGAAAATCATTTAATCCCTCCTTCAAATTTTAATGATAACCTTGCCAGGTAGAGTATTCTTGGTTCAAGGCCCTTCTGCTTCATTGCATTAAATATATCATGCCACTCCCTTCTGGCCTATAAGGTTTCTGTTGAGAAATATGATGATAGCCTGATGGGTTTTCCTTTGTATGTGATCTTTTTTCTCTTTCTAGCTGCTTTTAAAAGTCTGTCTTTATCCTTGATCTTTGCCATTTTAATTATTATATGCCTTGATCTTGTCTTCGTTGGGTCCCTTGTGTTGGGAGATCTGTGCACTTCACTTCCATGGCCTGAGAGACTATCTCCTTCCCCAGATTGGGGAAATTTTCAGCAATTACCTCCTCAAAGACACTTTCTATCCCTTTTTCTCTCTCTTCTTCTTCTGGTACACCTATAATGCGAATATTGTTCCGTTTGGATTGGTCACACAGTCCTCTCAATATTCTTTCATTGTTAGAGACTCTTTTTTCTCTTTGTGCCTCAGCTTCTTTGTATTCCTCTTTTCTAGTCCCTATTCCATTTACCATCTCTTCTAGTACATCTAATCTGCTTTTAAATCCCTCCATTGTATGTTTCATTTCAGAGAAGGAATTTCTTAATGATTGAATCTCTGACTTAAATTCATTCCTGAGTTCTTGAATATTTTTCTGTACCTCCATAAGCATGTTTGTGATTTTTATTTTGAACTCTCTTTCAGGAAGATTGGTGAGTTCAGTTTAATTTGGCCCTTTTTCTGGGGTTTGTGAGATTTTGGTCTGAACCAATTTGTTTTGATGTTTCATATTTCTGTGTGGTGCCCTCTATTGCCCAGAAGCTCCAGTCTCTGGAGCTGCTCAGCCCCTAGAGTGAGCTTGTGGGTCGTAGGGAAGCCGAGCTGGTGCCTGGGTGGAGGAAAGATGTTTCCTGATTCCCATCTGCCCTGTCTGTCTCCAGTATCAGTGCCAGTGGACTGAGCACACACGTGTAAGCCTCTGTGCTTGGCATCTCTAGCTTTTGTGGGGGGGGGCACTCCCTTTGGCTGGCTTGACTCCAGAGCAGTGACTGCTGGTTTGCAAGCTGGTGCCGGCAGGCCAGGAGGAAGGCTTGGCAGGCTGCATGTCACAGTGGGGGGCCTTGGAGCTGAGTAGCCAGCCAGGGGGTTGGAGTGCCTGACGCTCCCCAAAGTTCCCAATTTTCTGGGCAGAGAGTGCCCAGACAACCTTGTCCCCCTATCCCTTCTCCCGTGAAGGAAGCTCCATGAAAAACCCGCCCCTTCAGCAGCCCTCTCGCTGCTGGGAAGTCTCTTGACTGTCTGCTTTTCCTTTGTCCCAGAGTGGCCAGGTGTGGATCCCGTCCTCCACAAATGGCTGGAATCTGTTTCTCAAGCACTCCACCTGCCCCAGCACCCCAGCCTCCAGAGCACCACACAATGTAGGTTTCTCCTCGCAAAGCAGATCTCCAGGACTAAGTGTTCAGGAGTCCCAGACTTCCACCCTCTCCCGTTCCGTTTCTCTTCCTCTCACCCGTGAAAGCTGGGTGGGGGAAGGGCTTAGGTCCCATTCGATCAAAGCTTTTGTACATAACCCTGTTTCGTGAGGTCTGCTCTGTTCATGATGTCTGTATGCAGTCTGGTGCAGCCTTCTTTCCTGCTGCTGTTTTAGGGTTAGTTGTATTAACGATATTTTCACAGTATCTGTGGTTTTGGGAGGAGTTCTCTGTCTCACCTCTCATGCCACCATCTTGCATCTTCCCCCCTCGTTCCTTTGTTCTTGAACAGTAATTCTGTATTTGACTGATACAACCTAAGTACTTAAGATAATCTCACTTTGCGAGGCAAGTGTAATATTAATCCTATGATACCTAAATATCAAGATTACGATCCACTGGATTTCATGCACCATTGTTTATAGAGGTAAAATGTAAAGAAAAAAAATGTCCAAAAAATGTGTGAATGGTTAAATCACAGCAAAGGCAGATGATGGCATATTAAGCAGTCACAGAAAACAGTAATTCGGATCCATATATGCAGACACTAGAAATACGTATATAATTCACTGTTGAATGGAAAACGCAAGGCACAGGACAGTATGCATAATATAATTTTGTTCTGTTTAAAGAAAAAAAGTGTGATTTTTGCACACATAATCTAGGAAGAGCTTGCCTCCTCTTCAAGATATGCACATGGCTCATTCTCTCACTTCATTCTGTTCTCTGCCTACCAGTCATTTCAGAGAGGTTTGCCTGAGCACCATATCTAAACTATGACCCTCTGTAATTCTCTACTCCTTTGTCCTATCTTACTTTTCTTTATAGCATACATCACCACCACACTTTATGTTGCATTTTTTTTGATTTATCGACTTTCTGTTGGAACGTAGGCTTCATGAGAACAGGGACCTTGTCTATTTGGTTACTGTTATTTTCCCAGTACCAGTTCCTAGTATCCAGTAGATGCTCAAATATACATTGAATGAATGAATAATGTAAATGTATGTGTACATAAACGGATATGTATGTATGTAAATCCACATATGTGTCTATACATTTATGCACATAAATAAATACATACAGATAAAACATGTAAAAACATAGGGAAAAAAATCGCACAGCATATGTGCCACTGTTAATAGTGGTTATTCCTGGGAGTGGGAGAGATGAAGAGTGGAAGACAGGTAGGAAGAAGAGGAGGCCCCTCTCACTTTTCACATTAGATACTTCTATCTTGTTTGAATAATTTGCAATAAGGATGAATTATGTTATAATTAAAAAACAACTGTCATATAAGGACTAGGGTTTGTAGAATCTACATCATTGCTTTAAAAATGTCTGGTGGTGACATTTAGGTATCTCTAGTTTCTCAACTGGACTGATCAATTGAAGATATTTTAATCAATTATGATTTCAATCTCTTTATGCAGTGGTTCTCACATATTAGTGTGCATGGAATCACCAGTACAGTTTGCTAAAAAGATAGAATCTCAAGGCCTATCCCCAGAGATTCTGAATAGGGTTTGGGTAGCAGGAATTGCCTTTAAAAACAAATACCACCCAAAGTTGACTGACTCAAAGCTCACCATCTGAGAAACTGGAGCAGAGACAGGGAAGACTGAAACAACATATATTTAGTGAAGACTAATTATCTGCCAGGCCAACTGCGGGTAATTACCATTAGGTACTTTTAATTAGTTGGTTATTAGTGGATGAGTATTTCAGCTATTTGCATTTGCAACTAATTTGTAAATGGTTAAACAGTATAAAAGTCTGAACAGAACACAATACCTTGGAAGTGAAAAGTTACGATGAGGTTTTGTGGCTCCATTTGTGGGAACTTTAAATAATATCATAGTTAATAAAATTATTACATTATGCCTTCATCTACTTACATGAGGGATCACAAATGCATGGTATCTGAAACAAAGGCCAGAGTATCTCCGATGCACATTAGAAGTACTGGACCACTAGGTGGAAAACCTTGGTTCTTAGGTAGGTCTTAGCTCCTTCGACTGTCATATTTGTCCTTTCACTAGGACTCAGTTTTCTCATTTAAACGCTGCTATAGGAGTTGAACCAGATAGCTGTAAGAGCTCTTCTGGCTCCATCAATCTACTTTCTAATATAAACATGTGCAAGCTTTTCCTTTGTAATATGCATGATACTTTTGTTAATACCGCTTCCATATGCAAAGGCTGTTGATGCTCTTCCAATGGTCTTTTACACACACGTGCGCGCACACACACACACACACACACACACACACAAATACAGGTATATACAAAGATGACTAACACACCCAAATCAAGCATATGCATTTAACCCTTATATTATTACAAAAAACCATTACAATAAACGATTTCAAGAGTTTAAGTGAAAGATAAGTTTTGGGATTTCCTGGTGAAAAAGGTATCAGAAACTGTTCAAAGACTGACAACAGCTGCAGGAAACGTGATAAAAGGCTATGAAGCTCTGAGTCATTTCATGTACCCTAAGACTGTGTCCTGGATTTTTACCTTTCCTGATATTATATTTAAACTTCCCTTAAAAGGAGTTTAAACATTAACATTGTTTAAAAAGAACTATAAAAATGAGAAAGTATATTAACAAAATAAACAAATACCACTTCCAGGAATCCTAGGTCTCTAGGTAAGCCGAATCTCCCAGCAAATACATCACCACCCAAGAAGATTTTGAAGTACCTCTCAAGAGCAAGAAGACACAATGGCTTATTTCCTACATTTTTTTCCTTCACATTTCATTCTAGATTAATCAGGGGGCTCAAACTGCCCTGCTTCCAGAATAATTCAGATTCCATTTAGTGTTGCTGGTGATAGAAAGGAAGGAAATGAAAGAAATGGGATGCCTCGAGAGGACGACAAAGAAAAAGCTCATAAGGACACTGACTGCTAATTAGCAATGTATTATAAATAGGGGTAAATGCACTAGTCTTTCAACTCTTCAGCCCCTAAGTTCCTATCTTAGATGGAAGTGAAAATGTGTCTGTCAGTACCATGCTGGTCTCTTTTTTCAAAGATGATGGACAACTGGGAGCTGGGGCTGAAGACGGGTGCAGATGGATCTGTTGTTACAACAGATGCCACCCCTTGGCAGCAGAGGCTGCCTCTGACCAGCACAGCCCTCTCCTCCCCAAGCAACTCGTTTATAATCAGTTCTTAAAATCTTAAAACAATATGTTCTTTTACCAGAAGCAATTTTCCCCCTTTCCCTGAACAGTGCCTAGATTGTTAATCAGAAACTGGGAACCCTCCCTAGGAGATTTTTTTTGAGCCCCTCCTGAAGCACTGAAGATTTTGTCCAAGTTAGAGGAATCCTGCAGGAATGGATTATACAACATCTCCAGGCTTGGGTACTAAGTCCCAGTGCCTTGTGGGAAGCAGGATTCAATTTACAGCCCCAATCTCTTGTTCTAAGACCTGTTGGGGAGAAAATCCTCTTGACCACACAGTAGCCACCCCTGTAGCTATTTAAGATGACAGGATCCAAAGCGAGTTCTCAGCCAACAGGCTGAAGATAACGGCTAAGATATCAAGAGAGGTCCAAAGGGAAGAAAAGATTCAGAATTCTGGTTTAAAAAAAGTTATTTTAATACTGTTCAGAGGAAAGAAAAATAATTCTACCCAAACACACTCTTTGCCTTTTTTGGACTACTCTAATAAAATGGGAACGGGGTGTTTTTAGCCTTCTCTTAAAAGCCTCTAGCCTGTCTCATTCCTGCTGGATTTACAATGCTAAAAAGCAAAATCCCAGAAACCTATTTCTGTTTACTTAAGGAGGATAAAGTGTTACCCCAAAACAGAGAGGCCTTTTACAGAGGTTGGAAAACAAATGGTTTAAGAGCATTAAGATCTACATATCTCTCATGCCAGCACATTTAAAGTCATCAATCAAACATAATCCTGAACATACGAGGTGCAAAAGTGCTAAAAAGGCCCCATTAAAATCCAAGCCTTTTCAGGTGTACCACCCAATCCTGAGAATTATATACAAGGCAGAAACAGCTCTAGTTTATACATACAATACCATTAGGGACGATTTATCATGTCTTTAAAAGTGATATATAGTACATTGTGAAATTGCTTATTAACTCCAGAAATAACAAACTCAGCTTGTGTAAATGCACTTGATTACCCATAACTGGAATTTTGAAAACTTAAGTTGGAATCTGTTCTTATTTATAGCTTAAACTTTTTATAATCTACTTCCTAACCTGTATTTAAGATTTTTAAATTCATATTTTTCAATTAGTACTCGAGACTAGAGCTATTTTGAAAAAAGTTTAAAGATGTTTTAAAGATGTTTGCTAAACCAAATGCTTAGGAGAACAAAGATTACATGAACAAATTGGCTCTGGGTAAAAATCCAAATTATAGGAATTTTTAATTTTATCTTTCAAATTTTATTTTCTTGTAAAACACTGCCAGTCTGTACTCATTTTCTGGTTTTTCTTTAATACATTATAAAGAAATATTTAAGTGCTTGCTTATAGTCCTGGCTCTTCCACATGATTTCATTACATTTCTTCTTTTCTTTAAGGTGCTTTTTGTTCTATAAATACTTCATACATAAAAATAGCACTTTTATTCTGTATTAAAATCTACCAAAGCCAAAGATTAAAAACTGCAGAAGTAAAAGGCAGGGGAAGCTTGATGCCAAGGACAGATCTTGCTCTACCTGAGTGTGCCTCATGCCCATTAATTTTAAAACCTGCAATCTACTACAGATTTTCCTTGACTTCCAATGGGATTACCTCCTGATTAACCCACTGTAAGATGAAAATACAGTTAAGTCGAAAATGCATTTAATACATCTAACCTACCGAACATCATAGCTTAGCCTTGCCTCCCTTAAACGTGCTCAGGACATGCGTTAGCCTGCAGTTGGGCAACATTGCCTAACACAAAGCCCATTTTGTAATACAGTGTTGACTATCTCCTGTCATTTATTGACTACTGTACTGCAAGTGAGAAACAGAATGGCTGTGCGGGTCCCGAATGGGTGTCAGTGTGTGGGTTGTTAAGCTTTGTGATAGTCTGGCTGACTGGAAGCTGTGGCTGCCCAGCATCATGAGAGAGGATCGGACTGCACGCAGTTAGATTGAGAAAAGATCCACATTCAGATCAAAGTATCGTTTCTAGTAAATGTGTACTGCTTTTGTACCACTATAAAGTTGAAAGACCTTAAGTCAAACCACCATGAGTTGGGGACTTGTCTGTATATTTTGAGGTCCCTCTGGGCAGCACTGGTCCTGGTTTCCAGATTGGCTTTTAGGTATATTGATTGGCTTACTACATGGTGTTGGTCACATGCTGTGCTCACATGTTGATAGGACATCTGTTTATTTCCTTATCAGATGACTGACTACCTACATACAGAATATATCACCTGCATGTTTGTAGCAAGCTGACACTATAGCGGGATGAGAACCAGAGTTGGAGTGAGCACCCGGGTGTCTCTCCTGACTCCCACACCTGAGAAATGTTCCCTCACGTGCACATTCAGCAAATAAGCATGAAACAAATACTAGGGACCAAGAACTGTGCTAGATGCTATACCTACTAAATGTACCCATATTTAAGGAGTGTATAGACAGAAAATGGAGACAAGGGTACAAAATAAGTATAATGTTACCAGGCCCTCAGGAGTGGTCAGGTGCATGTGGAAAAGTACAGATCACGAAGGTGTTGCACAGTGGACAGTTTAGAGTGCTGGGCTACAGGCCATCATGAGAACAGCCAAGGCAGAAGCACGTACTTTTTAGAAGACCCCTAAAATTAGAGTTCAGAACCAATTAGGTTAAGATACATTTGTGCTCAATAAAATGATTTACATGAATATGAGAGGTAGCACAATGTGGTGGAATGGTTCCCTGGTCAGCAGAACTTGGATTCAAATTTTGGTTCTCTTCTTGGTCTGTGAACTTGGGTAACCCTTCACTTATCATCGGAAAATGAGGGCAATGTCTATTTCCTTAAGATACTGTAGGGACTATGATAACACATATAGAAACTACTTAAGAAGTGTACCTTCATCCAATATTTCTCCAATTTTGTGAGATGTTAGTAAGATAAGTGGGATCTTTGGTATGCAAAGTAGAAAGGATTTTTATTTCTCAGGACCATGAACATAATAATGTATAATCTGACTCTTCAAGACAGGGGTACGGTGTGCAGCAGCAGTACATGCACACAGTTGGCCATGAAGCCCTCATCTGATGAACACCTACTTCCACAGGGAAACACTTGGAAGTACAGCTTTAAATTTATGTATCTACTTAGAATTTATAAGTGAATATTAGAAAAAATGACAACTATTGGAAACCACTGAAACAAGAGGATGGCAGAGAACAGGTAATTTTCCAACAAATTTCAGCTTCAGCCAGTAAATAGCAACCAACTGCGTCTCTGAATTATCTGTCCATAGAATCGGCAGCAAGCACAATGCCCTATCTAGAATCAAAATTCTGGGCTACAAGTAAATAAAGGCTTCTGCCATGGGCCCTGGCCTGTTCCACTGCACTGCCCATCTGAACTGCTAACCTTGCCTCTAAGGTAGTTCATGCTGCAGGACCCTAACTTTTCCTAAGCATCTCTTTCTTCTTGCTTTTGGCCATGGCTCATAATTCCACTTGCAAAGCAGTCCCTCACTCTCCCGAGTCTATCAAAGTCCTGCTCTTCCTTGAAAGCCTAGTTTAAAAATTGATTTCCAACCAGAAGACGTCTCAGTTTTCCCAGTTGAATTTATTTCTTCCTCTTCTAGAGGCCAATACTAAGTAGTTTGTACCTCTGTTATGACTAGCAGCCTAGCGAGCAAGGCATCCCTAGAGCTATTCTACTATCTTGGTCTCCACTAGATTGTAAACTCTCCAGAGCAGAGTCATGCCTTTCCTCTTCATCTGCCATGATGCCTACCACAATATATTGCACACAAGAGACGAATAAAACGCTTGTCAGATCAGATGGTTTCAACTCTGATCAGAAATAGTAATAGCTCAAAGAGTATGAGATAATATTCCAATAGTGAAATGCAAACTCTAGGAGAGTCCAGTAATGACTGAGTGAGAGGAACAACATGCACTGTTGATATTACATGTGGTTACATACCAGGCCTAAAAATACAGGACATTTTACCTATCACAAAGATTTCCATATTGTGGCCAGAATTATTTTAGTGAAGAGTTTTTAAAGTCCTGGCAACACTTCCAGATTGTTGCCGAACAGTTTCAAAACTAAAATTATAAGCCAGGGGGTTGAGGCCTCCCCAACTTGGATGTCCATAGTCCCAGTGCAGGACATCTTTTCAATGATGTCCTTCTCCGGGTGGTGCCTCTCCTCTTTCATCTTTAGCTTTCATCCTCCCCACCTGATCCCGCTACTCACCAGTTGGCAAACAAACCACTTCCATTGTCAGGAAGAAGGCAAGAAAGACCCCTGTACATTTCACCCCCTAGCCTCCCCCATAAGGAAAGAGATTAATTGGAAGTCTCATCTAGCATCTCATCTTGCCCCAGCTGTGTCTAGTCATGAGCAAAATGAGGACTATGTGCATCTGGGCAAAACATTAAAGAGGAAAGCTCTGTAAAAATTAGGTATGGTTTGGAAATAAGTAACAAACAGAGTCTGTATATTCTGCAGAAACAACAAAGGAGCACCAGGCCAGCTCTATAGCCTGGGGATCTCCAAGGTAGAGGCAGTGATTGGCTCAAAGAAGAGCTATGGAAGTGTGAGGATGGCTCCTGAAATGAGGCCAGAAGATCCTTGGGCACAGGGGCTTCTCCATCACTGGGAAGCTCCCCACCCTCCGAGCTGCACTGTTCAGGTATCTGTGCCTTGTACAGGTACCCAGGTTAGAGGAATATCATCATTAGCATGTTGGTCCTATTTCCTCATAATTCATCCCAGTAAGCCCCCTTCCATTGTTTCTCCCTAAAGAATAATTTCACTCTAGATGCAACGGATTGACTCAGACCATGCATACACTTATCCTTTCAATCATGGGAGTCAGTTGGAAAAAAACACCCAGTTATCCATATGACATGTTACCCATATGACAATTTTCTGAACCCAATGCTCTGTACATTAGTTCTTAAAAATAACAACAACAAAATAACACAGAACTTTACTGATGTGCCAGGCAATATTCCAGAAGTTGTTTTTACCTTTTTTAGGGATTCTTCCAGACATTTACTTGTTATCTGAAAACTAATTAGTATTTGGCTCAGTGTCACAATGGGCTATGCTAACAAAACTCACTTTTGTAATTTCAGTGTACTTGCGCTAACCTATCCTTCCAACCTCACTGCCTCTCCACCAGCCACGTCAACCTACCCCCCATCACCCCATCATGCTTTCAACTTGCCTGTTCTCGGTGGATGCCCTGATAACACTCAGTCAAGGGAGACTCCAAAGTGTACTTTAGCATGCCTATGCTCAGTCCATAGTGTGTATATTCTAACGATCAATATTTTAAGGCTCAAAACTCATCACTTCAGAAAGTCTCTTCTGAGGCTCCACCTTTCCTTCACTAGGCCAAAACTGACCTCTTCTTCCTAACAGTCTGTTGATAATCAAATTTTGATATTTACAGTTTACACTTCACATGATGATAATTTGTCTATTGCATTACCAGTCTTATTAAACTCTAAGATCCTTGAGGGCCTGGGCTATTGCTTCTCTCGTGGCTTTTAGCTTGGTGCCTAATCGTAATGATGATGATGAGGATAACAGTGGCTAATACTCATTGGGTTTTCATATGGACTAAGCAAAGAGTCAAATGCTACTTTTCTCTTTTAACTTCACCTTCTACTAAGGAAGGACTACTATTATTGCCATACTGCAAATGAGAAACTGAGGTTCAGAGAAATTGCCTTATGCAGGATCACAGCTAACAGGTAGAAGAGCTAGGTTGTGTAAATCTTTTGTTATATTCATTCCCAGACACCTTGTATTTTGTCATTGTAAATGGTATCTTTATTTCTTAACTTGCTTTCTTTCTCTTTCCTTTTTTTTTCTGTTGTATAGAAATACAAGTGGTTCTTGTACATTTTTTAGAATCCAGACAATCTATATTTATTCTTTCAATGGTTACCTTTGAAACTTTACTACATCTATGTAATAAAGTCTACAATTAATGAGTGTCTTTATTCCTTTCCTGAAAATTATAAGACCTTAGACAAATTTAACTCTGCTCACTTCTCTCCTAACTTCCAGTACATGGCAAAATAGCAAGATTTATGTTCTTTTTTAAGTAAATGATTCCCCAAATTAAACACTGATGTTATTTTTAAATTTTTAAATGTAAATCTTATGATACTTATTTAGATTTAATAATTTCTTTGCTCACTTTTCTTTCCTGTACTTTAGATCTTCCTTCTGGGGGCATTTTTCTTCTTTCCGAAGTACATCTTTAAAAAAGTTTCTTCTGTGGAAATACACATATGGTAATCTCTCAGTTTGTTTATTTTAAAAATGTTGTTTTGCTTGTTATTGAAAGACACTTCGCTGGGATGAAAATTCTAGGTGGGGAATTTTTCTCCTAAAGCTTGGAAGACATTCTACTGTCTTTTGGTTTTGATTATTGTTGAGATGCCTACTTTCAATCTAATTTATCACTTGTTTATAGGTGATGTGTCTATCTCTTGCTGCTTTTACTGTGTGTTGCCTCTACTGTTGTGGTTCTGCAGTTTCACTACAATGTGTTTTGCTTGGTATGTGCTGTATATTTGTGGATTTATATCTTTTGCTGGATTTGAAAATTCTCAGCTATTATCTTTTCAAACAGCTTTCCTCTAATTTCTCCTTCTGGAACCCTGATTTGGTACTTTCTAGATCTTCTCACTAGATCCTACATGTCTCAGTCTCTCTCTTGTGTTCTCCATCTTATTTTCTCTCTGTGTTGCATTCCACATAATTCCTTTGCATATATTTTCCAATTCACTAGTTGCCTCTTCAGCTTTGTTTAATTATTTGCTTTTTAAAACTCACCCAGACTTTAATTTCAAAAAGTTCTCTATGATCTTTATGGTCATTTTAACAGTTTCACATTTCTTGACCATTTCTTATAATTTTATTTTGATATCATTAATCTACAATTAAATGAGTAATATTATGGTGATTACACTACCCCCTTCATCAATTCCCCCCGCCCCAACCCCATTACAGTCACTGTCCATCAGCGTAGTGAGATGCCATAGAGTCACTACTTGTCCTCTCTGGGTTGTACAGCCCTCCCCGTGCCCCCCCAACATTACATCTGCTAATCGTAATGTCCCTTCTTCCCCCTTGCCCCTCCCTTCCCACCCAACCTCCCCAGTCCCCTTCCCTTTGGTAACTATTAGTCCATTCTTGGGTTTGTGAGTCTCCGGCTGTTTTGTTCCTTCAGTTTTTTTTTCCTTAGTTCTTATACTCCACATATGAGTGAAATCATTTGATACTTGTCTTTTTCAGCTTGGCTTATTTCACTGAGCATAATACCCTCTAGCTCCATCCATGTTGTTGCAAATGGTAGGATTTGTTTTCTTCTTATAGCTGAATAATATTCCATTGTGTATATGTACCACATCTTCTTAATCCATTCATCTACTGATGGACACTTAGGTTGCTTCCAATTCTTGGCTATTGTAAAGAGTGCTGTGATAAACATAGGGGTGCACCTGTCTTTTTCAAACTGGGCTGCTGCATTCTTAGGGTAAATTCCTAGGAGTGGGATTCCTGGGTCAAATAGTATTTCTATTTTGAGTTTTTTGAGGAACCTCCATACTGTTTTCCACAATGGTTGAACTAATTTGCAATCCCACCAGCAGTGTAGGAGGGTTCCCTTTTCTCCACATCCTCGCCAACATTTGTTGTTGTTTGTGTTTTAGATGTTAGCCATCCTCACTGGTGTGAGGTGGTATCTCATTGTGGTTTTAATCTGCATTTCTCTGATGATTAGTGATGTGGAGCATCTTTTCATGTGCCTGTTGGCCATCTGAATTTCTTCTTTGGAGAAGTGTCTATTCATGTCCTCTGCCCATTTCTTAACTGGATTATTTGCTTTTTGTTTGTTAAGGTGCGTGAGTTCTTTATATATTTTGGATGTCAACCCCTTATCAGATACGTCAATTATGAATATATTCTCCCATACTGTAGGGTATCTTTTTGTTCTACTGATGGTGTCCTTTGCTGTACAGAAGCTTTGCAGCTTGATATAGTCCCACTTGTTCATTTTGCTTTTGTTTCCCTTGCCCGGGGAGATATGTTCATGAAGAAGTTGCTCATGTTTATGTCCAAGAGATATTTGCCTATATTTTTTTCTAAGAGTTTTATGGTTTCATGACTTATATTCAGATCTTTGATCCACCTTGAGTTTACCTTTGTGTGTGGGGTTAGACAGTAGTCCAATTTCATTCTCTTACATGTAGCTGTCCAGTTTTTCCAACACCAGCTGCTGAAGAGGCCGTCATCTCCCCAATGTATATCCAAGGCTCCCTTATCAAATATTAATTGACTGTATGTGTTTGGGTTAATGTTTGGATTTTCTATTCTATTCCACTGATCTGTGGGTCTGTTTTTGTGCCAATACCAAGGTGTCTTGATTACTGTGGCTTTGTAGTAGAGCTTGAAGTCAGGGAGCGTAATTCCCCTTGTTTTATTCCTCCTTCTCAGGATTGATTTGGCTATTTGGGGTCTTTTGTGGTGCCATATGAATTTTAGAATTATTTGTTCGAGTTCATTGAAGAAAGTTATTGGTAGTTTGATAGGGATTGTGTTGAATCTGTAGATTGCTTTGGGTAGTATAGCCATTTTGACAATATTGATTCTTCCTAGCCAAGAGCATGGTATGCATATCCATTTGTTAGTGTCCTCTTTAATTTATCTTAGGAGTGCCTTGTAGTTTTCAGGGTACAGGTCTTACACTTCCTTCATTAGGTTTATTCCCAGGTATTTTATTCTTTTTGATGCAATTGTGAATGGAATTGTTTTTCTGATTTCTCTTTCTGTTAGTTCATCGGTAGTGTATAGGAAAGCAACAGATTTCTGTGTGTTAATTTTGTATCCTGCAACTTTGCTGAATTCAGAGAGTAGTTCTAGTAGTTTTGGAGTGGAGTCTTTAGGGTTTTTTATGTACAATATCATGTCATCTGCAAATAGTGACAATTTGACTTCTTCTTTACCAATCTGGATGCTTTGTATGTCTTTGTTTTGTCTGATTGCCGTGGCTAGGACCTCCAGTACTATGTTGAATAACAGTGGAGAGAGTGGGCATCCCTGTCTTGTTCCCGATCTTAGATGAAAAGCTTTCAGCGTCTCGCCGTTAAGTATGATGTTAGCTGTGGGTTTGTCATATATAGCCTTTATGATGTTGAGGTACTTGCCGTCTATACCCATTTGTTGAGAGTTTTAATCAGGAATGGATGCTGAATTTTGTCAAATGCTTTTTCAGCATCTATGGAGATGATCATGTAGTTTTTGTTCTTCTTTTTGTTGATGTGGTGGATGATGTTGATGGATTTTCGAATGTTGTACCATCCTTGCATCCCTGGGATGAATCCCACTTGATCATGGTGTATGATCCTCTTGATGTATTTTTGAATTCGGTTTTGCTAATATTTTGTTGAGTATTTTTGCATCTACGTTCATCAGGGATATTGGTCTGTAATTTTCTTTTTTGGTGAAGTCTTTTCCAGGTTTTGGTATTAGAGTGATGCTGCCTTCACAGAATGAGTTTGGAAGTATTCCCTCCTCTTCTATTTTTTGGAAAACTTTAAGGAGAATCGGTGTTATTTCTTCTCTACATGTCTGGTAGAATTCAGAGGTGAATCCATCAGGCCCAGGGGTTTTGTTCTTGGGTAGTTTTTTGATTACCAATTCGATTTCGTCGCTGGTGATTGGTCTGTTTTAGTTTTTCTGTTTCTTGCTTGGTCAGTCTTGGAAGGTTGTATTTTTCTAAGAAGTTGTCCATTTCTTCTATGTTTTCCAGCTTGTTAGCATATAGATTCTCATAATATTCTCTTATAATTCTTTGTATTTCTGTGGGGTCCGTCGTGATTTTCCTTTCTCATTTCTGATTCTGTTTATGTGTGTAGATTCTCTTTTTCTCTTAATGAGTCTGGCTAGGGGTTTATCTATTTTGTTTATTTTTTCAAAGAACCAGCTCTTGGTTTCATTGATTTTTTTCTATTGTTTTGTTCTTCTCAATTTTATTTATTTCTTTTCTGATCTTTATTATGTCCCTCCTTCTGGTGACTTTGGGTCTCATTTGTTCTTCTTTTTCCAATTTCAGTAATTGTGTCTTTAGACTATTCATTTGGGAATGTTCTTCTTTCTTTAGATAGGCCTGGATTGCAATATACTTTCCTCTTAGAACTGCCTTTGCTGCGTCCCATAGAAGCTGTGGCTTTGTGTTGTTGTCATTTGTCTCTATATACCCTTTGACGTCTGTTTTGATTTGGTTATTGACCCATTGATTAATTAGGAGAATGTTGTTAAGTCTCCATGTATTTGTGAGCCTTTTTGTTTTCTTTCTAAAGTTTAATTCTAGTTTAATACCTTTATGATCCGAGAAGTTGGTTGGTAGAATTTCAATATTTTCGATTTTACTGAGGTTCTTTTGTGGCCTAGTATGTGGTCTATTCTGGAAAATGTTCCATGTGCACTTGAGAAGAATGTGTATCCTGTTGCTTTTGGGTGTAGAGTTCTGTAGATATCTGTTAGGCCCATCTGTTCTAGTGTGTTGTTCAGTGCCTCTGTGTCTTTACTTATTTTCTGTCTGGTTGATCTGTCCCTTGGAGTGAGTGGTGTGTTGAAGTCACCTAAGATGAGTGCATTGCTGTCTATTTCCTCCTTTAATTCTGTTAGTATTTGTTTCACAAATGCCAGCGCTCCCGTGTTGGGTGCATATATATTTAAAATGGTTATATCCTCTTGTTGGATTGACCCCTTTATCATTATGTAATGTCTCCTTGATCATTTTAAATTCCATTTTTTCTTTTCTATAAATATTATATATATTATATTGTATTCTATGTTGATAACTCCAATATCTGAAAACCTTGGGAAGTCAAAGGTGGTTTGTTGTATGACTCTTTTTTATGGTAATATTTCTTTCTTTGTGTGTTCGATACATTTTTTATTGTATTTTCTTAAACTTGATCTGTAGGAATCTAGAAGGACTAATTTAGGGATGCTTCTTTTCCAGAAGAAAAAATTTGTTTGCTTTTGTTGGAAGCCAGCAAGTAGGATTTACCCAGGACTGTTTAAACCCTGTCACATGTCCTGGTTAAACAGAAGGGTTTCAAGGTTAGCTTTCGCTCTGTGTGTATGTTCGTGTGTATGCGGGTCCATTTGCAAGTGTGTGGATACTCCTCCATCTTTGGTTCCCATTTGACCCCTGGACATCTCTGTGCTCCAGCCACACTGTATTTCAGTTCCTTGGTGTGCCATATTCCGGCCTGCCACAGGGCCTTTGCTTTGGCTCTTCTTCTGCCTACTGGACTATTCCTATCTCCCACCCTTCCCCACTCCCTTTGCCTACTAACTTTTTCATCTTTCAGATCACACATCAAATATCCCTTATTTAGGACAGTTTTCCTGACTCTAAGACTAGGATCAAGATCTCCTGTTACACATTTTGACAGGCCTCTGGATTTCTGTCAACCTGTTTAACATGGTTGAAAATTTATGTATTGTAATGACTATTTCCACCAGTAGGCTGTAAAATGCATGAGGCTAGGGATGTCTGTTATGTTCATCACTAATTCATCTGCACCTAACAAGTGCCTGTCACATAAAAGTGGCTCAAATTTTTTTTTGTTAAGTAAATGAACAGCCTAAGAAGTCACGGATGTGTAACCAATCCAAAAAAGGAGGGATGTGCTGCCTAGGAAAGGTTGAGGTGAAGACTCCCTTGATAATATCCATCAGGGCCTGGGGGGCAAAAGGAATATTCCTAAGCTGTGAACTTATATAGCCTTTCTGCTGCCACTTGTTTTTCAGATGGAAATCTCCTGATCTCAAGTATCACAGAGAGAAACTTTTCTTTGCTAAATTACTGTGACCGTTGATTTTTGCAAGCAATTTTTTTTCACTCAACATGTTCAATATCTTCACATTTAATGCTAATACATATTTTCCAGAAAACCAATATCATAGACTGCCACACAGTCTTATTGGAAATCCTTAAATATTGCCAATATGAACTTTGGATTATTATGGATTTTTAAGTTTTTCAGTTAAAAACTTCAACAATCATCTGTTTGCCACCCATTTTGGAAATCTGAATCCCATTATCTGCATACTCCATCTGCTTCCTTGGATTGATCCATCAGTATAATTCTATTGAAAAGCTACTTACCCATGCTGGTCATGTGCTTATGAAGAAATAAAAAAATACCCACATGCTTTTTTGTGTCCATTTTCATCTGTGAAACTGAACTGGCTTTCCACTCACTGCACACCTCCTCTGTAGCCAAAGACTTTGCGGGATATTACACTGTTATGATTTCTTTCACACTGTGCCTTGTGACCAACCTCAGACCACAGCCTCTTGGGTTAACTTGACTTTACAAACTGACCAAGCCCATAAAATCTCCATAAGTCCTCAAGATGCCGAACTATTTCAATATCTACCTGTCCATTAAAGCACACGGGAGATTGGGTTCTCCATAGTTGTCCAGAGAAGGGAAAGAAAATTCTCAAAGACTCTTTTATTTTTTGAGAATGCTCTCCTAAAGATAATTTCTCATAAGAGACTAACTTGGTCAGCTAACCACCTGGCATGATGAAGCCATGGGTGGTCTTCTGTCTCTCCTATAAACTTACGGTAAATCACAAAATAGTGCACCAGATATAAACTGTTGCTGTCTATATTTTCTTCCCCCTTCAAGTGCAGTGAGGTTTCATTCTACTATTAAAAAAAGAAAACCACCACCCCTTAGATGACAAGGGCCTGAGTAAATAATAGGTTGTGGAGAAAGAAGAGAGACACTTTGACATTGGATAAAGCTAGATGCTTAATGTTCCTGTACTCTTAAAAGGCTTAAAGAAAAATTGCTTCATAAGATTCAAGATCAAGCTTGGCACAGATACAAAATGTCAGTGAGGGCTACCTATAATTCTCTCCTTTCATCAACAAACTCAGGTGTTAACTGAGCACATGTCCATGAGTAAAATCAACATATTGGAACCTAAATAGAGGAGTTACTTCCTCTAAAAACCATTTCTCTTTGTAAAAAGCTAAGAAACCATGACTATACTTTCACCAAATGAGACACGGGCTTCTAGACACAGCTGAATGAAAAAAAAAAAGGAAGAAAAAAAGGGAACAACAACAAAAAAGATGGTTAACAGGAGGCCGTTGTGTTTCCCAAGCAAGCAATATGAGCTTAATTGAGGCTGACGCATGACAGACTCGCATGTATAGTATCGCCCAAGCTCCGACTGAAGCTGCTGACAGAGGGTAAACGGTGCATGGCAGCGGGGCCTGCTCTGGCCTGGCACGGCGACGGAAGTGCACGGAGCCTGTCAGGAGATAGCATGAGGGCTAATGAAGGGCAGACCTTGTTTTTAAAATTCTTCTCACTTAGTTTTGGATCAGACTCTACACCACGAAGCCTTCTCAACCTTTTAGTGCTCAGTTAAGGATATGTGACACTTATTTAAAAATTAATGCATTCTAATCAATTTCAAGTTAGACAGCAAAGAGTCTGAAAAAGAGGGGAGACAAAGAGGGAAAAAGGCAGAAGGAGAACAGAAAGAACACAGCAAGAGAGAATGAGCTCTACAGATACGGAAGAAGGTAGGAGGTGTAAGAAATATGGCCTAAAAAGTACTAAGTGTTTTTGGACATCTTTGTAGAAAGAATTCTATAAAGACAGACACACCAGCAGAAGAAGTCAGGAGGGAATAAAATACATTCTTCAAATATTCTCCCAGAAGCAGAAAAAGTCTAGGAACCAAAGGGTGAAAAGACAGATGTAAAAGAGAATGTTTAACATTTTTTAAAAAACCACAATTGTAACTTTTTTAGAAGACCAACTTCTTTTTTCCAGCCACAAGACTACTGTATATTCCATTATTAACACATTTTCTTCATTACCCCATTGTAGGAAGTATTCCAAAATGACTAAATATGTGTATTGAATATGAGCTCTAATGGAAAGAAATAGTAATATTTATATGCCCCATTGAATAAGTATTAATATTAAAGAAAATTTATCACCAGTTTTAAATATGACCATTATACATAAAACAGAAAGAAGAAAACAGACTGCTTACTATCTCACAGCCACATTGGATAAATATTCAGCCTAGGTGCAAAATAAACGGCAAAAATTGGATTGACTTAGTGTCCAGGCATGCAAGCATAGGTCTGTGTTGTTTTATCTATCCAATTGTCAATACAGGTAAGGGCTTAACTGCAAATTTTATTTACATGTTTTAGGTACCTGACAATCACACATAATATATAATCCACATTTTAGAGTTTACCAACTACAAAAGACTTCTTTAAAAAGGTGCTTGTCATTTTAGCATGACTAGTGGAAGAAATCACTCTCTATTGTAAGTATAAAAGATTAAATTTATTTAATGACGACTACAGTTTAAGTTAAACTGAAAACTGTTGTCGCATTTGTTATTATCCGAACTAAAACCAAGTTTACCTCCCGAAGGGCAAATCTCTAACCAGACCAGATCTTAACAAGAAAGTATGAAAGAAGACACATTTATAGTCACATGAAAATCCTGATACCCCAGTTTTCAAATTTATGATAAAATGGCTTTTTTATTTTATAAGAATTTGTGATTCCATAGGTTTGTACCCAAAGAAAAATAAGCCTTTAGCAATGACTTTTCTCTACAAAAAGATGACCATTTGTCAGATTTAAAAATAAGCATACTCACTTTTTTTTTCTTTCTAGATGTGTTTTCTGTATTTCAAATGTATCAATTTGGGGTATTGACATTAAAATTTAAATATTTTCTAATGACATCACCTTGATTACTTCTGAGTGACCTGAAATATTTTCCACAGAATCTCAATCACTCTTACAACATGCATTGACAAAGGCTGCACACATGTAGGATTTATACAAATGACCAAAACAGGTTGCTAAATTACAAGGGAGCTTTTAAAGAATTCACATACTGGAAGCACAGGCAGCCAATCAGAACTTTTAATCCTTTCTCAAGTTATTTGCTCAACAGCAAGATAATGAAAACAATGAAGAGAACTGGCAAGAGAGTGCAGAAAGACAAGCTCAGATACACATTTTATTGTGTTCTACCTATGCCTGACAAGAGATCTTATTTGTGAGTCATTCCTAGAACCACTGGACTTCAGCCAAAGCAAGTAACATTATTCCATTATTGTTTCTTGTTGAAAATTAGTATTTTGTCAATGTCACCCTGCTGGGACAGCTTTCATTACAAATGGCTGGGATTAAAAACAGTGCTAGGTTTCTTTGCGGTTAGCAAAAGGAAATCTAGCAGGACGTTAGTTAGCCACATTAAGAAAGCAGCAATGATTGGCCTGACAACAACTAACAGACATTTTCATTTCATTTGTTGATTTCACAGTCCAGAGAGTCTAGATGCATCCTGAAATTTAGAAGAAAAAAATTCTTAAACAGGCATTTTTGTCTAATATGCTAGGTAGTAAGCGACCAAAGCAGAACAAAAGAGATGTAAACACAAATTTAATGTTCCCTTTTGGCCAATATTATTTTATTCATTAGGCTGTGGTATTAGAGTCAATGAACTATGAAATTTGGGTAGGAGATAAAAATCTGACTAGATGACTTCAAAGATCCTTTCCAAATCAAGAATTCTTTGACTTTGTGTCTTATTTTGCTTGGTGTTTTGGTTTGGGAGGATGCCTTTGAGAGAAGAATGAGAAAACAAGGCTCAAGAGATTATTGATTTGGGGGCTTTTACCTAGAGCATCAACAGTAATCATGGCCCCTTTTGAAGCTCCTTGGGACCACCTATGTGTCCACAGGCTTAGTCACAGAGTAGTCTTAAGCAGATGATTTTGAAAAAACGTGGGGAAAAAAATGACTAGAAAAGCATGAACTTTTTATGACTCCCATGGAACACTGAAGATGATTTTAACCAGAGTAAGACCAGTTAAATGCACCCCATTTAAAACTGCTGTTACACATAGATAATAAACGTTTTTTCTGTCTAGCACCTCTGCAGCACGTTGTCTAGCATTTCCTACATATCTCTGTGAATTCAGTATCTGTGTGAAGGGGTCAGCTTTTTTTTCTTTTCTTGCTGTTTTACCATAATTTTTTGAAAATATTTTATGTAAAAGCTGGGGTACAATCTTTTAAAATTCTGGGAATAAACTGTCATTATTTCAAGATAATATGGCTCAACTTCTCCATCCTTTTACAGGTAACATTCACAGTGCCATCAGGATGGAGTGATTTGCCTAAGGGCTGCCTGGGACTTCACCAGTAAGACTGCTTCCATGTGAATTTGGGGCCAGTGCTCTGTGAGGCACTGCTGAATCTAAACAAAACCAGTGCATTTGACTCAACAATGTATTTTCACTTTTCTTCCACTGAGGGGTGATGATGGGCAGGGAGGGGTGCAAAATAGATAAATGCTTAAAACAATTTTATGGTGATGGAATATTCAGAAGAAAGACTTTAACAATTAGGATGCTTCTTAAAATGAGAAACATGGCTCCTATGCAGAAATAATGTCATATAATTACATTGGTAAAATCTATTATTCATCTATCTATTCAATATTTATCGCTTATCTATTATACTTCAAGTATTAGATTCGGGAAGGGGATTTTGAAAATTAATAAGATATGTTCCCTGCCCTCACAGAGTTTATACTCTTAAAATTCTTTGGAGTTTTTTCATAATTGCCAGAAATGTAATTAATTTTAAAGCTATTTTTAACCATCCAAAAAGATGTTCTTATGTATTTCTAATGATCTCTTCCAAAGCTGAGACCACCTTTATCAGTTTAACCATTTAAAATGCTTGTTCCATATTATTTGCTTCCTTTTCTTAGAACAAGTTCTTATTTTAATGAAGTCTCTTTCAAAGAGCAAAAATATACTTCATCACTTAATCCCTCCCCAAAGAACATACCCAGTTTTTCAGAAGCATTAAGTAGCATAAGAGGAACTACTTAAAATTTATTTATATATAAATAAAATAAGATCCACTGAATCTTTATCATAACCATATAACCTACCAAAGAAAAATTTTTATTCTGATGAGAATTCTTTCTATATATTTTTACTGCTGATCCCATTTTTACTAGTGACCCTAGTTAAAATGATTTCTAAAGTACAAATATTTGACTGAAGTGTCATGGCTGCAAAAGCTGCTAAGTCTCGTGATAGCTTCACCAACAGATAAATGCTAATTAACATGCTAGAAGAGTGAAAATACATCCTGATCATTTAGTATAAGTTTCAAATAATATGGAAACAGTAGAATATGAAACAAAGGTTGCTGAAGATTTTATTTTTCTGACCAAGAAAGATATAGTCAGATACAGCATATCTGAATTCTGCATCTTAAGAAAACCATTACTTTAAATGCTGAGATCCCAGTGAATGGAATAGTTTTTCAAATATTAAAATCTCTGTGGTAGGCTCTGACCTCAGAATAACAAGAAAACAACAGGTGCTTATTTTTCCACATGTAAACATGACGCTTATTATAAGGTCATTATATAAAAGGCCTACTTCCCTTCATGAAATAAATAATTATACCACTGATTCAATATATTTGCCAGCACGTCTGCATGTGGTTTAAGTGGTTATTTCAATGACCTAAATATAGAAAAGAACTAATACCTACAAGCTGAAAAACTATGGTCCAAGTGACCTGCAGTCCTCATGTATCAGTTTTCCCTGGTAAATTATCAACACTGCTTCTTCAAAAAACCTGTAAGTGTACTATTTATACATGTGGTGCTTTACTAATCACATTTAGGGGACTGGGTGTATTTTGTTGTAAAAATTAAACAATTGGTCATACCGATGCATGAGTGTATTGTAATAATGTAGAAGTCTTGTCTAAGTTTACTGGAAGGATGCCTTCTTTAAGAAATTCTAAAAGGGATTAAAGTGAAAAATTTTAAAGGGGGTTGTACCGCCTGGCATCCTTGTCTTGTATAGTCCCCTCCCACACTGTAGTGTCAGGATTGGTCTATGTGATCAATAGAATACTGCTGGAAGTAATGATATCCCAATTCCAAGATTAGGTTACAAAAGTTATTAGGGCTTTTGTCTTGGCTGTTTTCACCTTCACTCTTTCTTGGAGCACTTGCTCTGGGAGAAGCCAGATGCCATGTTGTGAATACAATTATGTATGGAGAGGTCCCAAGGGGTGGAATAAAACCCTGAGGTCTCCACACAGCAGCCATTTGAATGAGCTTGAGAGCAGATTCTTCCAGAGTCAGCTGAGCTTTCTGATCATTAGCAGCCCCTCAGGGGTAGTGCATGCCAGAAGACTTGGTGAAGGAGGAGAGACTCAAGCTGGTAGTAAGGATTAGCTGAGTGTCACACAATGACCCAAAGATTGTATGTGGCCCACAGATGACTTCTGTTTGACCCACATAGTGTTTTAGAAATTGGGAACTTCCATGATAATATCTCAATAATTTCAGATTTACCCTCCATCACAGCTGTCCCTTCTAGGGGCAAGAAAAATACGAGTCTCCTCCCTGGTTAGAAGGTGGACTAGAAGGGTAAAACAAAAGCCTGTGGAGGGTGAAACCTGAGCATGGTGAAGATCAGGCTGGAAAAGCAATTAGGCAAACGGTGGAGGTCAGGACACAACCCAAACCAAACATAACCTATCTCTGGGGGAAAAATATTCTAATTAATGAATAGGGCCTCACAGAGTGCATTTCTGACTAACTTTATTTTAGTTGTTATTTTTTCTTTGCCCAATTACATTGCTATTGACTCTATATAAAGAGCTCTGCTCAGTTGTCTGGGCAACACAGTGGCATGGCTGCAAGGCTGCAGGAGAGCAGAGCAGAGGCTGGAGTGGTGGCAGCCCCAAGGACGGCTGTGTGGGTAGAGAGGCTAGAGAGGCCCAGAGGACAGCTGTGTGGACAGACAGGCCCAAAGGATGGCTGTGTGGGCAGACAGGCTCAGAAGACGGCTGTAAAGGCAGAGGCCCAGAGGCAGAGACTGGCTTGCTGCATGCAGACTTGCTCTGAGTGGATGGGATTTTAGTGATTGACCTGCCACCGTGGAAATAAAGTTGGGTATAACCCTTTCGCCCCAAGAATGTTTTACTGTCATTTTCTTTGGTCACATCGAATCCATAGTGAACTTGCCCGGGGCTGAAATCCATTGGCAAGACTTGCCCTATCCCAAATTTATTTGAACTTGAGAAATAATATATGTTGATATTAATATAACATTGATAGACAAGGGAAATGTTGAAGATATTGTCCATCACACCTCACCATGTCCCTGTTGTGAAGACCCATGAGAAGAATGATGTGTAAAACTCAGGACTAAAGAAAGCTGCAGTTTTCTAAACCAATTGATGTATTTTATCTTTCGGTTACTTCGACTCTTACAACTGATCACATTTTCCTCTTTGGCCAATCTTTCCTTTGAGGAAGCTGAGAGGTAAATTCATAACTCTTCTAATTAATGAATAGGGCCTTACAGGATGCATTTCTCACTAACTTTAATTGTTATTTTTTCTTTGCCCACTTTTCTATGATCCTAGGATTCAAGAAGCAAGAGCAAGCAAAAATAGAGAGGAAAATGGAGAATGAGAAGAGACAGAGAAAAAGAATATGGGATAGAAAAACAAAGACATAATCATAATTATTGAGATCCTACTTTGTGTTAGGTGTTGTTCTGTTTATATGTAGTAGTTTTAACCCTTTACATGAATAACTCTGCATACATTTTCTTAACAACCCATGAAGTTGCTAAGAGCCCCATTTTACAGGTGACAAAAATGAGGCATAAAGAGATCAGATAAATTATGCAAACTAACAGTTGGCAGAAGCAATGCTGGGAGTCAAACCCAGTGTCACTCCAGAGAACCCACTGTGCAAAATCAGTAAACAGATGAAAACACTTGGCCTCCACTCTATGTTGGTTTACTCTTTTCCTTGAATACTTGTTTAACTCCCAGACCAAAAGAAATGAGTTTATTTCCAAAGCATGTTGATCTGGAACTGACTTCTCCAAATCCTGAATGACAGCATGCTGGGCAATGGGAAATGCTACGAGGTACTGTAAACCAGAGGATGTAACTGAATTGTTTTTTAAGGAGGATGAGCTCATGAAGGTATTGTTATTGTTATTGGATATTGTCAAATGTCAATAGTAACTGTCTCCTTTACAGGTAACCAGACACACACTAGGCTTTGTGTGTCTGGGTGGGATGAGGCAGGAAGTAAGGGGGTGGTAAAATGGGTGATGCGGAGCTATTCTTGTTTATCATTTACTGAGCTGGTCTGAAGATACAATGCCCCTTTTTGACTGGCTAAGAAATCTGCAAGCATCTCATGTAAGGGGAAGGGATTTTAGAAATTTCCAGGATATACTTTGAGATTCAAAGTATAAAACAGTATCTGGTTCCTATAGGAAAAAAATTTGAATGACACCAATCTTGGCAACTAAGAAAAGTACTATTGCTACTGAAATGATTAAAAACCAAATCAAACCAAACCCAAAACAAAATAAAATGACTTCTCATACTCAGACAAAAGACAATGAATGCTATTTAAAAATTTAACAAAACCCTCCACACCTCTGCTGTACACCAATAGCCAGGAAGACCAAAAACCCTTAGGACCCCCTCACCCTTAGAACTAAAAAACTTCTGTGGGACAAATGTTCCTCAAAGCCTCTGTGGTATAAAGAAACACGATCTTGATCTCATTACATTGCCAACAAGTTCTCAGTTAATCTGTGTCCATATTCATTTGGGTTTAGCCTGTTACACTTGCAATTAAATGCCACAAGTTTAAACAAGCCATTTTTTTCACTCTGGTATGGCTGATTACACAGCTAGCATGGCAACTTAGGCAAAATACATCTTAATTACCAGGAGCCTGAAGAGAACCCACTGCATGAGTCTCCATAGTTTACTTAATGGATTAAAAATAAAATACTATTAACAATAAATACTTCAGACCTCAAATAACTATTTAGTTGACATAAAGAATGCTTCAATCATGTAACAGGTGTTTAAAAAATTAAGCAGCACATTTGTAGCAGACTACATGGACAGCATAATCAAATAGCTCTATGTAGCCAAATGATTTTTTAAAAATTGATTCTTGGTATGTTTCCATAAAGATGCTTCTCTAAAGCTTAGTCTACCAGGAAAAGTCACCCAAATAAATGTTTACAACATTAACATAAATATTGATGTGAACTAGCTTGAACTCTGCTGTTTTACTGTTTGACATCTTGACCACAATTTCTCAGCATTTGCATTCCTTATAAACATGAAAGTGGCTTCCTTCTAAAGGCTGCATGAGAGTAAAGAATTAATTGTATGTCCACATCTTATAAATCAGCTAGCCTCCGTATTTCTATACTAAAAACATCATCAATTAGTTTCATATTTATTTGAGGAATTCAAAAATTTGTTAACAAAAGGTATTAAAACTACTTTAGGGTTTATAAAGTTTCAAAATTAAAGACACACATTTCAAGATTAAGGATCAATCTGGGAGAAAGCTTTGATAAGTCTCCAACTTCCTTAATTTTTCGAGGTATTATTCTTTAAGCCCTGAGTTGCTTCAGCTGAATTTTGACAAACTTTTGCATATCAATTGCTCATTCTCAGCAATATCCAGGGTATGCCCCTTGCCATTTGTGGACCTGCCTAAGCAAAAGATTTGAGGAAAAACTTTTTTTTCATTCGCTCAATGAACATTAAGTTCTGGGCACTGGGCAAGGTTGAGGTCAAAGGGTGAGTAAGACCTAGTCCCTGCTATAATTACTCCTAATTAGGAAAGGAATATATTAGAATTAATGACCTAATTCTTACTTTTGACATTCCATTGTTTGTGTTAGCTTTTACTCACATTAAAAAATTTTGTCTATGAAATGGTCTGTTTAGAGTGACTGTTATGAGAGGAAAGAATGGTGTCATTTTTCAGCTCTTCTCACTCTTCATGACCTTCAGGCAATTGGAAGAATGTGGCTCAGACTTCATCCACATCTTTTCTTAAGAATTTATGGAAATGCATTGTCTTTACGTATATGTGAATAGTTCCAGGCCACCAAAGGACCCTAGCTGTGATCTTCATGCTCTATCAAAATCAAAATCCAATTTCAGATGTGTTTATTAATTCAATTTCCCAAAGCCCCTGAGAAAAATTACTCCTAAAAGGCTAAAATATGGACAGCCTCATTAGCCGATAATGATACCTTACAGCACATGCCACTTCTCTTTTCTTGCCTTATTGGTGATATTTGATACAGAGAGTCCTTGTTTCCTGATGGAATAGCTGCTGAATTCCTACTGCTCATCAGCTTAAAGGTCAAGGGTTATGCTGGTCAGTCATGCTTATGAACACAAACAGGACAGACTTACCTCTAGGATGAGGCATGGAACAACTAATAAAAATGACCAAGGACCAGAGAAACAGTAAACAAAAAGAATGTCAGCAAAGCATGGAGCACTTGGTTGGTACCAAATAAATTAGACCAGACAACATTTACAAAAGTTTCCCTATAGAAATAGATGTTAAATACAAAAAATACAGGCTGACTCAGAATTTTGGTCCAAAACATTCTGCCTTATTAGCAAAATTACTTATGCATAGCAGACAGACCAACTAGTTTTCACTGAACATCAATATTTACTGTCATTGGGGAATTACTGACTCTGGTTTCTCATTGGTCAATATTTTCTTTCAGAAAAGCACCTTGGACTTTCCTGCCTCTGTACCTTTGTTTCAGCATTCCCTCCACCCAGGATGCCTTTTTTTTGTATATTTGCCACATTTCTAAATATTACTCACTGTCCAAAACCCAGGCCAAACTTCAGGAAGGTTTCCCTGATCCTAGCAACTGGATGTGAGAGCTCCCTTCTTTGATTCTCCATAGAACTATCCTTGCAGCATGAGCAATACTCAGAGTTACTATAAGTTCTATTTCCCTGCCCAACATTTATTGAAATTCATCTCCTTTATTAGACTTGAGGGCAAGCCAGGGATTGCTCTTTATTCATATTTGCCTATCAGAAGTCTTAGCATGAAGGATTCTACATAGCAGATGGAATATTTGCACATATATACCCATGCTCTGAGTGACTACAAATAACTGCCCTAATGTACTTCACACCAAACACTAATTTTAAAGAATTATAAACATTCATTCATTCATTCATTCATGATTTCTAAGCATTGACCTTGGACCAAGCACTGGGTTTAGGTGAAACAGCAGAGAACAAAACAGACCTGGCCTCATGGACTTTTCATTCTGATGGGTAAGAAGGCTACACAGTCAGTTAGTGATAGTGTAGGGTAAGGGGAGAATGAAGGAGATAGTATTTTAGACAGGGCAGTCAGGAAAGGGCTTTCTGAGAAGGTCACACTGGAATGAAGTGAGTGTGTGCCATGTAAATATCTGAGAGAAGAGCTTCTGGAGAGAAAAAATAGCAAAAACAGACAGCCTGTGGCAAGAACATGCTAGATATGTTAGGAAAACAGGAAAAGAAGAGAGATAGAATTTGTGGTTGGAGGCATAAATGGTCAAGTAACGGGAGGCATTATGGACCACACACAGTAAAGGCTACATTTTATGCCAAGTGTAATACAAAGTTACAAGAAAGTCTGACTGGAGGATGCCTTGATCTGATTAAAGTTTTCAAAGCATCACTCTGGCTGCTAATCTGGATAAAAAAGACTACAGCAGGGAACTTGTAGAAGAGGGAACAAGGAGGAGGGCAGTATCACAGTCCAGTGTAGAGGTGCTGGTGGCTTGGATCAGAAAGGTAAGAGTGGTGGTGGAGCAAAGTGGTCAGATTTGGGATGCCCTTTGAAGGTGGACCCGTAGAGTTTGCTGATAGATTGGATGTGAGGCATGAGATAGAATAAGAAATCCAACTTGGCGCCAGGGTTTTGGTATGGACAGCTCAATGGAAGGTAACACTATTAAGTGTGAGTTGGAGAACACAGGAGGAAGAGCAGGATGGTGGGGAAAGCAGGAGTTCTGTTCTGGGCACATTAAGCTTGAGCTGACATAGTTTTCAGTTCGACATGTCAAGTAGGGAGCTAGATATAAGTCTACAGCTGGAGATGTAAATATGAGGTTTATGGGCATATAGCTGAAGTCTATTTACACATATACATGCTTTTAAGGCTATTAGGTTAAAATTAATGGGTATAGTTTTAAGCCCACTTGCAACCAAATTAAAGCATACTAAATTAAAAAAAAGTTACTTTAATCTTTGCCTATCACATCAATAGTTGACCCTAATTTCAGGGACATAAATAAGCATGCACATTTTGGACAAACTTTAATCATAAAAAAAAATAAAGTATATTCTAGTATGAATATTTTAGCACACAGTCATGTGCAGGAACAAGAATGTTTAATATAGACATCACCTCTGCCACTGTATGTTAAACAGCATATTTTAATTTCCTCTGCAAATTCCAAAGGGCAGTCAAGCTTTCTCACGAATAATTGAAAATGATACTTGCCCACTATGTAGCTCCTCTTTTTTTAAAATCCCTTGTCCCCACTCCCAAGCTGTACCACACAGAATCCCTGAAAGAATAAAAGTGTATTTTATGTTGTCCTGGCACAGACTCAATGGAAAAGCCAGTCCAATATAGTACCTATTCAACATCATACATACATGTAAAAGGAAGATTTTGAAAGACATGGGAAATCATCATTTTCCCCCATTAGTAATGAAATTAGCTAATCTTGTCCGAATCCACAATTCTCTAAAGAACATTTCCCTTCACTTATTTTCAAGTGAGGCTGTTAATATAATGGGAAAAAAAAATGAGTGGAAAAGTTGCCTGTCCCAACTGCAAGTGGTCAACCCAAAAGACATAATGTGTGTTAAGAAGGAAGTAAAAGGTGAAGAAAGGATACAGCTCCAGGTCACCTGAAAAATGGAGGGTTGCAACAGCGTCCTCACTGGTCTTGTCTTCAGTCTCTGTGTTGGTCCATTCTGTATTTCACTGAGGGACTAATCTTTTTGAAATGCCATGTATTAGCTTCCTATTGCTGCTGTAACAAATTATTACAAACAATGGTGTAAAAGAACACAAATTTATTCTCATATAGTTTTAGAGGTCAAAAGTCTGAAATAGATCTACTGGACTAAAATCAAGGTGTTGACAAGGCTGTGTTCCTTCTGAAGGCTCTGAGGAGAATCTGTTTCCTTGCCTTTTCTAGCTTCCAGAGGCTGCTGCATTTCTTGGCTTGTGGCCCCTTTCTCCATTCTCAAAGTGTGCAGCATAGTATCTTCAAATGTCTATCTGACCTCTGCTTCCACTATCACACATCATCTCCTCTGACTTTGGCATATCTGCCTCCCTGTTATCAGGACTCTAGTGATTCTGCTGGGACCACCTAGATAATCCAGGATAATCTTCCCCTGTCAAAATCATTAACAATGACATCTGCAAAGTCCCTTTTGCCATTAAGAGAACATATTCATAGGACATCGTGGGGGAGAGTGGCATTATTCTATCTACCACACATTGTTTCAAACATTTCATTTCTCAAAAATGTTTTGTGATTGTGGTGGTTAATAAACAGGGCTCTGGAGTCAGTTCTGGATTTAAAACCTGCTTCACACACCAGCTGTGTGACCATGGATGTGATTATTAATTTCTCTGAACCTTAGTTTCTGATTCTATAAAATGAGGATAATATCAGCATCTATATCACAGTGATAATGAAATAATGAATGCAAAACACAAAGCATAATTTATTTTTAAAATACTTATTGAGTTGCCCTCTGTGTGCCAGCCTCTGTGCTGATATATTATTATTCTTTTTGAGTACAGAACAAAGTTTCTGGCATTGAAGGCCCTCTACAAAGGCCTTCTCCTCCAGCACTTATTGGCTGTCCACTCATTGGCATTCATCATATACTGCTTTGCCCTAATATTTAACTTCTCACATATATATGCCCCAGTTATACTACAAGATGCAAAGGCAGTATCTTCCCAAAGCCCTGGCTCAATTTTAAAATAAATAAAGCAAGTCAATCCCATCTGCCTGCATCCCATCCACCTAACACCATGGAGAGCAACCTGCTGGCTATCTCACCTAATATGCTCTTAGCCCAATCAGATCCCTCCTTGTAGCCTGTTTCCTACCTCAGTCTAGCCTCACTGATCCCTAATTCCTACCCTGCCAGCTGCTTCTCATTTCAGGCCTTTTAGGACATTCAAACCTTGGCTTTCTCCAGTGGCCTTGGCCTCCTGTCTCTCTCACCCTTGTGTTTTAGAGAAGTTTCTAGAAGGATGGCTTTTGCTTTGTGTCCAGAGTCTTAGAACACAAACAGTGACTGATATGTTTGAAGCAATGGTGAATGGAGGATTGAAGGAAGGAAGGAATAGAGAAGAGTCCCACTGAAATCCAGCTTCTTGTTATTACTAAGTCTTATCATGTAGGCTCTCCTCTCAAGAATATATTCATTTCACAAAAGCAAAGTCTGAGAAAACTACATAAGCCCAATTCACGTACAAATATGTAGCAGGCCTTTTCTTACATACCAACATTACCAAGAGGGTCTATAGTATACAGAAAATCAATCATGAGCCCAGGTTATTCAAAAGAAAGGGAGCTTTTCCATCTGACACCTAATGGCGGCAGCAATAATACAAAATAAGCTTTTAAAATTGTTCCTCATTGTTCTCCATTATTTGGGTCTTTGATGTATCCTACATTAGGAGCTATCAAAGCAAGGCAATACATCCAAGGGAGGGAATACCACTAATGAAGGAAACATTAAAAGGTTATGCTTTTCCCCCATTACTTTTGTCTTCTTTGCAAGTGGTTTTAAAGGTCATTTTAAAAATAGCCTGCAAGGCTACAAAGGCCTCTAAATATTTAAATAACACAATGCAGTTTATTTTTACATAGTGTTCTAAATGTACATCACAAAATGCTTCACAGAAATGTCAAAGGCTAAAGAGAATAGAAAAGTACATTTGGAGACTAAACAGGAGGAAAACAATGATTCCAAAGAGAAGGAAGAGGCCCTTCAATAAATGGCACATAAACTAGTTGCATAAATGACAAAGCAACTGTACACTTTAGGTAATTAGAGTCTGAAGAGAGAAAGGGGTTAAACTTGAGACAGCCCAAAATCGAGGTGTCAAAATTTACTGGAGGGAAACTGACTGAGAAATGGTTTTGGATTTTCACAGGCTAGCCTGATGATGGTCCTCTGAAGAAGGCAACTGGAGGAAATCACGTGTGTGTGTGTGTGTGTGTGTGTGTGTGTGAGCATTTACTTTGTGCAACTGGAGGAAATCACGTGTATGTGTGTGTGTGTGTGTGAGAGAGCATTTACTTTGTGCCAAGCTCTATTATACATGCCACCTCATTTAGTCCTCACAGGTCACGTTTTACTTTTAACATTTACAGACAAATAGATCCAGAGAGGTTCAATCAATTTTCATAAGCAATAGTAAGTGGGAGAGGCCAGCCTCTCTCCGGATCTGTCTCATTCTCAAACTTCCAAATCAAGTTCGCTTCTAAGAATGAGAACCAAACAACCCAGTAAGTAAGATGTAGAACCATAAAGGAAGTAAAGGAAAATAGTTGTTTATTTTTTATTTCACTTATGGCAGGGAAGGCTTTTCTGAGCATAAATTCAAAGGGAAAAATAATAAAAAGAAAAATGTTGCCATACCAAATTAAAAATGTTAATACTTCAAGAACAGAAGAGAAAGCTTGCTGACAAACTGGAAAAAAGAAGTAAGTCACAAACATGATATACAAGACAATTACTAAAGGGGCTCTTATGTAAATCAAGAAGAAAAACACAAACACTTCAACAGAAAAAAAAATTAACTTCTGAAGAAAAAATAAGCTAAAGAATTATAATGATTCATAAACCAGAGAGAAATATCAGCCTTTACTAGTGACAAAGAGATACAGTAAAAACCAAAAGTGCTTTTTTTTTTTTTACTCAGTGTGAGTGGAACTTCAGGGGAAAAAAAATTAAACTAGTATAGCCTTATGGAGGACAGTTTGTATTATATATTAAAAAATCTTGAAAATATTCATGTTCTTTGGCTTAGCAATTCCAATTTTAGGAATTTATCCTTAAGAAATAACCAGAAATGTATGCAAAGAGTTATAAACAAGTATCCCAAGCAACATTAGAACAGCAAAAAGAAAAATCAGAGACAGAATGTCAATATTAGGGGTCTGGTCATGTAATTTATGCTATATTCATAGGATGGAGTAGTAGATTGCCATTAATTTTTTTGTCAGTAGAATATTTGATGATATGGAAAAGTCTTCAAACTATATTAATTATTTAAAAACAGGAATTATTATATATTTTGAGACCCATTAAAACAAAAGTTTAATGAAAAAAAAAACAGGAATTATTTTAAAGGGATATAGAATTCAGGGGTTGCAAACTTAAATGCTTACAGAGGATGGTAACAAATGCATGGTGTGATGTGACCACGTTTAAAAAAGGGTGACTACATGTCCTGTGTAAATGTGTTCATGTATGCTCACATCCACTAGCCAGTGACCCTTGAAGATCTGCTAGAAAATGTTTGGAGTGTTTGATGGGATTAGGAATAATTTTTATTTTCTTCTGTGTACTTTTCTGTTTTTCCTAAACTTTCTATATATAAAAAAAGACCCTCCTTACTTTCATAAAGAAAAACTCTAATAAATATTATGAAATAGAAAAAAGATGGAATCAGCTCCAGCATGCTTTTACACAGAACCACTGATACTATCACACTTCAACAAGACTTTTTCTATCCTATGTGTTGAGCTCCTTCTAGGAAAGGGGACTTCACTGTCTCTACTTCACACCCTGTCTGCCGTTTGAACACAACATCCAAAAAATGCATTGAACATGTTACAGCAGTGATTCTCAGCTTTCACTAGCATCAGAAGTAGCTGGGGAGCTTTTAAAAATACTGTTGCTTACACTTTACCCTGGAGATTCTGATTCAGTTGGTCTGGGATGGGGCTCAAGCATTAGTAAAATTTCAAAGCCCCTCAGCTGATTCTAATGTTGAGCCAGGGTTGAAAATTCTTGATCTGACCTAAACTCTTCAGACTGCAGCTTAATTTCACTTCTCATTGCATCCTTTAAGAAGATGGAAAAGAAAATCATCCTCACTCTTGGTATAACATGCCTATCTCTATTTCTAATTTAATTGAAATTATCACCCTTGGATTCTCTCCTTTAGGCTGAATAATATGAATTATTTTCCTTCTTCAGATATTGTACAGTCCTTTATTTGAGAAGCACTTGATTATAAAGCACTATATCCCTTTTCTTCATGGTGCTGAACACAAGTTTAGCTTTAGGTTTATCTGTTGAATTACTTGACAGATATCTTCCTTTCCTCCACTGGACAGAAAGCTGCATGAAGGTAACAACAACATCTGGTTTTATTTCCCATACATATCCATAATTTGCAGATTGAGTAAATGTATATGGGCACCATGTTCAATCATCTTTAGTTTCTCTGAGAATGACATTCATGAGGCAGCATTTATGGAACTGGGCTCCACTGTGTACAAAATGTTATGTCAAATAATTTGAAGATATAAGCCAACTTACAGACAGACTCCAAGTACTGTGACTTGTAGGGAAGAGATTAATGTAAACAGCTAAATCCAGCACAAAGCCCAATGAAGAAGTAGCGTTACTGAGGCAGAAACCCAATGGCATCAGCAGAAGGAGGAGTGACTTTTCTGACTGGGACTTCTATGGAACCCTTTTTGGGGGAAACGGCACTTGAGTCTTGCCTTGGAGGGTGAACAGATGTTGATAGTAAGAAAGGGTGGAGAAAGTGCTGCTATAACAAATTACCTCAATTTATGACTTAAAGCCACACAAATTTATGATTTCACAGTTTTGAAGGTGAAAAGTCCAGGTGGACATGGCTACTTCCTCGGCTCTATGTCCTACAAGGCCAAAAGCAAAGAGTTGCCTGAGTTGTGTTCATTTCTGAAGGTTCTAGGGGTGAATCCACTTTGAAACTCATTCAAATTGCGAGCCAAACTCAGTTCCTAGTGGTTATAGGACTGAGGTACCCATTTCTCTGCTGGCTGTCAGCCAGAGATGTCTCTATATTCTTTATTGCCTGCCCCCTCCACCTTTAGGCTCACCAGGTTGAGGAAACTCTCGGTATCTTAAGGTCTGTTACCTTAATTACATCTGCAAAGTCCTTTTTGCCATGAATTATAAAATATTCTCAGGTTCCATAGATAAAGGCATGGAATCTTTGGGGGGGGGGTGGCATTCTGTGCACCATACCAAGTAATCTGTGGGATAGTCAGTATGATATGGTTGGAGCATGGATACTGGGACGTGGGGAAGGAGCTTGAAGACCTTGAACATGATCCTGAGGTGTCTGGACTTTATCTTGCTAGTAAGAGGTAATAAAGGCACTGAGAAGGTAAATTTCATATACTGAGAAACATAAAATTGTTTTAGAAAAACATCTCTTGTAACATAATTCTGAGGACACAGTAGGAAGCTGAATTCCTGTGCTTTAATTTTCAACTCCTACCATTACAGCCCAGAACAGAGCTATCTTAGCTGATAATTCTTTCTTGGGTTGTGGCTATTTTTCTGTATGCTAATTATTATTCTGGACATATCTTTTGTTCTTGTTCCCCATCTCTGGTCTAATGCAATAAATAAATTTTATATCTATCTCACATAAGCACAAATACATAGAAACATAAATAGATTCTACGTGCGTGTGTGTGTTTGTGTGTGTGTAGGAGATAATGTCTCCAATACTCGATTTTCCCCTTTATTACCTTCTCTGATTCACTAAACATGCACTTCCATTATCATTTCTGAATAATAAAAAAAATTCTTTATATCAACTCATCCAAAATACAAGCTTTCATCTCTTGCTAGATATCAGGAAACATGGCTAGGACTCAAAATTGCCCTAACAGAGATTAGGGTAAAAACATCTGCGTGGAAAGGTAAGTTATATTCAGTTACTGAGTTCATATTTTGAGTACAAAAATATTGTGTCATGAAAACTGGAAATCTACACTTAAATGGCACCCTAACCTTAAGATTTGGCCCTCCAATCCCCATACACATTAAATCTATGAAAAGGAAGAGAACTATAAATCATCATCCTAAAGAAAATGCATGTTGCAATTCTCATGAAATAAATTCAGGTTTTTGCAACATAAAATTTGCTTTCTTCTGACTTCACACTTGTATGTGTAGTAATAAATTCCTGGTCAAGAATGCAGATTCTGTTGTTAGACTGCTGATTTAAATCTCCGTTCTACCATTTTCTAGGAGCACTCTCTTTGGCAATTTACCACACTCTCCATGGCCTTCTCATTACAATACCTAGGTTAGATGGCTGTTGTGTGGACTCGATCCATATAAAGCACTGAGAAGGGTGTCTACACATTCCATGACAAATGCTACCCATTATCATTACCGTTATTTTTAGATACAACTATGTTATTCTCTGTAACTCATTTCCCCTCCCCTTTTCTCTCATTTATTAAGAGGAAAGAGGTCTTAGTTTTATGAAGACAAAACAGTTCTTAGACACAATAAGGCAAACTGTGCTCTTACAAGCAAAGATCGTCAACATTTGCACCATCACTATAAAACTTTGAAAAAAAAGAAAAGATGCAGAAGCAAAGCGTTGAAATATGGGCTATTTATTGATTTATGATTCATTTACCCAACAAAGGCAAAGTGGTTATAGAAAACTTCACTGATACTTTTGACAGAAACAACTTCCTCCACCCCTGCCAGGTACTATGTTCTGCAAGTGAGTGAAGGTGTCAGGAGAGGTAAGAAAGCTGGACAAAGCCTGGAATAAAGGAACGATGTGATTAAACCACCTCATGACACAGTGATGACACATATAGAAGTCAATGCTGGCAGTTAAGAGCAAGTGTTGAACACATACCAGAGTGCATTACAGCCTTACACAATGACTGCCTATATGAGGGATACGGACTTGCAAAGCTAATAAAACACACCTTTCATGCATTACTACTACGTACTACTTTCTACCCGCAGTTCTAAGAAAAGGACTCAGGAAAGAGTCTGCCTTTAAAGTATTCGGAGTGAAACACAGCCTCATCTTTCTTTATGCTCTCAATTTGTAAGAGGGCTATTATCATTCATTTCAAAAGAAAATGTATAGCAGCTCCAAACTGAATAGAGAAACCTAATATTCAAACGTGTTTCAACAAAATATACTCAGTCTTTCACTGAATGACTTCAAACATTCAACAAGTAGTATTTCCTGTGAGCAGACTATCCTGAAGGAATACTCTGAAATATGTTATGCCTACTACTTTGAGTACTGATTTGCTTTAAAAATTAGTCATTTTTTTAAAAAGGAAAAAAAACCTTCATAATGGTGTGGCCTGAATTATAACAATTTTAGAGGAGCTGGAAAAACAAACTATATTTATTGCTTTTTGCTCCAGGCCACTCATATTTCCATATGTATTTCTGTCACTTGTCTACTTTTTTTTTCCATAAAACTAAGTTCAATGTAGAGGCCCTGAACACACAATCGCAGCTTAGTTCATATTAGAAGACACTGCACAAGCTCCTTTAAAAGCCCCATAAAGTTTTCTTTACACAATTTTCCTGTCTAAATCCACCTCATTTTTCTTTCATGACATCAGAGCACCAGTGGTTTTTAATTTCATTTCAATGGGAAAGATGTGGCTTTTAAACCTTATTTTACTAAAACCAACAAAGCATAAGTTAAGGGTAAAAAAGAACCACCCCACAGCCCTTCTCTGGATTAAAACAATGCATTAAGAATGTAAGAAAGCATCAGAAGCACTTAAAACAGTTCAGGAATTTAGAGGAAGGGGAGAAGAAAAGAGGTCTAAAAGTCATTTTCTTTCTTAACATTGAGGGAAAAAGAACCTTCAACCAAAAAAAATCACACTACTTTCTTATAATGCATTTTCTAATTCCAGTTATGCCAGTCAGAATCTGAGTGTTAGCGGTATTTGTACATTTACTAATTAATCCACCCAAATAATAGGAATAGCCTGGATAATGTGCTCATTACACTGAAATCTCTAAGAACCATAACCTCTTAAGTTTTCAACATTTTTGCAAAAGTATCTTTTGGTATCAAATTTCATGGAATTCCATTTAGCATAGCCACTTCACATGCTCTCCTTCATCAAACCTTATTATCTTTTCCTGTTTTCCTCTTCATTAATGTACAACAGTTAGAGCTAGGTCCTTTTCTCTCCATATTCTTTCCAGTTCCTTTCCTTTGGCCACACTCTTATTCTCTGTGCCAGGCTCCAGTCTCCATTTCAGCTTTTAATTTGGTATTGTTTAACTTTCCTTCTCTTATGTTATAAACTCTTGAGAACATGTATTACACTCCTCTGAAGTTTCCACAGTGACTACTGCAATATTGTGTACAAGGCAAATACTAAATTTGTTAAATGAATCTTTGGAAAATAGCCTTCACTCAGAACATTTATAGAGCTAAGGAACCTTGGATATAGTTTTGGAAATATCAGAAACAGAAAAATTAATACTTTCCCACCAACTTTCTTCAACTGAAAACTCTTGCAACAACTGATTTTAATACCTATTAAAAGTGCCATGTATTTCATACATATAGCATCAGGACCGACTGAAACATGTGAGACCCTACTCAGATCCTAAATCTAATGCCTGAGTCAGGTTAACAAAGGAAAATGTGGACTTACATGTATAAATGGACGGTGCTGGAACAAGCTAAGTTTATGGATATGGAATTTCTGAGTTAAATTTCAAGGTCCATAAAAGAATAAAACATGTTTGCTGCTAAAAACCACTGGCCATTTTTAGACAACTAAATCACCAGTGGTTACCCTAGAACTAAGTGCCATAATAATAGGATGTACAAAATGGAGATGTTGGAAATGAGACACTGTGAATTTGTTTACTTTGGTCTTTTTTACCATGGCTATGAGAGTAACTGTTTTGACTTCCGACTCACGTTAACCACAATTGTTTTTAAGGGGATTGGCTAGAGGAAGAGAAGTGCAGAGAAAAGCAGCAGTGGTTGGGGAAAGAAAAAGACGACAAGGGACAGAGAGAGATTAGGAAGCTGATGTAAAAGACTGGTAATAAAATTATTACTTGTTTTTGAGACTCTAGGTCATATGCAATTGCAAAGTTATCCTTTATTTTTTCTGGATGAAAAACTAGGATGCCTCTGTTGGAAAGAATCAGCTTGATACAGAGCACTTTGAGAAAAATGAAGAGAAACATTGTTCTTTTTAAGCATTTAAAAACTTCTCCTGCTCATCATAATTAGGTATCTTGCTGGCATTATTAGCAGTCCTAAAAACAACCCAAAGTAGTTTATTTCTCATTTTAAAATGAGATGAGCTTATGTCGATAACACAAAGGTCCAGAATAAATAGCAACTTAGGAGGAGTATAGAGCTTCCTTGAATACTTTTTTGGCTGCGAAAAAGAATGTTGCCACAAAAATCTGTTTTGCATCATCTAAATGTTTGAAACAAGAACACATAATTTAGAAGAAGAAGAAAATACAGTGGCTGCCACTTAGCCATAAAGAGCAAAGTCGTGTTAGAAATAGCTTTCCTGTGATATTTTGGTACATTTCTGTTTTTTTTCAGCAATCGACCTAATTATGTGGCTGGAGAGGGTAGTGTTTATCCACATTACCATTTATACACTGTATACAAACAGAGGACTTGACTCCAACAGTCTGGTGAGCACACAGGTTTGTGGCCACATCCTTGACCTCAGCCTCTGAGGAAACCCAGGTGGTTTTATCAGACGGAAAGGGAATCTTTAAGCTAGAGAATATTGATCTCTAATTCCGCTTCTGTCTGTCCAAAACATCTAGCAATGCTTCTGCTCGAGTGCTACATTACAGTTGTGAAATAATGTTTATATGCAGTATGTCAATATGCTAATTCTTTCCATAGTTACTGACATTATGATGCAAAGAGGCAGAGGGAGGGCATGCAACACAACCAAAAAAGAAAAAAAAAAGACATAGTTGTTTGTTGTCTCTTTGTACAACTTGATGCCAGAAATAAGCCCCTATATCTTTCTTCATGGCTACTCAGCAAACTTTGGAATAATTTCTAGGAAGCAGAAAAAGGAAACTTCTGCCTATTAGAATATTCAAGCTTATAAAATCATTGCATATTAGGATGACTATAAATGCTAACTTCATTGTACAGAAAGTTCTTTCGTGAAAATGACATTCTTTTTCAGTTTAGAATGTTCCTATGTCAAAACTGGTGCAAAGTAAAGTAAAAAGCTGTAATAGCTGTTCTACCCAGCAAAAGTACAAAATCATGTTTTAAGTATCAGACAACTGCATCTATTCAATTGGCACCCTCCTAAGTGGCACGCCTGTTTCATTGGGCAGATAGCCAAGGTCCTGTATGAGTGATTCAGAACAGTGGCACACCTCGTCCATTCACACATGTCTAGTACTGTCTGCAACACTATTTACACAGGTTAGGAGATGTGAATCGACATTTTGTAGCTTAAATTTTCTTCTGTGTGGCCCTTTATTAAAACTGGGCTGGCTCCCAGTAACACTATATATTCTCCATAAGTTGATCCACCCTTAATAAAGGACCTAGTTCATGCAACTTGTTCTATTAAAATGACTTGTGGAACAAAATGTGGATACTTTATTTCCTGATAAGATTCTGTAATCTTATGACTTTCACAATTCTGTTTTCAAAATCCTGTCAGTTATCATTACAAATGTATCATGGTTATTTTGTTCCAAGACACTATAGAATTAAATGTACTATCTGTGTGTGTGTGTGTGTGTGTGTGTGTGTGTGTGTGTGTGTATGTGTGTGAATGTATAAATATAAACATGGAGAGAATGTGAATACATCATCTCAACTCACTGCATATAAGGTGGGTCTCTGGGCCTCTGTTTCCTTATCTGTGGAATGGGGATAGTAATTCTACCAATACTCCATAGGTTGGTGCAAAGATTAAATGTTTATGAAGAGCCTAGAAGTATTAGTATTACAAAGTTTTGAAGTATTCAATATCCAACCTGAGAAGAGCTCAGTTTGTTGTCAGTCACAATCTGAATTGGGACAGCAAAGCAAACAAGGGACAGGATGAGGAAGTCGCTGCTTCCAAAGGCCTCCTATCATTATAGGTACACCACTCCTGACATCACAGGTGAGGGATAATGTGTGGCAGTCACTTTGACATCCTCCTAGGAGGGAACCCAAGATGACATCATTTTGGGATTCAGAAGTCATCTTGGCACATTTGGTCCTTTGTGCTGGGCTTTCGCTCACTCCCCTTAAGTATTTCTCAGTAGCGCCTTGAGAAATGGCTTGACTTAACCAGTTCTTGAGGTAAGGCAAAAATATGCTTCGTGAATTCTTATTATTGATCTGTTACCTATTTTGATGCTAAAGTTCAGCCTTAGTTACACTAACTAGTATATGCTAGAGTTTTCAGACTAGTAGCAAAACCACCCATGATATTAAGATAATACTGAGGTGAAATGGGATAGAGGAAAAGGATATATAAGTTTATTGCCTTTCTGAATCTGCGGTTTTGTGCTCTTTAAATATTGTTGTAGACTGTAAACATTTGGTGCATTTGCCCCCTATGCCAGTTGTATATGAACTTTGACACAGTATGTTTTACATGCTGGGGAAGAAAAGAGTACATTACATGCGTTTGCCATATGACAAGTCAACTCTGACAGAGTGTTTTGAAAAAAAAGCTCTTTTGGCCGTAGGAGAAAGTGCTGGCAGTGTGTAGCAACCTAACTCGTCTGTCACTTTAAGAGCTGAAACAGGAAAACCTGTACCATTTTTGTACTTCTGTTCATTCTTTCCAACTCATTCGAAGTTGCCCCCTGGGAGTTAGCCCTCCACCAAAAGTCTCTTTCAGTACACAACTAGCTCTCTCTATTAAGCGTACCCACCCCTGCTCTGCTATAACACTGCTCCTTTGTACTTGCCTGGTGAACTGACCAGCCATACAGTACAATGACCACAATTACTAAATTACACTGCCTGTCACTGCCTTTTGTATCACACCTCTAACAGGTGCCATTACCATGATAGGCAAATTGTAATAATCCATTCACGGCATCCACAGCCTTAATAATGTATTTTTTTATTTTACATAATCTGTGTGTGAATACCACAGGCATTTGAATAGTTAGTAAATACATGGGACTGAAAGACTGAACTGCATGGAATGCAGCTACAAACAAAGGCGCTTAGGACAACAGACCTGAATGCAACCACATTCCTGATAAAGCGGATATACACACAAATATATCCAATGGCGAAATGGCCTCCAGATTGGAGGGTTTTCGAAAATCAAACTTAGGGACCTGAGAGAGTGAAAAACAAGACCTTACCAAACCAAAGTTGTTATCCCAGGCTTAAAACTGCATGTGGTGTCTAGGTGAGTAAAGCCACATAGATCCCCTGTTGCTGTCATTAGCACCCAGGGCCAAGAAGCACAAGACAGTCATGAAAGCACCAGCTGAACCATGGGAACTCTGCTCTTGATGACCGCTTACCCTATTACCATTCCCCCTTTCCTCCTTTATCACTGTAAGATGCCTGCATGCATACAGCACATGAAACACGAAACCATTTAAATGATCTGCAAAGTTTACAAACCAATCCTGGGAATATACATGAATGTGTGTGAACACATGTGTTGGCAAAAATGCTCCTTTCCTGAGCATCACGGTCAGTGATAAACTTGAGCAGGTTACTGATCGAGGTTTAGAGGGGCTTATTTTCCTATAGGCTGTTACAGATAAGACACACTCGCTAGTGTCCTTTGAAGTCTGGTCCATGATGGCCGTTTTCTGGTGGCTGGCCTCACAGCAGATTCATGCTTACAATATGACAACATCTATGCTTTTGAAGAGCAACTAAAAAACACTTTCAAATTAAAAGGCACTAATCAAGTATAAGATAGCATTTAAAAAAAGGTATAAGATATCATTACTATTATGGTTTAATAATTCAGAACACTTAAAAAAATCTAAGCATTGTCTTGCTGAGGCATAAACAGTGAAAGGATGGAAGAGTTTCTGAGCTTCTTCTCCAGCAGTCATTTTTGAACCAAAAATTTTAAAAGCCAGTACTTTTGTACCACCTAAAAGGCACAGCCATGCCTTCAAAGGTTCCATTAGCCATGTAATCAGAACTAGAGAAGGCTTCACAACCAAGAGGACCAGCAATGGCTCTACACTTTCCACACTTAATAGTGACTGTGGGAAAGGTGTGTCTAGGAGGTGGGTCAGGGAAATTGTCCTGGAGCTGCATTTGCATATTAAGCACACTATTTTCACTGAAATTGTGTATTAAAGATATTCTAATTGTAGGGCAGAGCATTTTGCATATTTGGTTTCTTCTTCCCATAAATTAAGCTGTGATACCATCAAGCTGAAGTGCTTGGGGAAGAGGGACTAACAGAGATTATACAGGTGGCTAGAGTTTTCTCCTTCAATTTGCCCCTTCAATTCCACCACTGATGAGGATGCACCAGGATGTGCTACTTGCTAATAAAGACATTCGGTCCCTAATCTATCGATCTCTATAAACCTATAAATGGATAAGCGGCAATTCCAGAGTTTATACTACATCATTATCAACATTTATTAAGGATATTATTATATATATATCCTGCATTTTGTAAGGATTTTACATGATCACATCTATCCTTCTGACCAACCTATGAAGTAGGTACTATTATTATTTCAATCTTGCAGATTAGAAAAGTGAGGTTGAGCGTCTAAGTATGTTGCCCAAGGTGATCAATTTTATCAGACTCCCAGGAGAAAACAGATCACACAATCAAATTGGGTAATTCAGGCAGACCTTAATAAAGAGACTATTTAAAAGGTGTGGGAAACCACAAGGTCTGGCACATTAGCCTGGGGCGAGTAATAGTGGGCAAGTTACCAGTCCCAGGCTTGAACGTGGTCACCAGGACTCTAGAAAAGAGGGCCGTGTGGATGAATGATACAGCCTGTCACTGCAATCCCACAGGAAGAGAGCGGGGAGAGGTCACGCTCCAATTATACTCTCTTGCCTGTGCTCCACATCCTGCCAGCGCTCCCCACTGAGTCAACTCAACTGGAATCCAGAGGGCAAGGGAGTTCACTGGAGTGGTCCATACAAAGCCGGTCATCCAAGGAACAAAGCAGAGTGGATGTGGGGAGGGAAAACTTATGTCCAGAGTGATCGCGCAGTGTGTAAATGTGAGTTGGGCTTGGATTTACATCCAAATCTACTGTTATTAACCACCAGGCTAGAAACTGCCTCTCAAGAAGATGTGTATGTTGATATTTCCATACATAATTACTCCTGTCTTCTATTTTTAAAAATCTCTTGAAATTCTCAAAGTCTCCATTCAGTCAACTAGATTCCTATATGCCTTCTCTTCCCTCTTGGCTCCCTGTGCACGCTGTGTCAATCAGCCACGGCCCCCCTTTTCTTCCTGTCCATAACCCTGATATGGCCTCCCCACGGGCCCACCTCCCACAGTTAGCCATTTAACTTTGCACTCACTAGTACCCTACCATCACTCCTCTTTGTTCTCCTGTCACTCTTACTCTGCCGGGTCTCAACAGGCATTGACTTTCTACTGTTTGCTTTCTTGGTTCCTACTCGTGGTCTGCCAAGCAATCCTGGGAGACCTGTGAAATCACACCTACTACAGATTCATGCTCCAGATCTCAGCTGGTCCCTTGCCGTAGTTCAACCATTTCTGACCCCGCTTACGCTGAGTCCCCTTGACATTTCCTACCGAAACTGTTGAGACTTTTCTACCCTCTTTTTAAGCCCTGGACCCTGTCCTTCACCTTTAGGGAGCAACTTGGTTCCCTGTTTGGGATCTTGGTGATCCTTCCAAAATTCTATCCTTTCTAACTCAACATTATTAAAATCCATTCTAATCCTCTTTTCTTTCACCTCTGCTTCAGACGAAGTGTTTCTCCTTTTCAAAGGTTCCATCTTCAATTGCGCTATTGATTCCTCCTCTCGGCACATCTCCCAAGCCTTGAAATGGTCAATCACTCTCCAGCAGTTCTACCTCTAGGCCCCCAAACATGCTCAGAGCTCTCTAGCTTGAACTTAAGAAAAAAAAAATTAATTCTCGTCCTTATCAAGAATCGCCTTTTTCTTTCTTTCCTCACCTTTTCTTTAAATGAGAAGTCTAGGATCAACTTCCCCATTCCTCAAGTTCTCTTACTCCTCAAAGCCACATTTATTTGTTTGAATAATCTCCAGGTCTTCGATTATTTTAAGTTACTTCTCTTTCTTGGAAAAATCTCTTCTTCTCTGGCTTCCACGACACGGCATGGCCCCCAGTCACCTACTAAACCTCTTCAGTTACTGTCTCTGACTCCTTTCTCCCATTAAAGGCAGATTTCCTCAGGGTTCTAAGGCTCTTTTATTTTGTATAAATATTCTCTTGATGCTCTTATTTATTCCCCTGGCTTAAATGTGCTTCCATAAAGTAGTATTTGTGAGATGACTTTAAGTGGAACAGGAGCTGGCGCTTTTCCATTTGGATACTTTGTTTAATCTGACCTTGGATAGCATCCACCGTAAGACGCGTAACTTTTTACATACGGCTTAGAAAATGGCTGCCAATTAAGTTATGACACAATGCTTTCTTACCATGTAAAATTTTTATTTTATACTTATTTAAAGAGCTCTCTTAGACTACTCATTTATAGACATTTCCTCAGACATCACTCTTGTGCATATAGAGGGAAATCTAAGCAAAACATGAGCAAAATAAATGAGTTAAGGTTTCCTAAAACTTTCTTACAATTAGCATCCAACTCTACTGAACATTTTTTGACTCAAAGTCATCAATGTCCTCCGAGCCACGAGGAGCATCAGGGGTGTAGCACTTCTTAAATGTCTTCAACTATTCTCTTTGGGATTCTCTTCCATAGTGTTGGTGCCTGTTCTGCAAGTTTGCATGTGAGTGCTTTCTTGATCATAGCAGAAGGTAGGGTTTTCAGACACTTACGACTCATATTCTTTTCTCTAAAGATCTTAAGTGGTTTGTTGGCTGAAATGCTGAGACTGTGGTTTTTCCCTCATGCCACTAGGAATAACAACTAAGTTGGCCCATGTGCTGACAGTGGTAAGTGTATCACCACTACTGCCTGGTCAACAGAGTTTGTGAGGTGCCATCAATTTTAAGATACCTAATTTCAGAAACGTTAAATTGTGAAAGGATGGACAGCTTTGGTATTCGTCATGAAATACAGAAATTGTACACTTATTTTAATAGGGATTTAAATAAACTCAATCCATCACCTCAAACTCAAGTTTCACAAATATTATTGTTTAGAATGAGGTTATGCTTTAAAAAGTGAATTAATTTATATTTATAAACTATGAATTAAGTAAGCACAAGTATTGTTCAAATATGGCAAAGAGCTTACACGTAGCACTTAACTGGCTAAATTCTGTAATACACAGGCTTAAATTATCATCACTCCGAGGACGATTTACATTTATATATCCAGCTATAACCTCATTCCAAAGCTTCAATCCCCACATTCCAACTGCCTGCTCCATATTGCATGGGCACCTTGCTGATACCTTAAACTCAGTATCTGTCCCCCCAAACCTATTCCTTCTCCTGATTTTCCTTTGCTGTTAATGGCACACACTTCCACCTCAAAATATATATTTTTTTCTTTAGATTTCAAAGTTTTTTTTGTGTGCGTGAATGGCACAGTTCTTTGGCTATCACGGGTGTTACCTGCATGTTAGCTTATTGCATAGTGCCTATTAAGGTACTTGGAAATGATCTGCTAATTAAATGCATGCTAAAATAACATCTATGTAGAACATACGTAGGAGAAGAGCCATTCATAAATACAAATGGGTAGTTCTGGCCCTTTTAGAAGAGGTCGGTGGGACTGGGCAAAAGAGAAACATACAGATTGAACAGAGGAAAATTATTCAGGAAAAGCTGAGAGGTTTAAATTTTCCTGTACAATAAACAAGTTAATTGTAAACAATTCAATTTAAGAAGACATCATCTGAAACAATGACATAGCATTAATTTAAAAGAACAATCTGCAGAAATATGAAGTCTATCAGGCAAAAAAAGAAAAAGGTTTAACTGGCTCCAGTGTTGTCTAGAAAATAAACAATGTGATGAAATGGTATTATGACTGTATCTTTGTAAATAAGAGTAACAGAGTGTCATCCTTCAAGTTAAATATTGATTAGTTTCATAAAGTAAAAGATTCAGTTATTTAAAAATTTCTGATGTAAATGAAGGTGATGTTAATTCACCTCCATTTGTAAAATAAAACCAGCATGTTTCCCTGGAGGGCACACACAAAGGAACTAAGATGAACCAAACATTCTTGAAAACATGATGAACACAAACAAACATTTATTGAAGGAAGCAGAAAACTGCTGTACCTCTGGCCGTTATTAAATCCACTCTTGCAAAGAGAGAAAAATATCAGTGATATTTAAATACATGTGAAGAATATCTTGATTTGTACATTTATGAAAATGTCTACAAAGATTATAATGAAAAGATCCATAAATTAGATTTGTATATCAGTAAGTCAAAAACTAAAAATGAGCTACAGGAACACTACCCAACTTTCATCACTTTTCAGTGCCAGGGGAAAGACATCATTAGGTGAGGAAAAGCAAAAAGATTTTTAGGCTGTGAAATCTCAAGAGAGAAATCAATCATTCATTGTACAGATATTTATTTAGTGCCTACTATTAGCTCCAAAGAGACATATAGTGTTGTGTAAACCATACAAGGTTCCTGTGGTCGTGGAAATTGCATGTTAGTGAAGCAAAGTATAACAGTGATCTGGAATCCAGATCTTTCCTCCGCTGCTTAACTGGCTGTGTAAACACGGCAAAGTCACTGAACTCATCATGGTCAAAATTATTTTATCTGTTAAAGTGAAATGGTTGAGCTAAATCATTTCATGGAGAAAACAGATTTTGGGGTCCAATACTGGAGACCACTTAATACAATTCAGCAATAGAATCTTGTACCAGTCAATCAAATTCATGTAGCATTTTCCTTTGTACACTGGGGAATTTACATAATTAGCATAGGGCATTAAAGCCTTCCTTAACTCAGTGCAAGTGTCTACGCTGTACTTATTGATTTCATTGTCTTGCCTATTAGTTTCATGCTCCTCCCTGTGCCTAATATAGTACCCATCACTTGATTTATTTGATTTTTTAAAAAACTCAAGTATCTGGGAGCCAATGATTTATAGTGTATGTACAATGAGTATTGTAATGTAAGTAACTTAGAAAGTGGAATTAAAACTATAGCACTCACGGGGACTTGATAATATGGGTAAATGGAGTAACCACATTTTTTCATGCGAAACCTTCATAAGAGTGTATATCAATAATACCTTAAAAAAACACTATAGCACTCACTAGGAATCTGCAAAGATCTATGAGAATGAAAGGTTATATTCAGGAAAAGAATATAACACTTTGACAGTTTATTTCACCATATCCTGAAGCTTCTGGGGAACACTGTTAAATTACAAACCCAAAGTTAGACTCTGGGATTATTTCTATTTCATTAAAAAAAAGTGGCGGAGAGGGTCTTAACTGTTGATTGGCATAAGAATTACTACCTCATCTCTTGGAGCAATATGACAGACCTGTTGTTCTGAAGGGCCCTCTCACAATGAGATTGTGGATATGCCTCAACTAACATGCATTTTGAATGTATTACTGAGCTTGCTAGAAAATGTGTGGGGATCTTCAGAAGGAGTAGGAGGAATCAGAGAATGAATAATTTTCCTAAAGCCACACAGATAGTACATGGTGAAGTTGGAATTACAGTTCAGGTCGCTTGGACTCCATGGTCTTCCTGCTTGTATTAAATTGCCTCCCAGTTGGCTAGACAGCAGCTGAGTAAATCTAGTATTTCCTTTTCATTTCTTGGGGATTGAATAGTTTCACAAACATAGTAATATCATTGTCCTTTTATGTCTAATAAAACAATTTCATGGATATTGTTTGGTAGATTTAATGGGTATGGTTTTTTTCCAATAAACATACCCTCTTGTCATCAGCAAGAGTTGTAGAACCATTGAGTGGAGAGCACTGGACAAGAAAAGTGAGGCGATAAAGATGTCTAAGGCCTCGTCTTGACTCTCAAGGCGCTTAAACTATTTCAGATAATGGGGCAGATAGCATGCAAAGGTGAACATGCATACAGCTAGTGAGCATTAAGGTCACAAACACAATTTATTCAGGGGCCATGAACTTTGGGCCGAACACTGGCTCCAATAACATCTGTTTGGCCAGCACAATGTTTTTAAACACCAAATGTTTTTAGGTGGGGACATGGTCCCTCAAGTTCAGCTATGATAAGCACAATTCACTACATACATATGCAAACCTCATAGCATTTGGGTCTGTCACCCCAATAAACTTAAAGTACTTAAAGGTTGGGTAACAATTCATTTATCTAGTATTGTGGTGAGATGGGGTGTTTTAGGAAAGAGAACTTTCCAGATAATTAAAATCAATTTAACTTTAAGTAACAAACATTTGTTTAATTAATGAGAATCTTCTAACACACTGCTAAAACACACCTCACTGTCTCCTTAAACAAAGGGTAGAGAATATTTCCATTTTTTTGTTGACTTAATGTTATTACAAGCAGCCATTATTTGATTGTTTAAGGACAGTATTATGATTTTCTTTCTTTAATGGTAATTCTCTTATTTCATGGTGTCTATCTTCCTTACTTTAACCCTTCAGCTGAGGGCTGTGAAATAAAATAAGCAAACTAAAGAACTGTAAAAACAAACCTTTTTAAGGATTTAAATCTAGGAATAACATCAGTAACACCCACCACCATTAATTCTTTTCATTGGGAGCTTACTAGGTACACAAAATGGTATCATTATCTTCATTTTCTGTTGATGAAATTGAGTCACAGAGAGATCAGTTTTCCCAAAGTCACACAGCTGGTAAAGTGGTAGAGCAGGACGTAAAATGAGGTCTAATTCAAGCACATGCTCTCAACCATTATCTTATAATGCATGTTTGTTGGGCATCTTTTTTTAGCCATCCTAAGATATCTTTCGAAGGTTAGTGTTGTCCCCTAGAGAAGACGTTTCCTTAAAATGGAACACAGGATATTACTAGACTTAGCTTTGGGGTATAAACATGGAAAGAGTAAACAAGATGGGAAGATATTTTAAATGCAGCTTAGGACAAACATCAAGTAGAACGGGGAATCAAGAGGCCTGGTATCTATCTACCAGTTACGTCATTTCAAATGAGACACTTGGTCTCTCAACTTCAATCTCCTCAGGTGTGAAATAAAGATAAATACTCATATACCACAAACAGAATGCTTTGAAGACTAAGATAACATAGGAAATGGCATAGTATAGTACCAGTACCCAGAACATAGAAGATACTTCATAAATATTAGCTGCATTGATGTTTTTCTGTAAAGTAGGGATAAAAATAATAATCACAGGGTTGTTTCAGAATTAAACAAAATAAGCTATGTGAGTTTTTTTATGTGGTGCCTGGCATGCAGCAACTGCTCAATAAATGTTTTACCTTTATTATTCGTCTATTACTTCTAACTCTCTTGCCTCAGTTTTTTCAGCAAAAACTAAGGAGGAATGTGGAAAAATTATAAGATTGACAATACTCTCAATGAGGCAAGGTGGGATGACTTTATTGATACCAGAAGTGGGTGAGAAAATGAACGTGAAAATTCAGAGAAATGTCGTGTATGGACATGCTCAGACTGTTATATGAACAACATTTCACTTTGGAACTTTACATTTTATTTAAATATTTTGTTTTCCTTCATTAAAGATGTTTTTTTCTTTTTTTGCTTATATCTCAAAATAGGGGTCAACATTCCCTGAAATTTAATCTGAAATATATTGTAAATGAATTTATTCAACTGATAATTACAGTATTCTAATATTGAAAAGATTACAAATGCCAGGCTCCATCTTTACTATTGAATTGCCAATACTGGGTTTTCTTTTCTTTCTTTCATTTCTTTTTTTCCATAGTAAGTCACGCCTTGCTTTGCTACAGGGCAAAAATGAAAGAAACAGGGAAACTGACCTTAAATATGCGACCTTCAGGCAGCTATCAGCTTTCAGACTTAAAAAAAAATTTTTGTACATGGACAATTTAGAATTTGTTGGATTCCCAGGTGTACATCCTGACTTCATTTTTCACAAAAGATAATTTTATATTTTAATATGGTGCCCTTCAGGGCAACATTTCACTTTACATTTGAAAAAGGATGAAAAACTGAATAAAATACCTAGGAATAAACGTAACCAAGGAATTGAAAGACTTATACTCTGAAAACTACAAGACACTCATGAGAGAAATGAAAGAATATACCAATAAATGGAAACACATCCCGTACTCATGGATAGGAAGAATTAATATTGTCAAAATGGCTATCCTGCCTAAAGCAATCTACAGATTCAGTGCAACTCCTATCAAAATACCAACAGCATTCTCCAATGAACTAGAGCAAATAGTTCTAAAATTCATATGGAACCACAAAACACCCTGAATAGCCAAAGCAATCCTGAGAAGAAAGAAGGAAGAATAAAGCTGGGGGGATTATACTTCCCAATTTCAAGCTCTACTACAAAGCCACAGTAATCAAGACAATTTGGTACTGGCACAAGACCAGACCCATAGACCAATGGAACAGACTAGAGAGCCCAGATATAAACCTAAGCATATACGGTCAATTAATATATGAAAAAGGAGCCTTGGATATACAATGGGGAAATGACAGCCTCTTCAGCAGCTGGTGTTGGCAAAACTGGACAGCTACATGTAAGAGAATGAAACTGGATTATTGTCTAACCCCATACACAAAATAAACTCAAAATGGATCAAAGACCTGAATGTAACTCATGAAACCATAAAACTCTTAGAAGACAATATAGGCAAAAATCTCTTGGACATAAATATGAGCATGAACATATCTCCTCGGGCAAGGGAAATAAAAGCAAAAATGAACAAGTGGGACTATATCAAACTAGAAAGCTTCTGTACAGCAAAGGACACCATCAATAGAACAAAAGGACATCCTACAGTATGGTAGAATATATTCATAAATGACATATCCGATAAGAGGTTGACATCCAAATTATATAAAGAGCTCATGCACCTCAAAAAACAAAAAGCAAATAATCCAATTAAGAAATGGGTAGAGGATCTGAATAGACACTTCTCCAAAGAAGAAATTCAGATGGCCAACAGGCACATGAAAAGATGTTCCACATCGCTAATCATCAGAGAAATGCAAATTAAAACTACAATGAGATATCAGCTCACACCAGTAAGAATGGCCAACATCCAAAAGACAAACAACAACAAATGCTGGCGAGGATGTGGAGAAAGGGGAACCCTCCTACACTGCTGGTGGGAATGCAAATTAGTTCAACCATTGCAGAAAGCAGTATGGAGGTTCCTCAAAAAACTCAAAATAGAAATACCATTTTACCCAGGAATCCCACTCCTAGGAATTTATCCTAAGACTGCAGCAGCCCAGTTTGAAAAAGACATATGCACCCCTATGTTTATCGCAGCACTATTTACAATAGCCAAGAAATGGAAGCAGCCTAAGTGTCCATCAGTAGATGAATGGATAAAGAAGATGTGGTACATATACACAATGGAATATTATTCAGCCATAAGAAGAAAACAATTCCTACCATTTGCAACAACATGGACGGAGCTAGAGGGTATTATGAAATAGTGAAATAAGCCAGGCAGAGAAAGACAAATATCAAATGATTTCACTCATCTGTGGAGTATAAGAACAAAGAAAAAACTGAAGGAACAAAACAGCAGCAGACTCACAGAACCCAAGAATGGACTAACAGTTACCAAAGGCAAAGAGACTGGAAAAGATGGATGGGAAGGGAGGGATAAGGGGGAAAAAGGGGTATTACGATTAGCACATATAATCTAGTGGGGAGGGGGTGATATGGGGAAGGCAGTATAACACAGAGAAGACAAGTAGTGATTCTATAGCATCTTACTACGCTGATGGACAGTGACTGTAATGGGGTATGTGCTGGGGACTTGATAATAGGGGTAGTCCAGTAACTATACTATTGCTCATGTAATTGTACATTAATAATAGCAAAAAAAAAAGGACCAAAAACTAAACAAGCCATTTAATTGGATGAGATACTATGTAATACACTGTTCCCCTTAATTATGTCTTTGAGTGTCTAAGCACCAAAATGCAGGGAGTTGGTGGTACTAAGTGGACACTTTGCACAGGAAAGTGCAATTCTCTAGGGAAAGACAGACTGCACACAGGCATGGGGAGTTTCAAAGTATGGGTTCTCCCAGCTTCATGCATGCTTCATACCTGAAAGCCATAACCCTCAGGAGCTGGTATGCTTCCGAAGCACCTGAAGTTACTTCTTAGCTGTGAAGACGCCTGGGCCATACCTCCCGAGATGCTGACCTAGTCAGTTAGCATTGGGACACAGGAGGCTGCATTGTTAGTAAGCACCTAGGTGGTATGAGTGCCAGGTTTTTACCCACTTTCAGAAGCATGCTGATAGCAACATCACATCACCGCCTTTCATTTCCCTGGGTACCCGCTTTCCCAGTCAGATCTCATCCTCACCAATGTGCAGATACTGCCAGCAGCATTACAGGTAACTCCACTGTGTGAGCTGGCTCCTTGGAGAGGCAAAATGCCAACCTGTTTTCTAAGTATTAACTGAAGAGGTGTTCCAACTTACCTTTCAAATCTGTTTTCTATACTGGAAGTCAACTGGAATGATTAAACACTTCAGCATGTGATAATGCAAAAAAGTAAGAGATTTGACCTCAGATGCTCCTTCACTGGGATTAGGTACTTAAATTCTCTGGACCTCAGTTTTCTTATTTGTAAATGGGAACAAGAGCACCTATCTTCCAAGATAATTGTGGAAATCATATGAAGCATATGCTTGGGTCACAGAAGGCACTCAACAAATGGTTGTTCTCCTAAACAAATCTATTATTAGTGTTTCTAGAAAGCATATAATTAACCTATTTGAGTTGAAAGTCTTGAGTGGGCCTGCTCCATAGCAGAAAAGCACAAAAGTGGAGAGATGGTCAAAGGAGAGTTGCAGGAAATAGAAAGAAAAGCATGAAGACTTAATAATCCTGAAATTGAATAAACAATACAAGTAAGTAAAATATAACCATTTAAATGAATTTCAAGGGGAGAACATAATTGTATCTGGTAATTTTTAGCTGTTGGGTGATTGCTATGGGATAGGCTTGGGGATCTCATTTAGAACTCTCCAACCTTTCAAAGGAGAATCATTTGCCATCATTCGGTAAACAATTCTCTTGGCTCCACACCTGGAGCACAGCTACACAGAGCTGCTAATAGGAAAAACAGGTCCATCACTTCTTGGTGTGTGTAATTCCTTCTGGGATTTGTAATTTGGTGCTTATATTTGAGACCACACACTTTTTTTCTCTGCCCACAGTATCTTAACATATTTCGCTTGATACCTCAGTTTCAGCTGCTCTGACACAGCTATGAAATATCACTTTGGGCCCCATAATGAATGTGGGGTGCATTGCACAGCCTGGTTTAATGTGAGATGACCATAGATATAACCACCCAAGAGTAAAAAACCTTCTAGTCATTTTAAGATGCAGTAACATATAAACAAAGGCCAATCTAGTTCTGCATTCTACATAGATGGGTGACCCATTTAAGTGCTAACTCTTAGTACCCTCTTCAATTAAAATGGTCCTTCTTTTCAGAAAGGTACAGGTAATGTAAGGTCATTACCAGAGAGACATGTTCTACCATACCCTTTGCAATAACTGTGTTATTCTTGGATTTGGACAGGTCACCAATATAGCATTTACTGAGTATCTCAAATCACACCACAAAGGGATTCAACTAACAGACTAACAATATCAATTAGCCAACTTGGCAGATTCCCAATACAAAGTTTAAATTATCAGAAGAACCATCTTCCCCCAGTTACACAGCTGCTCCTTTGTTACCACTACTCATGATCAGAAAGAAATTCTGATACATAAAATTACACTAAGAAATAAATTTCAAATCATTGTTAATTCTAACGATTATTTAATATTGTATTATCAAATATTTCTTAATAGAATTAAGATATGTAAAATGCAAATTAAGATGATGAATAAATATTCACATCATATTATTCTTGGTAAAAAACAGAACTGCCATTCACTTGTGAATTAATGTAATGGTAAAAAGTATACTCTTAGTAAACCACATTCTATAAATCACATTGAAAGCTATAGTAACAGTGTTTTATATAAATATATTGTACTACATAGATTTTTATTAGTCCCAAGAAAGAATTTTTCTTATGATAAACTTATAGATCATGTCCAAATTGGCTATAAGTTAGCTTCAGTATAAATAAACACTGGGAAAGACCTTCCCAACACATAACTGGCTGACATATTCTCTATAAACTTTTTCCCAAAGATTCACATATTAAGTGGTGGGTGTTCATGAAGAGGCATTTATGAGCAGGAGCATGCCAGGGATCCAAGCAAGAGCCCCATTTACCAATAACACTAACACTTTTGGAACTTTTGCCATGGGTTAATTGTAAATATCATTGCATAAATTTGCGATCAAAAACTTCTCCACTATTAGCAGAAAGTAATACCTCACTTTTCTCAGTGAGACACTCCAATTATTAAATAATAAAACAATGATCTAAACAAAATGTATTTATTATACAGAGAAAGTCCTGGAGGCCTCTGTTTTCAGAATATGCAAACCAAAGTGCAAGGATCAGAGCATGATGTTTTACTCTATATACAAATTTAGTTTTTCATATATTTAACAAAAGTGTTTGATTATACTTAACATTTACTTTCCAATAAGTACAAGTTAAGAAACATTTAGGTTGAAATGTAATGTAGTTGTAAATATTATTTTTAATTTATTATTTTAATATATTCTTAAACAAAGGTTAAACACACAAGAGACATTACTACAGTTTTTCATGTGTCAGCTAGTCCCAATATTAATGGAAATAAAAGGAAAATGCAGTGTGTATTCATAATAACAAACTAGTTCTTACTTAGATTTTGTTGAACAGTTTCTTATCTTCATTAGAAAAGAAACAATATTCAGTTTGACTTCATAAATTCTTTATGCAGATATGGAAGTTAAATAGTTAGATTTTAATGCCAAAATTTATAATCATATATTTATGTTAACTATATTTGACACTTCAAAATTATTTAGCATCTATTTTTTGAATTACATTTTAAATAATCTTTAGTCAAATAAACACTAAATGACTTGGTACGCTTAAATTAAAAATGGTATTTCTTATAGATTTATATTTCTCTTTATCATTTACTAATGTCTGTGGGAAAAAATAAATAGTTAATACTCGGAAAAAACTCTGTTTTTAAAAAAGCATTAAATTAAAAAAAATTAGGAAATATCTTAAAAAGAGCCAAAAATCTTAGGTATATCAAAATATGCTTGTTTTTATATTAATTTTAGTAACGAACATTTTCAAAGCTGATAGCCAGTCCTTTTCACTTCCATTTATTCTACATTTTCATTTCCATGCACCATAGGCAGCACTAGAAATATTTTTTTGACTAGTGGCTCAATGGCGCGGCCTATGTGTAAGAAAGTATAATACAACATATCTGACAGACAAACTAGTCAGTTGTGTAAGTTGTAAATAGGGTTTAAAAATATAATATGGTTTTGGAAAATGAGACGTACACATGAAGAATTCAGTTTCATTGCATAGTGACTGTTATTTAAAATAAATTGAGAGTAAACATAAATAAAACATACTTCATTAAACATGAAGCATTATAGTTTTTAATTGGTTTTTAAATAGCTTCCAAATAAATTTGTAATTTTTCTATTCCCTCCACTACTAAAAATCTGAAGAAGCATGGTATTTTGTGACTGAGTTAATATTTCAATAGTTGTTTCCTGTCTGGTTAACATAGGACACTGTGATTCCTAATCTCTTTAAAATAGTTTGTTCTGAAAAGACACTAAATAGATACATTATAAATTTCAAACCAGAAACATTATTTCAATTTAACAATTATATTAGGTGAATTAAATAGAGGCCCACTGTTTTACAGTGAAGGAAGGCTAAATAAAACCTGTTCTACTACCTCATGTATGAACTTGATAAGTATATTACCTTCAATAAATTTTCAATCAACACAGACTATGGGTCCAGTCAAATACAGAGGGGGAGCTATTTCCCTTTAAGGCAGTACATGATGATCATTTCTGACTACCATTTTAACATTAACATACAATGAGGAAAATGTGTGTGTATACACACACACACACACACACACATACATATGTATGTACACATTTGAAGATTGAAATTAGCCCAACTCCGCAAAAAAATATTTAAAAGAATATTTGACAAAGACCCATTATAGCTACCAGTAAAGTCTGAGCAAAATCAAGAAACCATTTTTTAGATGTGTAACAAAAGTCAGCATTCTACTGTACACAATTAACTTCCCTGTTATTTGGGGGGAGCATCTTCTTTAAAAAGCCAAGAGCCATTGTTTAGGGAAGTCCTTTCCATATACCCACAACTTTTCTCCCTTCATGCAGAGGTGGTTGCTAATCCTAGCAGAAAAAATAATTGTGTTCAAAATTTGCATACATTCCTCTTCTCTATTATTTAAAAAAGAGAATGACCCTGTAAATTTATTCAAGGTGTTTAAACATGGAAGATGTGCAATAACTCAGCCTCTGTGGTGAAGTGGGTGCAATCAGAAAAACTGTTTTAGTGACACTACAACTTAACTGTTTTAACTTTACAATATGAGATTTTTAAAAAATACACTTCATCATAGAGCAGAAGTCTGATCAATTTGACATTCACTATAGAAAACTAAGTTCAGGGTGAAGACAGGCACAATGCACTGAAAAATTACTTCTGTGTGGTTCACTATTCCTTCATCTTTTCTTTCTTTTTCTTTTGATATAAAGAAATCAACAACATGTTGAACAAAATTAAAACAAAAGCCACTCAAATGTTTATTTGTTCAGTCACTGCCGAATGATTTAATTCTGAAAGCTCTTTTCACTCCATAAATGTCGTGGTTGCATGTAGTTATTTTCTTTCTCCCTCAAGGTCAGATTTGTCAATTAAAAAAACAACAACACTAGTTTCAGGATGAAATTGGGATTTTTTTTCCCTACTCACTGTTATTTCATGAATCACAGGGGTTTGACAATTCTCAACATTTTAACAGAGATTTTAATCACTTAGGCTTTTAAAACAAACTTTATATGTCTAATGTTTTAAAGCTACATTTCAAATGTATTGACAACTTACAAAGCTAAAATATTACATTTGAGAACCAAAGGGATATCTTACATTTTGCCATGGAAAATAAATCTTATTGTCCAAAAGTACTCACAGATATTCTTCTGCAAAATAGCCAGTCCATGTGTAAGGGATCATTCTGCTTTATATACAGATGTGTATATCCTAAGAATAACCCCATGAAACAAATTAAAATTAAATTTACCAGTAATTTCTGAACTTCATTGTGTAAAAATATATCGGTGCTAATTTGACGTTAATAAATTAAGACCATTAGAGGCAGTCTTCCATTGTTGGCCTTCAACAATTGTCAATGACACTATTTTCTGTTTGCATTTCCTCAAGCGTGTTAATGTATCTTTGTTTAGGCTCGCAAGTCGAATGGTCAATGTAAACACGGTCAATGAAACATGAGCCCTGGAAAACAAGTCTACTGAGAGGACCTATGGAAAGACCATTTGGTCTTTTGCCAAGTATGCAATAAGGCTATAGCACCAAAAGGCTACTTTAACTTTTTTTTTAATATGATGAATAAATTACTCTTTAAAAAATTCTCAAAATTCTTTGTTTTGCACACAAAATCCATCAGGGATGAAGGTGGTCTGCAAGTTGAACTTAGTGCAATGTGGGTTATAGTCTTTGTTTGCAGTCTTAACTGGGGATTGTACCTTAGCTACCGCAGTTCAAGCGTAAAAATACTTTGTCTGTAACACTATATACTGTTGCCAGTGACCCTCTAAATCCTTGAACCAACTGTGTCTTCTGGTGTCACAGAAGATAATGCCAATTTATTGCAATGTGTGGCTTTTTTAACTGATTAAAATTAAGCCGTAAACACGTGACAATGGAATTAGCACATTTAGAGGGCCTGTTTTCCCACATCCCATTTGCGCTAGTGCGGCTGGTCCCTGCAACTCTACGCGGGTGCAATTTTAATGACTTCGCTGGGTTTTGATGTTCTTATGAAAAAAGCACTGCTTGGTGTTTGTGGAGACGGTAGATATGGGGCCTGAAGAGCTGTGATTGGGAACACGGTGACATCGTTTCTGTTTTCCGATAGGATCGGTGTCATTTTCCTCTCAGCGATAAGACACTTCCACTGACAGTGCCCGATTGGGGAAAATTTTATTATAAAATTCACTTTTATCGAATAAGGATAGAGTGATAAACAGTTCAGCCTCAGGGAAGGAATAGGAACAGTTTTTCCCCCTTTTTCAAATTCCACCTTTTCCCTCTTCTCTTTCTCTCCCTTAAAAAGATGATTGCGTTTTAGTTATTACTAATGGTTCAAAAGAACCCTATAACATGTGATTGCTATGATAAAACTATCCGAATCAAGAGACACTTAGATGTTGTCATAAAAGAAAACCTACTTTATTCTGTTATATATACATGGGTGTGCACATGCAAACACACACACATATTAAAAGGTAAAGCTGCTTTCTAAACCCATTTCTGGAAGTTACCTGGTATTTGTTACTTAAAAAAATGTAACATCCTAGAACAAAATCAAACTGAGGTGATATTGACTTGATTATCCCAAATATACTAACATTTCATACTTAAGAAATAAACATTTGTCAAGCAAAATTGTAAGGTAAACAAAGAAACAAGATCATGGCCACCTATTTCTTGAACAAATACTAAAGCCTCAAGGAAGAATATGAAGAAATACAGATTGTTTTAAATAATAATCATTGCTTTTGAATTTTGGTAGTTTAATGATGATACTTAAACCTCCAGTGCCCATAAGTTATGTCTATTTACTCCCAATAAACTAGGAATATTCTGTATGACAACTACTTGAAAGATCATTTGAGAAGCAGAAAATAAGCATATGACATTACTTAAAATTTTTTTTTTCCTGAAGAAAAATCACCAAATGACTCAGAATACTCCTTCTGCCTTTATGAAACAAAAAAGTAGTGTCTCAGGGGCTAAGAATGTCTAGTGGCACTGGTAAATTCTGGTACACTGTAAAGAGGGTTTGATGACAGAGTTTTAAATTTGGGGGGGGGTTACAATGCTAGTGATAAAAGCAGCTCCAAAAGTATTATTTTACTGATGGAAAGTATTTCTGAAGAGGCAGTAAGGGGCAAGTAGCCTTTAGTTTGTAATACTCTTCTTATATTTGTAGGATATCCCTAAATTCTTTCTTTAAAGACTTTTTTTTTGAGAATGCTTTTTCAAATGCTAACTATAAGCATGATCTATTTGGGTGCAATTCCCTATATTACATAAAGAGAATTTTTCAGTTACCAGAGAATCATGTTAAAATATATTATTCCATTTTGAATTTTTAAAAAGTAATTTTCCATCATCATAGCTATGAACTGAAGATGCTTACAGCTTAATGTTGAATAATTTAAGTATTTGTTGTATCCATATGTAAGCACAAAAGAGGAATAGTTAAGTTCTTTACTCATCATATATAATGAAGTGGAAAGCTGAGGTTACACAATGACAAAGCCACTACTAACAAATGCCCCTTAGTCCTACCATTTCTTCCCATAACTCCTTGTTTGAGAACTTCACTAAAACAAATATATCCAGAATCATGATAAGGCAACATTATCATACTGAAATCTAATTTTCACTATTAATTTTATAGCCTAAAAACAATTACCAAAGTAAATTTATGCAATTAGAATTGTTCTGTAGTGGAGAAAAGCAAAGCTCAACAAATAAAATATGCAGTAAGTGAAACAGGGAACCCAGTATCATTATTGGTTTAAAATCTTTACCACCAAATGCTTATCAATGAGTATACACCAGCTGCATGGTGGACTAGTTTAAATAGAATATATTTTTCTTAACTATCACTTTGCTGAGTAAAACATGATATTCTTTTTTTAAAAAAACCCATACTATGGTATTTTCAAGAGAACTACTTGAATGTATTAAGAATTTCAACACAATGAGAGGCAGGTAAAGATAAATCCTAAAATGTCACAAAGCCAAAATATATCTCCTTAAAAAGTGGTCTGGAATATGGCTGTAATTATGTAATGCTAAAGGTTAGAGAGAAATGTTCAGAAATAAGCACTTTTTTTGTAATAAAGGAATAGAGCTGCCCATTTCCTTCTATCATTCAACAAAATGTCCCTCAGAAAGCTTACATTCTTCTGGAGAAGAATGCAGAAGAAATGAGTTATGGATTATCCTGAGTTACAGTCAATGCTATGAGGGAGGGACTTGATGAGATTTGAGGGGAAAGCTGCTTTAAATGGTCAGGAGAGTCATCTCTGAAAAAGTAACAATAAGCTAGAAACCTAAATAAACAGGCAAATTCCTTACACAGAATAGAGATACACATGCCCAGCATGTGAATGTACCAATAGTACATAGTTTTTAAAGGTATTTCTGCAAAGTTGCATGTTAGCTTTTTCTTATTAAAAAAAACCACTGTGTATTTTAAAGACCTTATTGATACTAAAGTAAGTCCAGTAATATATCTTAAAGCAAAGAATCCTGGATAGAAAATCTGCATAAAGTATATGCATTTCTAAGCATCACTGGCCCTAATCATTCAACAACTCAGAAGGCTCTTCAAGTTCATAAGCTTTTTGGACCAGAATCATCATTGCAATTATCCTATTTGGGTCAGTAAAGCATCTGTGGCAAACTAGTTTTTACATTCTCACATGTCCTAAAAGCTGGACACATCTTTCTCCAGACCCGTGACTGCATTCACACAGGGCGTGGCACACACCCACATGCCAGTGTGTCCACTCTAGCTAATCAGTACTGCATAAAACGAGTATCTTTTCCATTTCAGACACTATTACTAGTCTTGTCTTCATCTCTTAATTTTCTTTTCTCATAGGACACCCAATAAAGGCATCCAAGTCTGGGGAGCAGGAGTTCCTTTCTGCTCTGTGACAAGCAAGAACACCTTGGCGGGCTATGGGGAGCTGTGTGTACAGAATTCACATTGTATTGAAATAAGCACCAGTCTTTCCTAAGAGGGCTGCCTGATTGGCGAGTGGCAAATGGATGGAGCGAAGGGAAGAATATCTGATAAAGAGATAATGCACTGTGCCAACGTGGCTGTGTGGGATTGCAGCTCTCGGGGTGCATGTAGGGTGAGGGGAGAAGCGGAAAGGCTCCTTTCTGTTGTTGCATTTGAAGTGGGAAGGAGGCCTGCAGTGAGCACACTTCAGATGTGAAGAACAAAAGGCCAGGTTTTTCCCCTACACTATTGCTCTACCTTTCTCTCAATACCCACTAGATGTTCAGGTGTCCATCTGAAGCCCTTCAGAATTACATTTTAACAGCCTATATTCATTAGTCAGGTTTATCTTCCAGACATATAAGGCAAGACATTCATTCTTGTGTATAAAACAATTAAATGGAGCAATGTTGCCAATCTGTGGTTGGACAACGTTTAGAAGTATCTCTGTTCCCTACAACTGAATCAGGGTACATCAGTATAACCAACATGTTACATGTTCGTCCAAAACTTAAATCATTAAAAAACAACAACTTGTGATCCATAAACATTATTATTGCATAGGTCAATTTAAATATATTTCTCCTATTCCTCTAAATGAATAACTGGGAGAGGAAGGCAGTCCCTAAGCCGATGGTGGATCTGAGGTTGCCAGTTACGAAGGCACTTAAGCGCCCATTGGCACAGCAAGATTCAAAGCCCTAGTAGGCTTCAAAGAAACACTTTTTTTTTCTTCTTCTAGAACTCTTTGCTTTCTAGTAAAGCTGCAACCACAATGTTCTCTCTCTTAATGCCACCATAAAAAATCAAAACACTTTAAAACAAATTGATGTACTCTTTAATAGAGTCATCACATCATCACAGGACCCGTGCACCCTGCATGGCGACAACCGTAGGGATGCATACCACACATCTCTCTCTTTGTTGCCTGCTTCAATGCTTAAAGAAAAACTGAGAGAGAGAGTGTGTCTCTCAATTGAGATATGGGCACCTTTGATTGACAAGACCTAATCAGCTTATCTCCACACTAACAAAGTTGGAGCCTGTGGAGCTGGTATATGCCCAGCACGGAGTGAACTTTTCCTAGCCAAAGCTCCACGGACCAGGTCTCGGGCTCTACTTCTCGAAACTGGTTCAGGTCAGTTCTGGTTCAGATGGGCTATTTTTGTCTTGATAAGCCTCCATCATCTTCATTCATGATGGCATTAGAGTCAGTTTAGCTGGATGAATTGCCTAATGTAACGGTTACATGATAAGTCAATGATAAGTATTTATGTGCATTGAATGAATAAGCTATCTTTTCCAAGCTCTCTGTATGAGGTAAAAGTAACTTCTCAATTATTATATTTTTTAGGTTACTATTTATTGAAGAGGATGGCTTTTCTTTTAATTAAAGGATGACAGAATCCTCAGCACATTAGGTAGCAAACTGATCCCTTTCATAATTTCTGCTGTATAATACTACTGGATGTTCAATTCCTCAGGATGGAAACCCAATGCTGACACTGCTTTAATCTGTCCCCACAGTTCCAGTACCTTGAGACACTAACTTGCTCATATCAGACTCCTACTTAATGACTGAATGGTAGGAAAAGAACATAAGGCCAGGAAACAAAGATGAACTGGAGTTTGGTGTGCGTGTGCACGCACACTCACATACACATATTTTCTTCTTCAACTTTACTTGTAGATGGCCCTTTGAAACCAAGGATTTTCTTCATAATTTAGGAACAGTATATTTGTTCTCATCTGTTTGTAATGCTACATAAAGGCCAAACTCAAGAGTTGAGGTATAAACAAAGTGATTCAAAGACCAGACCAGATACTTCTTCACCTACACATGGAGACCTGGAAAAGAAGTCCTCCTTTATAAGTGGCAAAGTGAGAATAAAATACACAGTGGACATTTTAATCTTAACTTTCATATGCAGTTATCTAAAAAGAGAGATGGGCTCACTGGATAAAGCAAGCTTTATAGAAAGAACTCCTGTAGTGGAAACTTTTTGAAATGATAAAAATTTTGCAAGTATGAATATATATATATATAAATTTGTACCTCTCACCATAAAGAGTCATTAAAACCATTCAGTAATGCTGCTTTCAAACTGCAATATACCTCAGGTATTATAATCACCTGTATAAAACGAGACCTTTAAACATATCCTAAAATGAAATTCTCTACAGATTATAGGAAATCTTGTGCAATATTTTTCATTCAGATTGTAGTCTTCATGCTGTAATTGCTTTATACAAAATCCACTCCAGCTTTATCACTCAATATTATTTTCACTGCTGAACATCGGAAGATAATTTGGCAATAAAGTTTAATTTACAGAGCATATTTTCCACTAATCTCCTAGTAGAGGAAAAATGAAACACGCCAAAGTACACACACCAACCTATGACCCTAATGCAGTTGTTTATTTCTGGAGTAGTAAGACCCCCAAATACATCAATTTTATCATATTGAAAGGTTGGCATATTTTAATTGGCATAACTTTGTAGCCTAGAAAAGGAAGTAAAACAGGCTTTAGGAACATATATGAAAATAAGCCTCTTCAAGTGATACAGTTCCCTTGGGGAAAGCTTTTTTTCCATAAGGAAGGAAATATTTAATATATAAATATGGGGTTATTGTATATGTATTTTATTTCATGCTATTAGTATACCAGTAAAGATCAACAATATTTGAGATTTTTAAATAAAAAAATTAAATCAAGAAGCAATAGGGACAGGATTCAATTTTCTTTATAAAATTAAAAAGTCAGGTTTGTCACCTCTAAGTCTCATTCCAGGTTTAAAATTTAAAATTTTCAATGTACAGATGCCATACGAACTTTGAAAGAGTAAATTAACAGCAGAAGGTCTATTTCTACAGGCCATTTGGTCTCTATCATTTATGTCCTGGAAAGCGTTCATCTCTTGAAAAAAGAATCCCTTCCCTCTTTTCTTTTTAATATTGAGGACTCTATGACAGTGAACTAACATCACAAAATAAGGCAGGTAATATCAGTGAACTAATATCACAAAATAAGCCAATCCTGTAGCTCAAAAATGAAATAGCTTCATTTTTGCAATGGTACAAAATACTGAAAGAATCCTCATTAAAACTCAAATTCTTCACCAAATGGTTACGTATATTTCTAAAAAAGATTAATGACCATTAATGTGTGAGACATTAGTGCTTTATGCCTGGACTGAATAAGAATACCATTCCCTAAACCAGATTTAAATCAGTCTGCCTCTTTTTAAAGTTGTATCATAACAAGGCCGAAGTGATACTGAATCATTTATGAGGTTTTTAGACTTGAAATATCAGAGTCATATATGTGCAGAAATATTGTTCTGACATTTGAATTTTAGCAATAGGCAATTCTAAGACATTTCAAGTTATGCAAAATTTGACATTTCCATGTTAATATACAAAACAAGGATTATATGAAAAGCCACTTCTCTACCGATACTTACAACTTAAACACTTAATAAAACTTTAGAAGCAAAGGCCTCTAAAACTCAAACCCATAAGTAATACTTATCTAAAAGCTCTTAATGTTTATTCACATAAAAGTACGTGCTGAACATTCACCTGATCTTCATTTATACACAGACAAGCAAAAAAACATTAATTGCTTTTTAGAATTTCCAATTTAACTTTTTTGACTTACTGCCAATTTAACTTTTCATTTCTCATATATACATGCCAGAAAATTCCTGCCATTTGTTATAAATGATTTTAAATTTTACCTCAAATTTTAAAAACTACATTAATAAAGTACAATCAAGTATTTCACTTCTCTGAGCAGCATGAATGTCAGCCAGTTGTAATTTTATAATAAACTAAATTAACCATTCATGAATGACCACCATGTCCAATGATTATCTTTAAACACCAAAAGTAAAATGTTTTGACATGATGATCTCTTGGTAGAAACAGAAAGACATTTTTTTAAATCAGCTGAAATAAGTAGGGTAATAATGAAGAACAAAATGTATAACATTTTCAAGCTGCAAATTAACAAGCAGATATTGACTTTTCTTTGAGGTCAATAACAGCTCTTATTGATCTAAAAAGTTAATACCTACTAAGGTCAATATAAGATCTCAAGGGTCAACAAATCTGGATTCGAAATTTCACTTCCTTTCACATATAAATATTGCTGAAATGGGTACAACTGTGTTTAGAGAAATCAGGAAATAGTTATTGTGATGCCAGAAAAATCCAAAGTAGGACAAGGAAGTTAAAAATACAAAGAGTTTTAAAAGCCTGTTATTATAGAATGTTCAGAGACATTGACCTTTAGATGTAAATCCTGATAGTATACACTTTGGGCAATTAAATAAGGAGAAACAAATAATTGCAAATTACATTTTCACGAAATATTCTGTCTCTTTATGGTACTAACATACAGAATTTCTTCTCTCTCTCTAGCTCTCTGTATTTGAGAAACTCTGATGTGAAATAGTTTTTCAAGAACATATATTAGGCACTTTTAAAAATAGAGAAAATTCTTTTTTTTAATTAAAAAGAAATTAAGCAGTGGAACTTTAGGAAATTCAGAGGAGGAAAAATTGTCTATAATCTCAGTATTCTTACAAAATCATTTCCATCATCACTGTATAGTCTGGTGCATTCTTCTGGACTGAAAAAGAAGAAAAATACTGACTATTGTTCTTCTAATAAGTAAAATGATCTATGTATTCTTACACATGTTGAAGATGGCCCATGGGGATGGACCACATGAACACTGGGGCTATGTCCCCCATATATATATGTATTACTTCCTGGAGTTGTAAAATTAAGTGATTAGTCTGATCCTTTCAATAATCAAGCAAAAGCTCATATTTTTCTCTTCAGAGTTATTAGAAGCACTTAAAGAGGGAGAGGAAAGAAAGAGAAAGCAAACATTACTAGAGCCTTTACTAGTGCCAAAACCCGGGCAAGATGTTTTTAAATAGACACAGATCCTGTTGATTAATGGAAAGGCCAAATTACCTACAGTGGTAATATAAAAGTTACAAAGGAAAGGGCAGGTCTGAGTGATGACAGTATTACACTATGGGTATTCAATAGATATGAAGACTACCATAATTGCAATGTAGTTTAAAAAAACAACTTATTTTAGACCGGTTTTAGATTTATAGAAAAATTATAATAGTCCAGAGTTCCCATGTACTAATGACTCCCAGTTTCCCCTATTATTAACATCTGACATACTATAGTACATTTGTCACAGTTAATGAACCAATATTGATAATTATTATTAATTAAAACCCATACTTTTTCATGTTTCCTTAGTTTTTCTCTAATGTCCTTAGACAGTTTGTTAAATGCTTCAGGATCAAACCCAGGATACCACATTACAGTTAGTCACCACGTCTCTTTAGGTTCCTCCTGGCTGAGACAGTTTACAGTACTCTTTAAGCACATACTTCAGAAATGATATTAATAAATTTGCTGACTTGTGTCTATTGCCAAAACTTAGATGAAAACACATGCAGCAGAATTATCTTTCGTTACAGATCTAAGGAATATAAATTTGAGAAGTAAATAGAGATAATAAGTACCTGGTAGAAAAGAAAGCAAATGATACTGCCTTTTTAAGGCATCACTAGAATATAGATAAAACAGGAAGTTTCGATTGTCACAAATTCTAGAAGATTACAATCACTGACCTGACCCATATGCCATCTGTTTCTCCACCTCTCCCTATTATGTTACTAGCCAGGGTTTTGACTGGTCATGAGGCGGTGGGTTGGGCAAGGAAAAAATAGTATGGTGGGGTAAAATAAGTAGTATGGGGTGGTAAATTGTCCGTCTCTATTTGTTCTCTCCCTCATTTACTGTAATGTTGTGGTTAGAAGTGATTGTCCCCTTGGATTGGTATTTCCTAGCCCCTCTGTATGTAGTGGCACCATTTGACTAGTTCTTGCCAGTAGAATACATGTAGAATCAGTGTGTGTCCTTTGCTGCCTATGGAGCTTTAAAAGCATTGTACTTTGCAAGAGTGAGAAATAAACTTTACTGCATCAAGCTGCTGCAGCATTTGGAGTCATCTGTCACAGCAGCTAGTGTTATTATGCAAAGAAGCACAAATGGAAACTAACCTTTACTGAGCACCTATGATGGATTTCACATGCATGGGGTGTTTTATATAGTTTACCTCATTTAACTCTCACGGCAACCTCCATACAGAAGGCCTGAAAACATTTTTATCAGGAAATGAAGACTTGTAAATGCTAAGGAGCTTGCCCAAGGTCTCCCAATTACTAAGCGGCAGAATCAAGATTTGAACCTGGGTCAGCCTAGTTACAAAGCTCTATGAACATTCCATTTGGCTTCACTACATATTTCCCCAAAAGATATTTTGCCAAGGTCTAGCTTATTAAATGAATTTTGTATCCCATAGACAATGCTAATGTCTGTTCCTTCCTAAATTACATAAAATCTACCTTCTCTTTGAGGTGGGATGAATATCTCCCTTGCTTCCATGTTTCTAAAATAAATCTTATCACTTTCACTGTAGTTGAAAGACAGGGGATCTGATTTAGCACTTGGATTAAAAAATAATTCCTATGCATCTTATATGTGTAATTTTTTTTTATCCTCAAAAGAGAGGAAGAATCACACGTGTTCTCCCTACTTGTTAATGTAGTAGATACGAAGTCCCAATTTACAAGGGGTGGGTGTGAGACCATTAGTTCACTTGAATTTGTTAGCATTTTCCAGATCAAGGCAACGTTATACAAAAATGCGAAGAGAAAGATTCACTCCACCTTTGTAGCCTGCTGGTAATCTCACAGTGTCTAATTTGAGCAGAGTCCAGCAACTCATGGAGGGCATCGAAGAACTGTTGCTCCACGAGGTATACAGTTAACAAAGGCGAGAACAGAAAGACTGACTTGTTCTCAAAACAGTATGAATTTAAAGAACTATATGGGGTGTGTATTCTACAGGAAGCCCAAGTAGGAAGAAAAATGAAACACTGTACCTTGCACACAGCAATAAAAATAAGGGGATTCAGTGTAGTAAGAAAGTTCACAGCTGGCAGGCAATATCAGTGAGGCAATAAGATACATGGTCCATCTTCATGCTTACCTTTTAGAGTCACAGTGTTTAAAAAAAAAAAGACCTCCTTTTTATATTAACAAAGTCACTCCAGTTAGCCTCTTTAACTCACCTACATGAAAAATTCGGCTGACTCTATAAAAGTTCTTTGCTAATATGAGTGAGAAAAATTGGTGCATTCTTTAAATTTGGGCAGCCTTCTTATGACAGAGTTTTGTTTGTTTAAATAAACAGATCCTAACATCAACAGGTCTGCGTAAAGCATTGAACATTATAGACAATAGATATGCTAATGAGGAAGAAGGAAACAAAAAATACTGATTCCTCCATGAAACCAAATAAAACTTAATAGCCATTCTGGTTGGTGAAAATAGATGTGGAGGAAGTATTCAGAGGGCCAGTCTACTCAATATAAACAAATAATTTCCATTTCAGATAAGCTAACATATTGATACAATGGGGTAATAGATGTCAAAGCAGTCTGAAAATTTCAAAGCAGATTGTACCATGTTATTCCTAATATTAGCATTATTATTTTTATCACATAATACAAGGTTAAATAATACCAAACTTTATAACTCAAGGCATTAAAAGCCTCCACAATGTATTAAATAAAATAATTATGCATATGACTATTAAAATGGAAAGGTTAATTGGAGAGATTACTCTGAAATAATAAAAAGTTTGAGGGAAAATGTTTCTAAAATAAATGTTATCACTTTAAAGCATACTTAATAACTAAGATGAATGTTAGATATGCCATAGGACACATTCTAGAAATTCCCATGGGCCACATATTTGCCCCAAAGCCTGACTTTGCGCATGGCTTACCCACTTCCCCTCAGTCCCCTGTATATATTCCATAAGGCCCATGTCTTCACAGTCTTTCCCTGACACAATGAAACAGACTTAATTACTTCCTCCACCCTGCTCCAAAATCACTAATTTTGGGATTTATAGTTCTGTATTTCCCCAAAAGATATTTTGCCAAGATCCAGCTTATTAAAGGAACATTGTATTCTAAGTGCCTAGACATGCCAATGTCTGTTCCTTTCTAAATTACATAAAATCTACCTTCTCTTTCAGGTGGGTTGAATATCTCCCTTACTTCCAAATGCAAATTTTGCTAATAATATTAATTTAAGGCAGTATTTTTCTTACTATCAGATCTATTACTGATCTTACTTCAGAGATAAACTTAGCCCAGTCCAGGTCTAATGAATCCTAGTTCTAATTTCTTAGGGCCCAATAACTGTTTTGTGAATAAGTGGTAAGGCTCTACCATGCTCTTTTCAAGGGCCACAAGTTGCAAATAGCACTGAAAATGGAAATAAAGAAAATTAGCTCCATTTTAAAGGGATATTTTATGTGGACATAAATATCAACCTTTTATTAATGTGGACCAGGACCTTAAGCAATTGATTGTAATGAGATTACCAGCATGATGGATAATGGTAGGCTTACCCAACAACACGCTTATTTTCCTCCAAAAGGGATAGTCTTCAAAAAGCTTTTTTCCTTGTCTGGCTTTAGGGTGCTTTCTTCTTCTCTCGAAATAAATAGATATTTATTTAACTATGACTTTGAGTTTATATCTCAAGATGCAAAAGGGCAACACAGTGCCATACATGAATGATGACCCACCATGACAGTTTCTTTGATAATGACTTTGCTTGGAAAAAACATATTCTTCAATAAAAAAAATAATTTTTTAATGTTGACTTTGTTCTCTTATGGCAATGTTGGAAAACACTGTTACCCAACAGGAAATACAGACGAAAGCTTCAAATGTAGAGCACACACAAAAAAAGCCGTTTCTAAAGCCCATGCCCGTCAAGGTTTCCACTTGATATAAGTCATATACAAAGTCTTAGGCCAATGCAAACCCATGCTGTGAAAATTCTGTAGCACCCACCTCAGAAAATTCTGTTAAATACATAAACACCGCTGAAAAGAAAACTTCTGGGCACTAAAAGTCAGACTCAAAGGGAAAATAAACCTGATTAAAAAAAATCCCAAGGAAAGTTATAGAAGTACAGTGCAACAAGGTCATAAGCTTAACCGTCCTTCGCTGTAATATTTGAAAGTAAATTGGCATTTTAGAGATCTGCTTTGCTCGTCCTTCTTTTTCTCAATGCAGAGATGCAACAGAATGGCTTCACGTGTATCTTACAAACTAACTGGAAAAGTGATAGGCATTCTGAGGTAAGACACCTTTAAAGATGAGTATAATCCTTTTTAATGGATTAAAAATGAACCTGTGAATTCACTTGGACCACCTAAGGAGAAGGTTCTCCAAATAGACTTTAAATGACATCCTTTTCTTACCACTATGGAGCTCACCAATTTCAGAGAACCTCACAAAATAAATTTAAGCCCAACTTGAAAATATTCTTTAAGAGTATCACCCAAATGACAACCTCCTCTGTTCTTTTTGGAGCAGAAACCACAGCTTTTTGAGATGTGGAACTTTAATAGGGTTGTAATTAAAAAGTAACTGGTAACTACACAGTAAAAAATGACTATTTTACCATTGGGTAGACTTTTAAAGACTCAAAGGAGACAGTGAAGTAATTTTTCTTGGCATTAAGATAAATGCATATTCAACCAGAGATAACTTTAAGATTCTGAAAGCATAACCTCACAGCCCACCGCCCAAAATAATAAACTTTTTCTGAGATAACTTTTTCTGTCAAGAAGTTAAATATTTCTATAGAAAAATATTTTCTCTAAAATACACATGCTTGGATAAAAGAGATGGTTAATATTAACCCAATTGTGTAATCCTATCTTCTGTCCCTATATTGTAGAACAATATAAAGTGTTAAGTTTTTGTTGCTGAAATGGTATAGACATGGCACTGCCTCTCTGAATTTGAATCTGTGCCTAACAAAACTTCTTAAGTTGAAAATATGAATCAGTGTTTATAGACATAACATCCTCTACTCAGATAACCCAGAACTAGGATATCTTTCCTTTTGGGCTCTGCAGCCCTGAAGTGTCTGACACTCAGCAGAGCTTAATGAAAGCTTGATGAAAAAGTGAAATACAATATTTACTTTTTTTCATATAATGTATACTGCTCCCACTAATATTACAGAATGAGAACTTTATTCTTCTACCAAGTGATAACAGCTCTAAGAGCAAGATACATATAGTTAATACTTTTTAGATCTATTTTCTCAGGAGTCTTGTAAGTGACTTATCAGTAAATGGAGAGAAAAAAAAATTCTGATATTTCCTGCAGGAGATATTAGCTCAGTTTCAAGCTAGCTTACAAGTTTATGCATTACTTTGTGTTTCTGTGCATTCTTTTTTACCCATTAATCTTTCTTATATATGATCTTTGTGTTTCTGTGCATTTCTTTTACCCATTAATCTTTCCTATATATGATAAATTAATTCATTCAAGGATTCGTATTTGGGAATCAAATCATTACATTGTACTTGGCAGAGTGAACGCTCAAAATATTTCTCAAAGAGGAGAACACATTTTCTTTGATTTTTAAAAATGTAAGCTGATACCACAACGGATGGCTTTTCTTGTATGTACTTTTAGACAAAGTAGAAAGAGAATCTGGTGTACATAAATCACTTTGTTCTCATGAAAATGCTATAATTTTAAGAATTATTTGTCTTCCAGAAGAAAGAAAAGTTGTCCATATATTTCTGTGGCTATCTCTATTAGGTCAAATGAATTCAGATTTTGATGAGGTTATCATAGCAGCAAAGAAAATCTGAACACCTTATGTAAAATAGGCTTATGAAGTATATTCCAAAAATGGAAAAAGCCTGCAGCTTAAAATTAGGTAACTATAACGTAGTAGTGAAATACTGAAAACTGAGGTAAAATCTGTACTTTATTTTTTTTATTTAATGAGAGAGTACAAACTTTGGTAAAAGGGTACAAACTCTCAGCTGTAAGATGAATAAGGTCTTAGGACCTAATGGAAAACATGGTGACTATAGTTAGTAACACTGTATTATACAACTGTTAGGAGTAAAACTTAGAGTGACTGTAATGGGGTTGGTAGGGGGGACCTGATGAAGGGGTTAGTTTAATAACCATAATATTGCACATGTAATTGTAGATTAATGATACTAAAAAAAAAGAGTAAAACTTAAATGTTTTCACACACACACAGACAAAAAGTACGTATGTGAGGTGATTGATGTGTTAATTGACTACATGGGGAGAATCCTTTCACACACACACACACACACACACACACACACACACACACACAGAATCTTCACAGAAAAGAAACTGGACTCCCAAGGAAACCCTCAAACAGAAATGGAAGAATCTTCTGTATCAATTCTACAACAAATGAGGCTTGGATGGAAATATTTTTTTTATGAAAGGAACTTATAAATACATAACATTAGTATTGTAATCAGAAGGTCCATCTTTGCATTTCCCTAATGAAACAAAGTATACAGGAAATTGTGATAAATATGCCATTAAAAAAAATAACTTACATTGGGTTAAATATAGGGGAAAATGTATTTCAAAAAAAGAAAGTGATATAATGAGTCCCTTTAGGTTACTGGACAGGTAACTTGTTATTCTAGTGGGCAAGTTATGCCTACTCACAATTTCCTAGCTGAGGTAAGATAAATAATTATAACTCTGACATAACACCATCCTCATGTCTAAACCACCAATATTTCATAGGGAATGCAGGTGTTTACTATACATAGCTACCTGTCTACTTTTAATTTATCTACACACGTGTATGAGATTCAATGAAATGACTTTTATCCAGTTGAAATAGACATGAACTAGATGCTAACCCTGGAAAAGACACATAAGTCAACTTTAGTGTGCACAGGGATCTCAGCTGATCTCGTTAGTGTGGATTCTGATTCAGTAGATCCGAATTCCAAGATCTGGCATTTCTAACAAGCTCAATATCGGGACACTGGTGTTGCTAGTCCTGAGTCCCACTTTGTGGAGCAAGGAACTAACCCGTTTCCTCTTTAGGCTTATACAAAATCAAGCAAAGTGACAAAGTATGTTTATACTCAGAATCTACTCAGAAGTAGATTTTTGGAGAAAGGAAAAAAACACATACTTCTGTGAGGCAATTTAAAAAATCTTTCTACATACATTATTTTATTTATGCCTCACATGAACTCTAAGAACTAGGCATCATCATCACCATTCTTGAAATAAACATTGTCATAAACTTGGTTTTAAGCTCAGATTCATAATTGTAGTGCCCATTACCACCAGCCTGATGGACTTGGCCATTGTCTGTATAAGGCCCTGCAGGGTACAAGGACTAATAAGCCCTCATATCTTTTGGGGATATCCTTAAGGAAGAATCTTTGAGATCTCATCCCAATTGTTAAGGAAATTAATGACAAATTTCAAGCTCCTTGATCCTGAGTGCCTCTTAAAATGGTTTGTGCTTTCTTCTGCATCTTCACCTCAAATTCCTTCATTCATTTCTAGTAAAAGCACCAAATCTTGGATTATTAGAAGCCACTTCCTACCATGTCTCCTTGTTTCCATTCCTTTGCCATTCCCCTTCTAAGATCCCTGTCCTCTGAAATTCAGATCAGGCCACTTGACTGCTGAAAACTCTGCAATGGCATCACACCCTGAGAGTCAAATTCAACTCATTCCCGGGCCTCAGGGTCCCGCAGAGTCTGCACACTATTCACCTCCTACCTATTGTGTACTGAGCCCCCTTGCTCACTTCTCTCCAGACATGATGGTTTTCTTTCTGTTGCTTGAACACCCAAACATCTTCTCATTTCAGAGCGCTTGCAGTTGCTCTTCCCTCTTGGAATCTTCTTCCTCAAATTTGCTTATTGATGGCACCTTTGTACCATTCAAGACTCAGTTTACAAGGTACTTCTCTGAGGTCTTTCCTGACCAGCTAACCTAAGGTAGCCTTCATAAGTTACTCTTCAATACCCCACCTCATTTTACCACTAACTGAAATGATCCACTAATTAATTTAAAAAAAATGTCTGTTTCATCCTGCCCCCTGCCCTTGCCCACCCAACATAAGCTGCATGGGAAAAGGGACCTTGGCTGTCTTGATTACTACTGTATCCTCAGCACATGGCATACAGTATCCAATAGTTAGTTCTTGAACAAATTACATGAAAAGGAACTTAACAGACCTGAGAACATGACATATTTTGACTATAAGAGATCACTTGGAAATCTAGTTGTAGGGGGCCCACACATATTTAAGTGTAGTGTATTAGTTAAGAGCATACAGTCAGATAATTTGGCTGTAATTTCTAGCTTGATTATAAGTGGGGGAAAATAACTTATCTCTCTGTACCTTGTTTTCTCCTCCATGAAATGAGAAGAGTACTTGCTGCATAGGGCTGTGGTGAGGATTGAAGAGATGATGAATGTAGAGTACAGAGAATAGTGTGTGGCCTACAGTAAGTGTTCAAGAAACACTATTATTTCTACACATAGTCCATGGTGGGGAACTGCAAAGTCCTGGGAGAAGGATGGTGCACCTCTTCTTCATGGCAGGAAGTCTGGCAAAAGTACAGCTCTCTGTTGTAGAGAGCCCAGTGACCAAATGGAACATCAGAGCTAGGAGACCTGAAGTGATGACTAAGAGAAGGGATGACGACTTATAAGGTGTGGATACTCAGGGATGGCAGGAGCAAGATTAGTATGTGGTACACGTCACTCTCCAAAGATGCACGTTACTGACCGTAGAGAAATGCTCTCATGGTTGCAGAGATGTACTGCCAGGTGTGCTGGGCCCTTAGGGTGGAGGGCGGGGCAGTCAGGAGTATCTTAAACTATCTGTTTACATATTGAAAGGAAGAGTGAGCCTTGCATTTTGGCTCTTGTATAGTTTCTCTTTCAACCATTTCATTTATTAATCATACTGCTTCCTTTAGTTTTGTGCTTATTTAATTCTGGGATATTTACTTCAGAGGGGAAAAAAAAACTACATTTCAGAACAAAAGGCAGATGATGCAGTCTTTTAAATATTAAGTCCTTGACCTCAAACACAGTGGGTAGCTCCAAAGCTAAGAGTCATACCTGACTATTAGTAATAGATGAAAAAAGCAAGAGTCACTTTTTATTAACAGATTTTAGGACAAGATCTTACAAGAAATGTCAAACTGGATCAAGCCAATGGCTCATACAACCACCAAATTGGTTGGTTTTTGACAGTCACTCCTGGAGAAGTTTGCTAATAAGTCTGATAATTGTCTTCTTGATGTCAGTCTTAGACTGAAATGTCCTAGCATCAGCTCTTTAGTTTAATATCACATATTTATCCATCTGTCTGTTCTTTTCTAAATGGAGCTGCTCAATCAACTTGTAACCTCATCAGTTTCCTCAAATAGGAAGGGATCCACAAAAGAAACTTGATTGGTAGTAAACTCAATATATATCAAGGTATAAATGGCACTTAGAAATAATCATATACTTTTTCTCAGACCAAGTGTGTTCTGGACATGCATCTCTGGGTTGAGTAGCTGCTCTTATAAGAGACAGTAACTGCCAATTTAACAAAATAACATTTTCAAATGTCAAAAATAATTCAAGAATTTTAGAAGATGAATTTCATTATTTGCCAGGAAGATACTAGTGGTTAAAGTAATATGCTTTCAATTCTATTCTATTGTAATTGATTATAGATAATAATTAAACTTCCTTTTATGATATTTGCCAACAATGATCAAGTTGAAAATAGAAGTTTACACATTTTTGTTGAAATCTTTTGCCAGTTATTTTTAAAGACAACCACTTTTGGTGATGGTAATATACAAAAATGATGACTTTTACAGAGCCTTCTGTACTTTCTAAGTACTTGAATATATATGGCCTCATTTTACTCTATAACAACCTTATGGGATGCATAGAATCTGGTGTTGCATTTCTATTTTGCAAATAAAAGAAAATGTACAGAGAGGTTAAGTGACTTCTCAAAGTCACACAGCTGATTAATGACACAGCCAGATGATGGAGTGGCTCTCTCTTTCTCCAATTCAGTATATCAGACAATAGTTCCTAGATTTTGTGGAGAAATAAAATTTGAAAAAACATTTCAGAGGGCCCAAATTTGTTATTTTTCCAGGTAGATTAAAAAAAATATATATATATATATATAAAATATCTACTGACTATTTCTACCATATCACAAAACTATCCTTCCTTTTATCACCCTAAAACAGGAAAACATGATTTTAGAAAAAGAAGAGTCCTTTAAGTTAGTAAAATTTGTCTTATAAGAAAGTTGTTACTTTCTACCTTTTTTTTCCTTTTCTTCATTTGGCTGTGGACTGGTGGGAACTCTTGTGGCCTAGAACCAGGTCTCAGACCAATACCTATAAATCATTTCCCTCTTTTGTGCTGTTTCAAAAGTCATACTAGCTCTACCACACCTTCTCCTTCCTTCTTGCATTTTATAGTCTTTAAGAAGAAGAAACCAATAGGTGCTAAAATTTGTTTCCTTTTGAAAGAGGCTGTTCTTCTGATACTATAACAAAATGATTGTTCAGCATCATAGATTTACATCACAATCAAAAAACAGACTAGACAGGACTAGGCTGAGGGCTAGCAGGGAAGCAGGAAATGCAGAAACAACATGGCACCCCCACAATGACTTTTTTCCCCCACATTACTCTGGTAAGAAGCAAAGATAGGAAGCATGCTTTGTGCCTGCCCTCTCATTACTCACTCCACTTTCAAACTCATTCAAGGAGATGAATTATCTTGATAACTCCTGTCCAGGCAGAGGCTATGCCACATCTGTTTTTACCTCCACAAAGCCCACCCTTGTTTTTCCTCTCAGATTTGGTTTTATAGTCTGCAAGAAGTTCCCAAGCCTTATACGACAAAAGAGATCTAATTTTTATAAAACTTTATAGTTAATCTACTATTGAATTCTACTAAAAAGTCCAAGGGAATTGGGACACTCTGAAATTGACATTTTCTATGTTGACTATGTTGACAGTTTGATGTGGATGTTATACTTTAGCACACACCAAAAGGAATAACTATCAAGTCTCATTCGATCTTAAAACCTTGATCAATGCATGATCCTCCAGTATCTGTGATCTTCTTTGATGACTTCCTTCAACTTTGGAAGAGAGCTACATGAATGGTGCAGTGAAAGAGAAAAGGCAGCCCAATCAGATATACCGAGCCCTGTGATCAGTGTCACAGCAAGATTATCTCCAACTCCAACCCAACCCAGTCCCATGTGAAAAGAGGCTCACCAATGGGATGTTTTGTCAAAGAAGGTCACTTGATGTTTAATAGGTAGAGTGCTACATTCCCCAAGGATATCAAAGTAACACTTTATATAAATTCCTTTAAATATACAAATTTCAATCACAAGATAAAACTTGTTTCTATGACATAAAGATAAAAGCCATATATCAACACATTAATAATATTTATGTTTGTATAGTGTATTTATGGGGTATAAAATATCTTAACATATGCCACCATTTCTTAGGAATATTCTGAGACAAGTAACATTATTTCCACTTTAATGAAAAAGAAACTGAGACTCAAAAAGGTTATCTGATTTGCTCAAGGTCACACCAACAAGAGCTAAAATCTGAGTTTGGCCTTCTGCCCTCCTGTTCAGGGCTCTTTCCACAATTTACATTCACAAGGACAGTCACTTCTAAGGTGAGCCCAAGGACAAAAAGAACAAATGAAAGCTGGCTTTTACTCCAATCAGGGTAGAAAGTCAATCTATCAATAACCTCAGAGAGAAGGGCTGCCCATACTATTAAAAAAATCTGGAGGGCTTATGGTTTTCTTGTTCTTTTCACCATTACTGTAATGCCAATGCCATTTGTGTTCTTCCTATTCAGTTCCTCAGAATTCATTATATATGCCAGCCAATAGAGGATAGCTATAAACCCAGGGCAAGAAAAAACCCTGGCCATTCACAAAAGAAAGTATTTGGATTCATTTTCATTATTTGTGCTCTTCCAAAGTAAACATTTTTGTGATGCCAGATTTTTAAAAAATCCATGGAAATGTTGTTAACCATATATTTTTGTGGCTTGCATACTGGGCAAGAGTTGCCCAAAATATGTAGAAAAGATTATAAACAATCTATACTTTGCAAAACAAAACATAGCTAAATTATAAGAAACAGATGGCTATGAAGGGGTTAATGGATATTTATTTACTATGTAAAAATAAATAGTCACTGAATTAAACATTTACAATGGAAAAGCCTGTCTATTTTTAAGTTGATGAGTCTTAGAAGTCAAATTAGGGGTGTGTTTTCTGGAATTAATAACTAGTATTCATTCAAACCAAAAGTTTGGACAGTATTAACTAGTGCTAATAAGATTATCATTAACATTAGCCTCGCTTACTATATCTTTTCTTTTTCCACATCTGATTGGAGGTGGTATTCATAATTTAACAGAACAAAACAGGACCATTAGGAATCATTTTCAAACACCAGGACAAATAAAGCAAGGTCACCTAGGTACTGTAACTACCTCACACCTAGTTCACATCATTTAAACTGATTAAAATGTTAATTTTTACATATGTGAATAAACAGACCAAACAACCGAGAGAGCACTGTGTGCTGGCAACCATCGCGGGTGGGTAAACTGACAACATGTAACCACATATTAAGACAAATGTAGAATTTAGACAAAGTATTCCATCTCTTTTCAGATGTATACTTTTAAACCTCAGGAACTGTTTTCAGTAGATGTCATGCCTTTTAACTTGAAAAAAGATAAGCGCAAATAAGCTCCCAATTGTCTCCCCAATATGTAAACCACATCTCGGGCTGCTGTCTCTGCTACTCCTTTGAAGTTTCCCTGAAATGTCATGTGTTGTGAAGACTGCTGTGCATAAGCAAGACAATTTGCTCACTCTCAGAATTCTTACCGGTTTCCACTGCTATTTGGTATCCAGCCTCTAGTCTCTGAGATGCCCTTTCCAGCCTCCCTGTGTTATCGAGCAGATGTGCCCTCTGAAAAAGAAAAAGGGAGAAAAATCAGATGGCTGTCTCCAATGTTCTTTTTTTGCCTTAAAAAAATAATGCCATCATATGCCTTAACATTTCTGGTTGGGGGTGGGCGGTGGGAATGTTCACAACCCATTAGAGATAATTTTTAGCAAATCTTCCATGGGCAGATTTCCAAACAATCAGCTGCAGAAGGACCATCCTTTTTTTTGGTTTGTTTTAAAAGGCAGGTTCATGTTGTATGTGGCCGCAATGAATTTACTCCAAAACACTGAGAAATGTATGAAGACCAAAGCCAACTGGATCTTTCCTATTTCAGCACTGGTAGATATATGAGGTACTGGCAGAGATCTATGATCTTTTTTTTTTGTATTTACTTTTTTATAAAATGCAATCATTAAAAAAAATCATTTGTTACTGATTCCTGCAGAAAGTAATTTTTGAACAGGAACTTTATTTTTAAGACAATGCCCCTCAATTTTGGATGTGCAGCAAGACGCCATACAGAAGAACATATACTTCTAAAACAGAATACTGAATAGCTCCAGTTTTAAGACACCTGGGGCAGACACATGTTTTCCATGCACACAGATATACAAAAGTGTGGATTTATTCCCAAATATATGGCACTAGAATTAAAGCGAACTTTTGACACATAGTGTTTTATACTGTGAGAAAATGATAATAGTTATATACATCATTTTATATTATATTTGATGTGGCAATTAAGGGATTGTCCTCAAATTTTCAGCTTCTAAACTTGCTTTTCTACATTGTCTGGTTTTCTTTTATTAACCATAATGATCACACACTAGAACAATTCAGGTTAACAAACAGGTTTATCAGCTAAGCATGGCTGTGAATGGGTAAAAACATGTGCATGCACATGTAAATGTGCATTTGTGTGTGTGTGTATGTAGATGCATGCATGCCTGGATACTTAGAAATATAGAATATGTGTATCTGTACATTTATATGTGTGTATATGTATATATGTATTTGTATAAATTAGTACCTTTCCCTCTCAAATCAGTTTATCTGGTCAAAAAGAAAGAAAAAATGCAACCACAACTCCTATAACTTCTGTTGTTGACAGATGTCATTTAAGATCGAAGAAATGCTTTCTAATAATAATAAAAAAGGAGGTGCCACACATATTATCTGAGTGGCTGTCGAGCGAAACGATCTACCTTGCTTTAATGAGTCCCCATGGATCTTGGAGATGCAAGCTGTATTGACATGCACACTTAAACTAATACACCTAGACCAGTGCCTCCAAGCTCTAGCAGCCCGGGTTGCTGACAGAATATCTCGCTTCCATCTTCAAAGAAAGGAAGTGATTAGTACGTTATCATTACCATTCAAAACGTGATTTCCTTATTCCCTCCCGGCATAGGTGACACATCTGAGATGCGGCCAGACGTTAGAGGCAGCTAAAGCCACATCAAAGCTTTTCTTGGAAATTTTTTTTTTGGGGGGAAGGGCCTGCGGGGGTGGAGAATCATTAAAACAATGCATTTAGAACAGAGAGATCGGACCTGATGTGAAGGTCAGGAAAACTGCAACAACAGTCTATAATAATTAATAGAGTTGTCTGATATACAGTGGAGAAATTAAGAGAAAAACTGCCCCTCCTTCTGCAAAAACAAAACAAAAACAAACCACACAACTAAGAGGAGGAAAGAAGGAAGGAAAGCTTATATCATGAAAACCCCAAACTACTAAAGCCTGTAATTGAGAAAAAAAAAAGCAAGGGGAGTGCTGTGTGTTTGGCGTTAATGACTATTTTAAAATAAAATTAAACACTTTGCTCAGCTTGTTAAAAATAGCTTTCTTATTCCTAATTCTTCCTACATGCAGATTTTGGGAGTATGGATCGCTCTTCCTTTCTCTGAATATTATTTTATACCTTAACAAAGGGCTTAATTTACAGTTGGTGATTCTCTAAAAAGATGTCAGATTTGTAAAATCAAGAAGAAATCTGAGTATTAATCCAGAATAACAGAACAAAGACTTCCCGTTCATTTTCATACTGGATGAAATCCCTAAATAAAAAGAAAACATTTGGCTACCACAGATGAAAAAAAAAAAGAGCGAGAGAGAGACAAAGATCAATACTAGAAATGGACAGTCTAATTGTATGATAATATATAATGTAGGAAACTAAGTATTTAAGTGTGAAATGATTTGGGGAATTCCATGAAAGAGAGCCAAATGAGGTTATTCAGTGTATGGTTATGATGGTGAGCAAAATGTCTAAAAGAACTTTTCTTTAAAAATGCATATTCCTAAATAACGTGACTCTTCTTTAGGACAGTTCAGTTTATCAGAGTGAATCCGCACATGAGAGGGCTATCAGTTTACCAGCAGCCTTCCAGCAGGACCTCACTTTGTATTTTGGGACCTCTTCACTTAAGTCAAGCTAAAATCAAGTTCTTGTAACAGCTGTGCTATTTACATTGTTCCCTTAGTTGTGCATTGCCCTGGTGTCTGGAAATGAAAGGAAATACACTACAGTAGTAGCTGATGCTTTCAACTTGCCCCCACACTCCATCCCAAACTCATTCTCTCACCCTCTTCTCAGCCCTTTTCAAAGCAGGTAAGTGAAGCTGTGTAAGAGCTTCAGACAGAGCTCAACTTGTGTGAGGAGCTGTGGAGTGTAGCAGGCTGGAGATGCGGGATTCAAACGGAGAGCTCCGCACAGCCAACGCCGCATCAGCTCCTTGTGCATGAGCAGCCTGCCTCCAAGCATGCCTCCGTTTCCAGAACTGAGCCCAAAAAGAGCTTGCAAGGAAGGGACGGGGTAGATTTTGTTTCCCAAAACAACAAATCATCCTATTTCAAAGCTGATGAGTACTTGTCTTCTTAGGACAGGTACAGGTAGGAAATCTGGGGTGTATTCACTCTTTGATTACTATTAGAATCCTGACTGAGAAACAATCATTTCTGAGCAAACCATATATTAATGCACTGTCATCACCATAGTCTATTCTATAAATATCATGCTACATCTAAATCCAAGGCTCTTAAAAGAATATTTCTATTATTTAGATGATCTAATTCTTTCAAGTACAATTCCACTATAGGTTACAGTTTTGGAAACATGCATTCCAGAACCATAATTCATGAAACTTGTTATAGGCACAGCAAGAGAATTAAGATATAAAACAATAATAACATGCATTTTAAAAGAAATATAGACATATGTTCAGCTTTTAGAATGAAGATTTCTGACTCCATACAACTCAGCCTAAAAAAAAATAAATCTTCCGTCAAAAATGCTGATTGTAATAAGACACAAGATTTTATTAATTATATTCATTGTTAAATTCAGGGGCAAGAGCTTTGTGTAGCTTCTTCCCATGGAGGTTTTCAAATCTATTGTTAGTTCCATTAATATTTGAAAAGTCAGATTCTTCACCTAAGCATGAGCATAAACATACACATACAAGCATGTTTTCTGTCTTGTAGAAAAATAATGTTATATCACTCGACTCAAGAATAATCTTATATATCAAAAGTGTAATTGAACATATTCATTTGTATGATTTATAATATATACATCTGCTTCCATGTAGGGAGGATAAAAAAACACAGAAAACTTGGAGGGTGAGGGATCTGTGTATTTTCACCCTTTACTTTATATATCATTATTACTTTTATTAAGATAGGGTATCACTAATGCATCTTAAACCAGAAGAGTTGTTGAAAACCACTGTGAACAAGCCTATAAATCAGCATTCACATCACCTCGAGAATGATGACATACCAATGAAAAGAATTCTAGGAAAATCTCAATCAATGCAGTCAATATAAACTAAAAAATAATTCTGATAAATATTATAAGCAATTAAACAATTTTTAAATTGTAGTGTGGTCAGAACTTTATGCCTTAATATAAAGTAACAAAACCCAACCTCACTAAGTAAAAAAATTAACTACACTGTTCCTGAAAAGAGTATTCAAAGCCTGTTTGATAAGTTTGGCCTAAGTAAAAACAAACAAACAAAAATAATCATTTAGCATCTCTCATTGATACGGGGATAAAATTAAAGATTGCTGTAAATATTTGCTGGGCTGCAAAAATGTCTGGGGCTGCATTATAAAACAGGCTAGCTCCAAACTCAGAAAAATGAGAACTCACTTGGGTAATGTTCCTACAAAAAGGAAAATGTTTAACAATGAGGAGAGATTTGGCTATTCTTAAGTATCTGTGTACACAGACTAGTAGGGCATTTATAACATATGTGTTTCCTCAAAAGGATAAGAGATTCATGGTATCTTATGTTGAACATAAGAATTTTGGGGGTGAAGGGAAGGAGTTATTTATAAACAGTTTACATTAAAGTAAATCAGAATATCAAAAAAATGTAATCATATTGGCTTCTTTGAGAAACCAATACAAATAAAACAAATCTGAAGTTAGTCTACATTAAAACTACATCAGGCTACAGTTTTCAGATATTCCTTTATTGTTCCTCCCTTGTTTGGCCTTTAAAATATGACTTTTCCTGCGAGGCCAACAAACAACAATGACCACTGTGATCAGCATGATTAGGACATACTTGTTTTTTAAAAGATGGCAGAGAACATTTCTAGCAATATAATCAATCATTTTGCTGTGTGTAGGTTTTCCTGGAAAAATGAACACAAAGATTTACTTCAGGTCTAGAAACTATTTTAGAAGGAAAAGCAGAATTAAAAAAAAAAAAGCAAGCTAGAAAGTACTCACCTCTTCACGTAATTTTATCAACTGCAACATGAATGCACAAAAAAAAAAAAGATAAAAAGGAAAGAAATGGCAGGAAAGAAAGATCAGTTGTGTGACAGGATACAGAATTAACATTGACAATTTATCTGTTTACATGTTTAGCATTTAAAAATCACAGACAAACACATTAAAAGAACCTAAACATAGACTACATGCAGAGTTTTTTGAACGAATAAAGATCACTTTCTCACACTGTCACATTAAACAAAGAGAATAGTGTGAAATTCCCTTTTAAAGTACATCTAAGACACCATCATGAAATAAAGGGGAACGACTTGATAGAAGTCTATATTATAAAGAAAGAAAACAAGTTTACTGTTCCTCTCTTCTAAGAATGTACCACTGAAGAGGTTTTGTATGTACAAGTTTTCAGGATGTTTCTGTTTTGAATCTTGACAACTGATCTTAGATTTTACGAACAATTGAAAATGATTAAGAGTTCATGCTTTTGTCCCACTAAGTATTTAAAACAACAAACTATTATGCTAGTTAATGTCATAGTTGTACCCACTCTAGTAATAGGATTGCATTTGGAGGTAACATTATTTTAATTGAGGATAAAGCATGCCAGGAGGGTTATTATCTGGGACGCAGGACCAAAAAATATTTCACTATCCTTAGAAATATTGTGTATATCATAGTTAATTTCTAGGTTCTGTTTTGCAATCACATGGTGTTTTTAATTTTTAAAATTTCTTCATTTTTCCATTTTCCTCATCTTGCAAACTCATCTCAGAGCAATGAGCTCTCATTTCACTTGTACTGCAGTTTATTTTCACTAAAGTCAAACCAAAAACCACTCTATACTTGTTAATAAATTCTCCTATGATAACATTTTAATTCTGCCCTGTAGAACATTTTTTTATTTGCCTTAAGTATAACAGATAAAACAAGTTGCTTAACTCTTTAGAAATAGAAAATGAATATACCCATACATCTGGTTCACTCATTGTATGTGTGTTTGGGTGTGTTTATGTTTCACTGTATTCTAAACCACAAATATCAATGTATAGTTGAGATGACTGCCATAGTTTCTGCAATGAATAGAAACTGAAACCTGTATTGTAAGAGACTGTAAACCACATTCTACATTTGAAATTTGCAACCTCAGCAATTCAAGTCTACAACTGATAATTTTTAAACATCCAAATATCTGTAACATCTGTTATAATGCTTGACATATACAGGCCAATAAATTAAACTATTGCTTTGGGAGAAATGTGCCAGGAATTGCTCTATACTATAAAGTATCATGTTTACTACAGCCTGGATTTCTCAATGCTTAATGCTGCTTTTGTCTCCAGTTCAAGGAAGGCAGTATGCTTTCCAGCTTATTGTTATTTCTTCTGTTTTATGAAAAGTATTTCAAGCACAAAAGAGTGAGATTTCAAAGTTGGTATGAATCTTTTATAGAAAGGTACAGAATCTATTACATAATGAATGTCTCAGTGCATTTAGTGAAAACGAAACTCTTAATGTTGTCCTTTTAAAATACATAAGTAGTCACTGCTTTTAATTAACATTCTCTCAGCAGCCATCCGTTGTGTATGAGTAAAGCATATCATCATTTCACGTGTAAAGTTACTATTCTTCTGTAGAAGAAGTAAAAATTAAAAACTACAATCTCTAGCCTATCATATATCATAATCTTTCTCTTTGCTATCCCAACATCATGGGAGAAAAAGGCAAACATTAATTCTCAGAAAGAGACGATCTGGGAATTGACTGCACTGCTATCTTTTCTTTCTGGGGCACCATTCTTCCGTTGACTATGATACTTAAAGGGCCAAAGTTTAAAACTACTCCTCAGCAATTGAGACCATTTGGGGCATGCCACCCTGCCATAATCAATGAGCGTTTAAAAATGCTACCCATTTGTTTTTTCAATAGATTCCAAACAAAAAACGTTCTATCTTGTTTGTGCTGCATGGCTGCATTCAAGCTCTATACCGGATTTGTAGCTAAGCTAGGTAATGGGAGGGTTTTTAATCTTCATCTTTTCTTTTTTTTTTTTTACTTAGACCAAGGGTTTTAATTCAAATAAACAAAAGATGGTCTATTTTTGAAAATTAACAATGCCTAGAGTAGACTGAAAGTAGTTGTTTCATATTTTATCGAGTTACTAGCTCCATCATAGGCGACATGCAAGTGTGCCATGCCACCATGTTGAGTTATGATAATCAACATATTTTTTGAAACAAAGATTTCTTTCCCCCAATGCAAAATTTGATAAAGAGGTAATCTGTTCCTTTGTGGGCCGAATAAAATCTGGTTTACACTGGTTTGAACCAGTGGAATCTCTTGTGGTTAAGCCTTCTGCTGTGGCTAGAATCAAAACTGCACTGCAGAGCATGTGAGGCTACGCTCGCGTGTGTGTGTGTGTGTGTGTGTGTGTGTGTGTGTGTGTGTGTGTGTGTGTGTGTTGCGTCACGTGACCCCCCAGAACTACCGATTTTTTTTAAAGCAGATAACGCTACTGCCGTCTCTGTCCGCATACAGATAACGAATAAATGCTGAACTCTATTAAACGTCCTTTACACATTATCGTGGGTCGAACACACAATTTTCTGAACTTATGATGACAGTCTATTTATTTTGCTATAAACCCTCAGCACGTAACGAACAGATTTGTGCCTGGTAATGATCTGCTCTGCCAGGGCTGTATGAAATGATACCGACCTTCTTTAGATCTTGGGGAATTAAATTGACCGACTTCACCCCCTGGTCTGTAGCTGAAGTTTGACACACTTTATGCACAGCAAGCCCAAATCGGAACTTAAGAGAACCTCATTTAAAAAAATTAAGCAATCATATCTCCTAAATATTGCCTTACCACAAAAATTTCAGCAGTTTAGAAATCTCCTACTCTTTCTATATGTATTTCTGAACCTTATATTTACAATTTACTCAAATTTCACTTACTAAAATATATTCACTGATCAATATAATTTTGCAAACGGAAATTGTGAGGCGATTAAGGTTCAAAAGTAGAGCTTTGAACATTTTATTTGCCCCATTATCATACTAGGAGATTTAATTCTGTAAGATTTTTTTTCCTTTACATAGAATGGTTTTCATGAAACTAATTCAAGTTAACCACTATTAGAGTTTCCACTGTAAATACAGCATTACTACATTTCAAAAACTCAACTCTCTCAAAATATTAAAATGTTGCCATATGAAGTGGGAAATAGGATATTTTAAAAGAATAGGATGATAATGCCTAAGACAATAGTCCCTCAAAAGCTGATGATCCAGCAATACTTGAATGCGCAAAATATACAATTTTGTCCCATCTTTGTAAATCAGGGATGAGCTATATTTGACTGTATGAAATAGATATGAATCAGAATTGAATTTATACAAAGCATTTCATCTGAAAGCAAATGAACTAGTGTACTATATGAAGATTATTAAAGATGCATTTGAAAAATTCTTAATTTCTGAAATCTTAACATTTCTAATCATGGCAGAAATGTTTATATATGTATGTAAATTAATATATTTTATAGTTAATTGGTAGATCATAATTATGTATAAATAAAAAGCCAGGTTTTAGACGCCTTAAAAAAATGCATTATAAATGGCCAGAATGAGAAGTAATAGCTAAGGCATTCACATTTGCCTAAATCTCCACAAAGAAGCCATCTTGGGAGTATGTGTATATTGCATTGAAGATAATTAGGTAGTCAATACTTACTTTTAATAACTTATTTGTGGCTATTGCTATGAATTCTTTATTATTTTCCTTTTCTGATGTACCATTTAAAAGAACTGAGATACATCCCAATTTACATGAAACAAATATTGCTATTTTTGCCTCATTTTGCTCATCTCCTAGTTTTTTCTGTATGTTAAAGTTATAAATATTTCACAGCTAAGTTCTGAAAATCAATTTATCAACAATTAACTTGAAAATAAATATGTGGGCAGAAAATATTTTCTTGTATAAATTACAGGTAATCCTACCCAGAAAAAACTTTCTTCTCAGATACTGAAGTACAAAAACATACAATAGGAAGAGACAACTTAAAATGTTCTCTTCCATTAAAGAAAGCAGCTTCTGTTTTGATTCCACAGTCTGAATGAATGCTGATACAAAATAGTTATTCTCAAGTGACTGTTCCTGGTTAATGATGTGTTTTAGTTTGAGGGGTTTTAATTATGATAAAGAGCCTCAAAACTACATATAATGACTTCATTATGATATGGCCATTCTGCTACATTTGGTAATAAAATATCCAAAAAGTTAAGTGTGGTCTCTTTGAACTTTGAAATCTGATGCAAATTTTAGACTGAAAAGTTCACATAAGTCATAATCTAACGGCTTGTGACTGTAATTTATCATACTTTATTTATTGACGTGACAGCTCCTTACAACTAAACTTCAGGTTCTCCAAGAACTTTCAGAATTTGTAGGTTTGATTTATACAAGTCCAGGGGAATCTCTGCATAATCACTTTAAAGTGACAGGAATATAATCTGAAAAATTCAGAAAATACGAACTCAATCTATTTTTGTGGAATATTTTTCTTTAGGCATAAAAAAAATCATATGCATATGTATGTAAGGCAAATGTATTAGGCATATAAAATGTCCATTAAGGGAAGTGAACATGCTTTAAAAAATGGGAGGTGGAATCCCTGTCACAGTACAACATCCATTACAATAAAGGAGCCTGAGTTAGACAGGAACAGCCCCTTCCTTTTTGTTTCCTCTATATTAGGCAGTAGTTTCAAATGAGGGAAAGATCTATAGCTTTTTAAAGAATTGACATGGGAACAATGCATTCACTTTTTTGCAAAAGAGGTAATGCTTTTTTGCACTAAAGATAGGAAATAAAATCAGGATTCATTTATTCAAGAGGTATGAGCAACCTAAATCTCACTTAAAATAGGAAGAAAATATTTTTTTCTCTCATCCTCACATTATTTATTCTATTATGAGTAAAACCCCTTTATCACATTGCCCTTTTATGTTTGATGTGCTCCTTATTTTTTTTTTCCCATAGCTATTCTCACATTTCAACAGGGAAGCTGAAATCCCAAATCAAATCTTCACTTATTTACATGTCTGAACTCAAGCTGATAACATCCAAATGGAGGTAAGATCTTTTCCAAAACAAACATCATCAGTTCAGTGATTTTTCTCCCTTTTTTTTTTTGGGTGGGTAGATGGAGGCCTTAATCACATAAGCAACATCCTTGTTCCTTAACATTATATTAACATTATAAAGATAGTAATATAGTTTCAGCATATAGAGACCTATAATATAATCAATTTGAAATGGCAAATACAATTATGCAATTTTTATAATGTGTATCAATATGTTTTACTATTATATTAAAATTTTGGTTTACTCAATGAAAATGATTTATGTTCACTTTTATTTAGGCAGAGTAGAGACCTTTATAATACTTACCAAAGTAACATCAATAAACACATTCAGATTTTGCTTCTGAAGTTCCCTACCACTTATTTTCATTAAAAGTATCAAAAAGAATCAGCCACTAGGCTGTTTGAGACATTTTGAAAGTCATCTCTACACTGAGGTTTCTTGAAACATTTTTTAAAATTATACATATTATCTACATGAATTAATGAAGTCTGCAGTATTAACTCAAAGAAAGAAGTGAGACATTAATTAAACTCATAACTCTACTGTGTGCTTCAATGAAAACTGACAGCCAAGTTATAAGAAGAAATTCAATCCTATTTTTTGCCTATGCAGATCTTAAACTGCACAAAGACTTTTCATATTATTATTATTACTGCTATTACTACTATTATTTGTCAGAGGCAGGACCTCAATATGACTATCGAAACTCCACACTAGTGCTTACAATTTGCATTTTGGTGAATGTATTTTTAAGAAGCTACACAATGGGAGACTGGGCTGCCCTGTTGAATTTTGAAAGCTTACTTTCATTTGTTTTGCTGCAAGTGTTGATTTAATTATACTGCATTATTATCAAAGCTGCATTATGTACTTTTTTATTCCTTTTACATGTGTTTGAGGTGAAGACCCTGGCTTTGTCTGCAAACTGTGTGTTTCAAGTTATTCCTTAAGTACTAAATAATAAAGAAAAGAGAAGAAAAGATTTTTCTAAAAGATAGCAGACAGTGATCACAAGGTAAAGGGTTAAATGTAAGATCTCCAAGAAACATTTTGAAGTTGATTAAGACTCCAGCTTTGCATTAAACAGTATCGCTTCCACATGAGTTGCTGCTAATACTGTTAAGGAGCAGCTTGAGAGCCCAGTGTGCCTGTGACCTCCTTCACCCTCCAGCCACCCACCGGGCCTTCCTGATTAGCATTCTACCTGGTTCTCTGAGGAATTCCCATCATCCCCTAGGAGCTCATTCCGTACTTCGTCACTGTAGGCGATCCGTGACCTTTTCTATAAAACAAAACAAAAAGGGAGAGAGTAAGATGAACGTTAGAAAGTGAAGGCTTGGAAGCATTACTGGTATCAAGGCAGATCATTTCATACCTCGAGAGCCCCCTAATGGAAACCTACTTGCTAAAATCTGCAAACCAAAGTTGTGTAAAGTTCTTGAACTTGAGAAGTTTAATGTAAATCAGAACTTCCTCAAATTCCAATAATGAAAGAAAACTCCGCAACATGTAAGTACTCTATTAATACTCACAAATGGATCAGAACTGGTGTATTACTCCATGTATAGTCATTGAAGTAAGACTACCAAACTGAAGGAAATACAGCTATATAGCTGTATATCTGCAAAACTCACCAGACTAAGTAAAGATAGATAAAACAAGAGTATATGGTGGTCTTTAATATTGTGGCAGGAAATGCATTATACAATACATGTCTTTTGAAATCTCTAATTATAGGATATTATATCTCCACTATACACTGGAATACCTGGAAAATAGTACATCTATCTTCCTTCATTATTGTGATATTACTAACCAGAAAGATGGAATTTAAAAGCCCATCCTGTTTCCAAAAAATAATTTAAATGTCTCCAAGTTCTTTATAAACAATGGCCTAAGGAAAAGTAATGGGAGTGTGTGTGTGTGTGTCTGGTAAAACAAATTAAATTTCCCAATCCCAGTAAATAAAGGTGAAGAGGCTATGAGTCACCTTTTCACAATTCCAGTAAATAAAAAGAAGTGGGCTATGAGTCAACATTTCACATTGCGGAATTTTGTTTTACAAGAAATCCACCTTTACCTGTAAAGTCCGAGGGACATGTCTGCAGGCAACTCATGAATTATCTGAATGTACACACATTTGGAAAAGTAGAAAGCCTCTGAAAATTAGTTGGGAAGCTAAAGTGCTACCCTCTGATCCTACTTCAGCACCACTATCTCACTGCAAAGTCAGGTATGGACTTTGTTGCCTTTCCAGCTTCTGAACTAAGTAAGCAAAACCAAGCAAGTAAAAAATGGCAGCTGGGAAACAGTAATCTTTCTCACTTGGGGTCTACAGTTTAGGACTTAAAATTTCTTATGTGTTCAACTGTGATCTGAAAAGTTATTGTAGTTTAAAAGGACTATCCATAATCTGTGAGCAGAAGTCAGCAAGATTTTTAGATTTTTAAATTAGTGAATGAGTTACACTGCCTTTTTTTTTTAATTTGAAAGGACTTTCAACAAGAAAAGTCAATAGATTTTAAATCATTGTCAAGTTGCAGCCTTTCTCAGTTGGGCTTCCTTATCTGAACCACAAAACACAGAAAATTATTTCAAGGAATATTTTCCTAATTCTCCCACGCACAGATGGTACATAAGAGTTCAGTTCACTACATAGAATAGAAGCCTTAGAGTATTTGGGCTTAACTATTTGGCAGAATTCAGTTGAAAAGGGCTGAAACGGAGTATAAATAAAAATAAGTATAGACATCCCCACACCTTTTTCTTAGAAAACAAACCAACCAGCAAACGGTGTCATGGAATTCTAAAGGTTGCTTTGGTTAAACTGAGACTAGAGCCCTGGGGTCCTGACACAGCTGAGTATTCATTCATTCTACCACACAAAATTTCCTCCCCAGTTTATCACCCGCTGAAAACCCTCAGGAAAAAGACACAAAAATTACAAAATGTTTCCATATAGGAGATAGTGGCAACTCCTCCCTGCCCTGAGTCTCTCGCTCAAGTTCCCCTTCCCTGCTACAAATGGTATCTTATATCTTGGCAAATGGAGCAAGTCTGAAAGTAGATAAATGGAACTAAGAGTGCTGCAGAGAGGACAAACTAGAAAAGTTGAATCATGCACCTGAGGTCAGTAATGTCACTTTAGCAGATGTCTGCACAATTCAGGATTGACCCAACTCATTCATTTGGGAACACACCCGACTTCTTACCACCCCAAACAGTGTTCATTTTAGCAAGCCCGCTTCGCACATTGTATCTAATGAAGCTACTATTAATTAGCTATGTCTGTTGACTTCATACTGGATTGTATTGAAAAAATGCTAAATGACAAGGTCAGTAAACCTCATGGCCTTACTACAATATTTAGATCGACCCAAACCTTTCTTTTGCTCATTTGGAAATCCCCACTATAGCAGTTTCAAACCAACCAGGCAAAAGTATTTTACAGCATTAAAGGAAATGAGAACCTTTAAAGAGGCTGTGGTATCAGAGCTGCCTTTTTAATTATTCATTTCATCACTATGGGGGACTAAAACATTCCACAGTATGCAAGAATATCATATGGAGATTGTTTTTGTTTTTCCCTTTTTTCACAAAAATACCAACAAATTGGCATAGATTGTTCAATTATATTATATTCTTATTTTGATTTACTATACTTCAAAAGAAGAAGAGAATTATAAACATGTATTCCTAAATATCTAATCTTGTTTTGGTTAGAACCCATTGCTTTTGAAAGCCAGCAATTAAAAGTGTTCACGCTCAGCAACAGAGAAGAACTAGGGATTTATCCACAATTGAAAGGTGGTCCCTATAAATGTCATTCTTTACTATGTGGGATGGTAAAAACTGGTCACTGGATGGCTTTCTGTACCTAATTAAGCAAATGATATGCTCGGTTTACAAATGTTTTCTGATAGGACTGACTTCTTTTAAAGAATGAAAAGATTCATTTCAAACACCAGAAATAGTCCTTCATGAAAATAATGCAACCAACGCCAAAAATTGAACTCTTCATATTCATGTATCAGTCAACAAATTTTTTTTAATTAAGACTTTAATTAAGAATTATATTTAAGTAATGAGATCTCCCAATTTTTTCTCATTTGAAATTTTAAGTAAGCTGATTATAATCCACCATAATTTAGCCTGCACAATCATCACTAAACTAACTGAATACCAAAAATAGCAAATTCCTTTGAATGACAAATTGCTTATTTTATGGATAATTTTCCTTCAAAACACCAATAATTTTACTTTTTATGGGATGTTTAAAAACCTTATTCTACCTAAGGACGATGTACACTTTAATTTAGAGGATTCAAAGTTAATGAAACTGAAACAGCTACCATATCTTGATAAACTAAATTATTTTTACTTAATTATCAACTATATAAAATTTGCACTTTAGCCAAATGCAAGCATGAGAATATGAGCTGGAAATGTCACACACTGAGCTACAGTTTGAAGGAATCCAATTCATAATGCATTTTATAAATAGTTAATGACTTCTATACATAAGCTAACCAGGCAAATCAAGAAATTGTCAACATTTTTAGTCTTAGTTGTCAGTTACCACTGTCTGCTGGTGCTTTATATGTGGCTTCTGGAGAAGACAGAAGCTCTGTGCAGTTTGTAATCTATTGCATTTCGGGTCTGTACCATAAGGGTGGAAAAGCTTCAACTGACAATATTTGCCACACACACACACACACACACACAGTGTTAAATACCAGAGCAGTCCTCACTACTAGTTGTGTGTTTGTGTAAAGCTTATATACCTTCTAACTTACACACTTTGATGGACTAGACACAGTTGGACAGAAAAATCTACAGGCCCTTTATGAACAATAGAAAAAAATCTGACTAACGAGCAACTCATTGTTATCCCTAAAAAATTAGACGTACAAAATTTCAATGGTTATGTTAAACTAATGAGAAAAGTTGAGTCTTTTGTTATGAAAGCAAGAATTTCAGATTCCAAGTGGTTTTCACTTAGTGTAAGAACAGAACTTTTACATACAGATTGGCTGACTTTCTTAAAGCCAAGTTCAAACAGACAGACTTGCTAAGTTCTATCTGGGAATTTGGCTTGAAAGACTCCATCTACACTTGACTCAAGCCTTAACATTGCCCAACTGAACTGCGTATGTTCCTGGACAGGCATTGCCAAACTAGAAACAAAATGAATTAACTTAGCTTAAACTAATTAAGAGCTGTGATCTGTGGTATGGCTTCCTGTATGATTCTACGTGTGAAACAGGGTATATGTAACCAGAATGAGGATTCTACAACCCACCACTAGCATAAGCGTAACAATGAAGTTGGTTTATATGAGAATTTAATTTCCATGGCGTGCACATGGCAAAGCAATTGCTTTAATTGCTTCACCTGGGAATTTAATACAATGTTATCATCAGACCAGCCACATTGTAAATAGATTTATAATGCTTTCCATGTGCTGCACTCTGTTGCATATGAATTAAGTAATGATCTGGTATTACAATAAAATCAGCTAGTTCCCACACCTGGCAGACAGGATATTTCACTAAATTAATACCCAAACAGCTACATCACAACGCATGGGAGAGGAAACCATCTCTAAGGCATTAGACTTGAGTTTTACATGGGGGTGAACACTCCATGGCTATGTAGAATGTCACTGTGTTGAATGGGCTGCTCCAGACAATCTGCTTCTAACATCTGTATCACAGAATTAAGACTCTCATTCCCATTCAGTTTTGGCCTAATTTTCTTCATTCAGTACTTTAATTACTAATCAGCAATCCACAACATTACAAACACTAAGAAAGCCCTTCATTCTAATCTGTGTGCTGCAGACAGCCAAATAATTGATTTGATACAAAGTGCAGTGTGGTTTTGGTAAGTAATGAAAGAACAGCTTGCCCTATTACCTAATCAAATTGGTCTATAGAAGAAATGGTTAATAGACTTCTCCATAGGTCTAAAACAAATTACCCAGTCTGGCTAGACTTTTCCATTGCTTCTACCATGTCTTTCAGTCTCCATATATTTAATAATGCCCAGAATTACCAGGTGATACATCTGTTAAGAACTGTTACGCTTTCATAGCCAAAGAACTTAACTGCTTCTGTTATAATTAATATTTGGGATATCTATAGAATACCATGAAATTATATTTATAAGCTAGTCATATAATTGCTGGCATTCATTTCTTACCTAACTTTATCTGGTTCAAATTAAATAATATCATACTTGTGTAATGTCCACATGGCATTTGCTAAAAGGCACCTATCTTTGGCACAAAGCATTCCATTTTTAACCTCACTTCTATTTCTTCATGGCCAATTTCAGCTTTTCATCTGCACTCTACCCCTGATCCAGGACTTAAAAAGGCTCATCAATCCAGGACAGGAATCTTACATTTTGGAGGAAAAAAAAAAGAGGTGGGGGGGGGGGGATTTAAGAAATCTGCCTTATCACAGTGTTCTCTGCTGTGTTAATTTCTAGCAAAAAGTGACTTATCATTAAAACATACCATACTACATTACATGATTTAGGTAGAGGCAAAGTAGACTGTTAGGTAAATGATAGATCCTTGGAAAGTTGTTAGGACGAAAAAGCACAGGGCACTGAATGAAAAGGTACTGAGATAACATTTCAGTATGTAATCTGGTCAAATTAAGTTTTCTGAATATCACCTTTTTCAATATCTAAAACAGTGGTATTTATTTCTCAAGTGTGTTTTGAGGATCTAAATATTATAAACAAATGGAAACTTCGGCTTTGTGCCAAAGATAGGTGCCTTTTAGCAAATGTCATGTGGACACTACACAAGTATGATATTATTTAATTTGAACCAGATAAAGTTAGGTAAGAAATGAATGCCAGCAATTATCTGTAATACCTTGGATGTGATAATCTTGCAAAGGGTATTCAATTACATATTGGTAAGTACTGGAAAGGATGCAATGAAACTGTTGTGCATACATGGCTGAATGTGTAAATTAGTACATAATTCCTGGAGAGTGATTTGCCAATATATACCAAAAAGTTCATATTTTTTGACTCAGAAATTCTTTCTTTCCATGAAGTTCATATTATTTGAATCAGAAATTCTACTACATTGTTTTTCCCAATTCCCTATTTTATGATGTTACAATTTTTGGATGACTTTTCATCCAAAACTTTACTGCACTTCTTTAATGTTATTGGAGAAAGTAAGTTCCAATCTGTTTCTTCTACTAAGTAATCATTCCACTAAACATGGCTTACTCTTGCTCAAGGTACTGTTTGACGGTCAAGCTCATTCACTGGAAAGTGCACATGCCACATGTCCCCAAGTAGCACTAATAAAGGGAAAGCACACTTTATCACAAACTCATGGCCAATGGACCATATGCAGGTCACCAGAGAGAAAATACTAACATGCCCTGCTGCTAGGCTACCAATGGCTGGAAAGGCAGGTTGCTGTGAGAACACTGAAATAACCCATTATTCTTGAGTATGAATTGCCAGGAAAAGAGGTTTAAAATTTTTGGAAAACATTTTAAATACTGTCTTTCTATTATAATCACTCTCATTATTTTTGCTTGAACTTTCAAAAACATTTACATGTTTGAAATGGACACTTACAGTTTGTAAACAGTATGATAAATTATAGCATGTTTTTCTCTTAATTATTTTTTAAAATTTAGCTAGAATATCACAGGTGAATATTATATGCATATGATGAGTTTATATATGTATATATACACATACAGACTCACACAAACCCATATGTAATCCATATGGAATAATAACTCTATTTGTGTTTCACTGTGCTAGAATAGACTTTTATTTATACTAGGAACTCTGACCACATTGCTGCTACACCTTTTAATGATTTACAAAACAGAGAGCCCAGAAATCATGTAACTCTACTTCTTCATTTCCTCCTCCATCATATCTAAACTTAAGCCTGAAATTTAAGTTTAGCACTAATGTTTCAAAATGTAACTTGAGTGAGTTCGTATCATGGCTCCACTTGCCTGCATATGCTTATAGTTTATGACTTTGACACTGCGATTGAACACACTGTGGCTGTGTCTGAAATCATGTTAGCTTGTCAATCAATAATTAAGTTACTTCATTCGGAAAATTCAGCTCATGATAGAATGCCCAGATGCTGTCAACATCTGGAAGAGTGTAAGTATGCCATAGAAGAAACCTAATTCTTTAAAATCTTTCTAAATAGAAAATCAAATAACTCTATAGACTATATTTTGTAAATAATGATACATAAGTACCCTTTTTGTAGATTTTAAATAACTAGTGAAATGAAGTAAATAAATTTATATGACTAAGTTGTATCTAGGTTTCCCTATGTAATCTGCCTAGTATTAGAGAGGAAAAGTGATCATTCTTTGAAAACCTGCCTACAGCCATCATCTCAAGTAATGTAGATATCTAAGAACAATGATCTTGAGGATTCTGTGTAACTGACACTGAGGTACCTCGTAAGTGAGAGTATCTTATAGTTGACAGTGACACAAGGCGTCATCTAAACCAACCTACCTATTTAGAGATTCATTCTGAGCCAGATGGGTGATCTACCCAAGGCCATACACCTGGGAAAGACCAGGCAGAACAAGGGCAGAATCTGTTTTGATGGCCAGGGCTCTGCTCACACAGGACAGGCTGGGGCCCTCCTACTGCTCGTTCCCCAAGGCAAGTTTGGCTGCACAATTCATCTAGTTCTGTGAATTCATCATCAGCTACAAAATTGGTTAGTCCATAGGTTTTGTTATTTGTCACCCTCCTCCAAAGTAGAGAAAGAAAAAACACACCTTTACGCACACATTGTCATCAACATCTGAAATACAGACAACAGTAAATCCAAAAGTTCAAGGGGGACAAATGCTTAAGGAAGAATGTTTTGTTTGATAGAATAAAATGTCTGCTCTCCAAGGGTGAGTTACAACTACATTTATGGATGTGACTTAGATGTGTTTCAAGATTAATCTTCAAAGGCTGAACCATAAAGAAACAATAATCAGCCTGCATGGCAGGAGAAGAGCTACATCAGTTACTAGGATGTGTTAAGAATTCCTGCTTACCAATGGGATCTAGTGACCCCCTACACAGTTATTCTAAAATTAGATTAGAACTAGCCATCTTATAGGCCAACAATTTTTATAATATGTTTTTCCTGGTACTTACTTTTGAACCTATGTTGTGACAGATTCTTTTTACAGTATATATGTTACAGTAAGGTTCCAGGGCTCATAATTCAGAGCTATACTATATGCCTATTAATGCTTTATGAATATAGCCAATAAAACTTAAGATGCTTAGGCAATAAAACAAAATTCTTTTAGCCCAAATTCTCTTTAAAAACATTTTGAAGATTACTTCTATAACAGGGTGACCCAAAACTATAAAATATATAATAAAGTAAACATAAACATCCATACCTGACTTAAACATGTTCTTCCTAAAAGATTCCCCATTTTCAGTTGAATAGAATAAAATCTTGCCTACTCAGGGGCTTTGCTTCATCAATGAAAAGTTCTTTCTCTTGTATCTTCAATGTGTCACTCTCTACTGGTTTGTTCCTTTAAGAATATACACATTTTTAAGAGTACCAGCTTAATATACTTTTAAATGTTATTTCACCCTGTAATACTCTTCCTAGTTAATGCCCAGCCTCTCTTTATCCTTCCCTTCCTAGCCAAGCTTCTTGAAAGAGTATTCTACAAACACTAACTTCACTTATTTACATCCCAGCCACTTCTCAACTTTATAGCTACTTCTCCAACAAACTTGGTATTTTCCTACCATGCCACAGGACTCCCCAGATCATCAATGACTTCCTAGTTGACAAAATAATCGGCCACATTTTTAAAATAAGCTTTCTTGTTTTAGAATAGTTATAGACTTACAGAAAAGTTGTAAAGATAATACAGAGTTCCCATGTAACCCACACCTAGTTTCCTCTAGTATCACCATCTTACATTAATATGGTACATTCGTCACAATCAATGAATCAATTGTTCATTATCACACATCATTATTAACTGAAGCCCATGCTTTTCTCAGCTTTCCATGGCACCTAATGTTCTTTCTCTGTCCCAGGATGCTATTAAGGATTCCATGCTAAATTTAGTAGCCATGTGTCCTCAGGCTCCTCTTGGCTGTGACAATTTCTCACTTTCCTTGTTTTCGATGACCCTGACAGTTTTGAAGAGGACTGGTCAGTGTACTGTAGACTGTCCCTCAACTGGGATTTGTCGGATGTTTTTCTCATGACTAGACTAGGGTTATGTAATTTGGGGAGGAATACCACAGAGGTGAAGTGCCATTTTCACCACATATCAATTGAATCAACTGTACATACTATCAACATGACTTGTCACTGTTGATGCTGACCTTGATTACCTGGCTGAGCTAGTGTTTATCAGGTTTCTCCACTGTAAAACTACTCTTTTTCTCTCTCCTATACTGAACTCACTATGCACAGCCCACATTTAAGGAGTGGTGGTTATACTCAACTTCCTTGAGGGAAGAGTATCTACATGAATTATTTGGCATTCTTCCGCAAGGGAGATTTGTCTATTCAATCATCATTCAATCATTTATTGATATCAGTATGGACTCATGGATATTTATTTTCTATTTTGGCTTATAATTCAAGACCACTTCCTTGACTTTGTTGCGCAAACTGCACCAACTTTGGCTCCAGTGGCCCCTTTTCAGTCCTTTTTTTCATATGACCTCTCAATAGCATCTGACACTGTTCCCCTCTTTCTCCTTAGCAGTTATAGTAACACACTTCCTTGGCATTCCTCCCATTCTGTTGGCATCTCTTTCTCAATCTCCTTCATCACAACTGCTCTCTCAGTTTGTCCTAGGTTTTCATCCTTAGCCCTCTTCTCCCTCATCTGAATGATCTCAGCTATACTCATTGTTCTACCACCTAGAAGCTGGCAGAAACATGTTTTCTGCATATTCTACTCACAAATCTAATTCCTACTTGGGTGCCTTAGGTAACCTAAAGGCAGCTCAGACTTAACACAAAGTAGGGCGTTTTCTTTCTCCTATACTGTTCCCATTCCTGTTTTCCCCAATAAGATGTATGGTGTTACCACACACATAGTCTCCCAGACAGGAGCCCAAAAATATTATCTCACTTTTTCCCTTACACTCCCAATCCAATCAATCGCCAAGCCCTACGGATTAAACTTCTACTTTTCAAAATATCTACAACTGGGGCCATATTTCCAGGATGCCTGTTACCTTTTGCACTAGTCCCTATTCTTTCCTGATAACTATTGTTACCACATATTTCAACCTCCTTTTTCTATATGAATTATATTTGAGAGATACTTGCATGGAAAGACTGACATGTTTTTAGGCAGATACAAGCCAGGGAGTACAAATTCTCAGCTGCTCACCTTGGGCAGTAAAGGAGAACCCGTCAACCATATCTCCAGCAGAATATCAAACTATAAGGAATATAGCCTACAGATTTAATTTATTTCAGAATAGGCATGTTAAAACAGAAAACAATTCATCCAAAAGCCAATTCAAGTATCTCTGCTCCTTTAAAGTTTGCATTACACCACTTTGCTTTTATTTAAGACTTACATTAGTACCAGTTTTCGCTAACCAAAAGAAATCCAGAAAGGAGTTCCACTTTCACAAAAAAGGGCAGGAAGTGAAAGTAACATTCAGTGCTGGTTTTGCAGCAAGCTGTTACACAGCGCACACCTAGAGCAGCGAAGGTGGCCCGCTAGCTCTTGCTCGGGAGTCACACTCAGAAGCTCAGCAGCAAGCCCCCATAGCTTTATCTGTGTCTGTGAGCATCTGTATTTTATCTTGATGTATTTTGTGCATCCATTAGCAAAATGTGTATTAAGGTATAGGAAAAACCTAAGAGAATTTATTTTTGGGGCTTGAAACACCCCAAATTTTTCCCATTTAATTAATGGGACTTGCTTCTTTACTTTGTGCTATTTTGGCTTAAGAAAGATTTCATAGGAAACTGCTACTTTCCGATAGCACAGGAAACATGCACCATGGGAAAATGTTAAGCAGCAGAGCTCTTTCCAACTTTATAAAAGTCAATACCACACTTCTCTTTAACTTCAAATAGGCATATCTCATATCAGCTATTTCGTTGTTCTCCTACATTAGATATAACCATTTTTTATTATGGAGAAGCTAAAAGACCACCATTTCAAACAAGATGATGTGCGTTCGCATTTCTTCTTTGTTTGTCTGATTTGTGGACCTGAGGAATATGGATTACTTCTGATATCTGCATGAAGAAGATCTGCTACAAGCCTGGCATTCAGTTTGCTTTTATCTCTGAGACCCCAAATTGTACCGTTAGGCAACAGAGGGCACTTATCTAGATTGAACTGTCATACAAATAGATTTTTGTCAGCCATTCAATTTTGTATTGGGGAACACGCCAACAAAAACAAAACCCAGCAATTGAAAACAATAAACCTATCCTCTACTGACAGGAACAAATTGCTATATTTCAAATGAATAAGAATGACTAAAGATTGCACATCCAGTATGTGGGTGCAACAGAAAAATATTCTTGGAACTAATTCTGCCTAGTTTTTCTGGCAGTGGTCTAACAAACAGCAAGCACATAGCATAATTACTACTAATAAACATACGAGAAGAAACACTAACAGACAGGAATTACATATTATCAGAAAAGAATGAGGCTCTGAGTCAAAATTCAGTGGCTACATGAAGGTGATGTTGTGATGCAATCTGAGTTTGTTCTCTGATCTCTAGTCTTTTCAGGAATGCAAGTCGTGCCTCTGTCCACAAAACTGTCAGTTTGAATAGTAAGACCATCATTCTCCCAGAGCCTAAATTGATTCTGACTCCATAACATCCACAAAGAACAACTGAAAACTTCGGAGAACTGACTTCATCACCATTATACCTAATCTCTTCCATATCTCAGATTATTTGGAAAAATACATAGAGTTCATCTATTCAAAGCTGATGTTAATCCCAGACATTAAGATGTTTATAAATTATATCAATAAAAATATGGTAATAAAATATACATAACTTGAAAATAATATCAGTTTGTCCAGTGGTATCTAAAATAGTTTAGTCCCCTCTATTATTTTCATTTGAGTTAAATCCTTTTCCTTTTCTATAAGCTGAGCTTTCATTTTCAATCTTATGTAGCTACTCCTTCAGCGAAATCTAGTCTTGGACTTGAGGAATCATGAACTGCAGTGAGTGAAATAATCATGCAACTACAGCCCTGTGAATCCACGTGAAGCTGGAATAGAAAATAAATAAACTCAAAGGTCAAAAACTCCCACTGAACTCATATAATTTTACTAAAAGAAATCAAATTAGTTCAATTATTCAAATACAAATACATACAGCTTGAAAAGGAGTATTTTTCACTTATGTAACAAGCATATGATGCTTTACAAAATTCTGTAATATGTCACATGGTGAAGCTCTAACATTATATGTTGTGGCAACAGGTGCTCATGTCAAGACTTGAGATTTTATTACAGGATCGTCTGAGAAAATAGTACATTCTAGATATAAGACATGAAAAGTAACTATCATGAATGTTAATTAAAACAGATAACAGGACAAAAGCAAGGTGAAATATAGAGTCCAAGTTGCCTCTACATTTTGGTAAATAATAGAGCTATCTGAGAAAAATTATACTTACTTTGAAGAAAGTTATAAAATTACATTACTTTAAAAACATGAACAGATGCATGCTATATACAACCTACTTTCAAATGGTTAAGAAAAAACCATGTATGTAGAGAGAAAAATATCAATAGAGAAAGCATATATAAATGATAAATCAAATGGAAAAAAATGCTAATAGATAAATCTAGGTAAAAGACTGCAAGCATGTTCTTTGAACTATTCTTCAAACTTTTCTGAAAGTCTGAAATTATTTCCAAGTAAAAAGTTTAACAATTAAAAAGCATAAATTATTTGGAGATAGAGGCAGAAACACTTGGTAAACTAATTTTCTATAACTTGCTTATGCTTGAGATTAGTTAACTGTCCAAATAAATCCTTGGTTAGATAGATAATACTTCATGGTAAATAAAAATATGAGACCATTACTTCATTGGATTTCAGAAAATGTAAACAGTTAATTTTTACCATATATGATGGTGTTTTCCTTTTTATTTCCAGTAAAAATACAGAATTTTCTTTGCTAGATTTAAATTAGCAACATAATTTTCTTTTTTAGTTCAGCTTTTAGAATGGACTGAGCCTAAATTATCCATGGTCAGAGAAGTTCAGAATCATCAGTTCCTAATAACAAAATAATATCTACCATTTAAAACAGTTTGACAATAAAGTGAATTCTTTTTCTTCATTTCATTCTGAAAGAAAAGTTTTAAGGGCAATAGTTCTAAATTAGGTTGCTTAACAGATAACTAATTTACTTTTTTTTTTTTTACAAAAATGCTTAGAGAGGATTCAAGATGGTGGTGTGAGAGGTGAGACAGAGAACTCCTCCCAAAACCACAGATACTGTGAAAATATAGTTAAAACAACTAACCCTAAAACAGCAACAGAAAAGAAGGCTGCACCAGACTGCATACAGACCTCACGAACAGAGCAAAACTCACAAAACAGGGTAACATATGAAAGCCTTGATCCAGTGGGACCCGAGAGCTTCCTCCACCCCAGATCACCGGGGAGAGGAATAGAAAGGGAGTGGAGAAGTGGGTGGAAGCCTGGGATTGCTTAACACCTAGCCCTGGAGAGATCTACTTTGCAAGCAGAAATCTACACTGTATGGTGCTCTGGAAGATGGAGAGCTGGGACAGGCAGAGGGCTTGAGAGACAGATTCCGGCCGTTTGTGGAGGACGGGACCTAAACCCAGGGGCTCTGGGACAAGGGAAAGGCAGGCAGTCTGAGAGTCTTCTTAGCAGTGAGAGGGCTGCTGAAGGCGCGGGGTTTGCACAGAGCTTGCTGCGTGGGAGAAGGGATAGGGGGACAAGGTTGTAACGTTGGGGAGCTTCATGCACTCCATCCCCCTGGCTGACTACTCAGCTCCGAGGGCCCCCACTGTGATACACAGCCTGCTGAGCCTTCCTCCTGGTCTGACAGCACTGGCTCACAAACAGGCAGTCACTGCTCTGGCATCAGAGAAAACAGAGAGAGGCCTCACCAACAAAAGCTAGGGATGCCAAGCACAGAGGCTTACACCTGTGTGCTTGGCACACTGGCTGTGATACTGGAGAAAGGCAGGGCAGACAGGAGTCAGGAAACAGATCTTTCCTCCCCCAACGCACCAGCTCTGCTCCCCTACGACCCCCAACATCACTCTACGGGCTGAGCAGCTCCAGAGACTGGAGCTTCTGGGCAATAGAGGGCACCACACAGAAATATGAAACATCAAAACAAATTGGTTCAGACCAAAATCTCACAAACCCCAGAAAAAGGGCCAAATTAAACTGAACTCACCAATCTTCCTGAAAGAGAGTTCGAAATAAAAATCACAAACATGCTTATGGAGGTACAGAAAAATATTCAAGAACTCAGGAATGAATTTAAGTCAGAGATTCAATCATTAAGAAATTCCATATCTGAAATGAAACATACAATGGAGGGATTTAAAAGCAGATTAGATGTACTAGAAGAGATGGTAAATGGAATAGAAATTAGAGAAGAGGAATACAAAGAAGCTGAGGCACAAAGAGAAAAAAGAGTCTCTAACAATGAAAGAATATTGAGAGGACTGTGTGACCAATCCAAACGGAACAATATTCGCATTATAGGTGTACCAGAAGAAGAAGAGAGAGAAAAAGGGATAGAAAGTGTCTTTGAGGAGGTAACTGCTGAAAACTTCCCCAATCTGGGGAAGGAGATAGCCTCTCAGGCCATGGAGGTGCACAGATCTCCCAACACAAGGGACCCAAGGAAGACAACATCAAGACATATAACAATTAAAATGGCAAAGATCAAGGATAAAAACAGACCTTTAAAAGCAGCTAGAGAGAAAAAAAAGATTACATACAAAGGAAAACCCATCAGGCTATCATCAGATTTCTCAACAGAAACCTTACAGGCCAGAAGGGAGTGGCATGATATATTTAATACAATGAAGCAGAAGGGCCTCGAACCAAGTATACCCGGGAAGGTTATCATTTAAATTTGAAGGAGGGATTACACAATTTTCAGATAAGCAAAAGCTGAGAGAATTTACCTCCCACAAACCACCTCTACAGTGCATTTTGGAGGGACTCCTATAGATGGAAGTATTCCTAAGACTAAATAGATGTCACCCAAGGGATAGACAAAGAGTACAGAGTATGATTCATAACATGCAAAGAATGGAGGAGGAGGAAAAAAAAAGAAGATTTAGGTTGTGTTTGGAATAGCATATGAAGTGAGTTAAATTAGACTGTTAGATAGTAAGGGAATTACCCTTGAACCTTTGGTAACCACGAATCTAAAGCCTGCAATGGCAATAAGTACATACCTATCGATAATCACCCTAAAGGTAAATGGTTTGAATGCACCAGTGAAAAGAAGTAGAGCCGCTGAATGGATAATAAACAAGACCCGTCTATAAGCTACCTACAAGAGACTCACTTCAAACCCAAAGACATACACAGACTGAAAGTAAAGGGATGGAATAAGATATTTCATGCAACCAATAGGGAGAAAAAAGCAGGAGTTGCTGTACTTGTATCAGACAACATAGACTTCAAAACAAAGAAAGTAACAAGAGACAAAGAAGGACATTACGTAATGATAAAAGGGTCAGTCCAACAAAAAGATATAACTACTATAAATATCTATGCGCCCAACACAGGATCACCTACATATGTGAAACAAATACTGACAGAATTAATGGGGGAAATAAAATGCAATGCATTCATTTTGGGAGACTTCAACACACCAATCACTCCAAAGGACAGATCAACCAGACAGAAAATAAGTAAGGGGACAGAGGCACTGAACAACGTATTAGAACACATGGACCTAATGGACACCTACAGAACACTCCATCCAAAAGCAATAGGATACACATTCTTCTCAAGTGCACATGGAACATTTTCAAGAATAGATCATAAACTATGCCACAAAAAGAGCTACAGTATATTCAAAAAGATTGAAATTGTACCAACCAGCTTCTCAGATCACAAAGGTATGAAACTAGAAATAAATTATTCAAAGAAAATGAAAAAGCTCACAAACACATGGAGGCTTAATAACATGCTCCTAAATAATCAATGGATCAATGACCAAATAAAAACAGAGATCAAGCAATATATGGAGACAAATGACAACAATAATTTGACACCGCAAAATCTGTGGAATGCAGCGAAGGCCGTGTTAAGAGGGAAATATATTCCAGTACAGGCCTACCTCAGGAAAGGAGAACAATCCCAAAAGAACAGTTTAAACTCACAATTAATGAAAGTAGAAAAGGAAGAACAAATGAGGCCCAAAGTCAGTAGAAGGAGGGACATAATAAAGATTAAAGCAGAAATAAATAAACTTGAGAAAAATAAAACAATAGAAAGAATCAATGAAAGCAGGAGCAGATTCTTTGAGAAAATAAACAAAATAGATAAACCTAGCCAGACTTATCAAGAAAAAAAGAGAGTCTACACACATAAACAGCATCAGAAATGAGACAGGAAAAATCACTACGGACACCACAGAAATACAAAGTATTATGAGATAATACTATGAAAAATTATATGCTAACAAACTGGACAACCTAGAAGAAATGGACAACTTTCTAGAGAAATACAACCTTCCAAGGCTAACCCAGAAAGAAACAGAAAATCTGAATAGACCAATTACCAGCAAAGAAATTGAACTGGTAATCAAAAAACTACCTAAGAACAAAACTCCTGGACCAGACGGTTTCACTGCTGAATTTTACCAAACATTTACTGAAGACCTAATATGCATCCTCATTAAAGTTTTCCAAAAAGTAGAAGAGGAGGGAATATTCCCAAACTCATTCTATGAGGCCAACTTCACTCTAATACCATAACCAAGCAAAGACACCACAAAAAAAGAAAATTACTGACCAATATTCCCGATGAACATAGATGCAAAAATACCAACAAAATATTAGCAAACCAAATTCAAAAATACATCAAAAAGATCATCCATCATGATCAAGTGGGATTCATCCCAGGGATGCAAGGATGGTACAACATTCGAAAATATATCAACATCATCCACTACATCAACAAAAAGAAGGAAAAAAACTAGATGATCATCTCTATAGATGCTGAAAAAGCATTTGACAAAATTCAACATCCATTCATGATAAAAACTCTCAACAAAATGTGTATAGAGGGTAAGTACCTCAACATAATAAAGGCCATATATGACAAACCCACAGCCAACATTATACTTAACAGTGAGAAGCTGAAAGCTTTTCCTTTAAGATCAGGAACAAGACAAGAATGCCCACTCTCCCCACTTGTATTTAACATAGTTCTGGAGGTCTTAGCCACAGCAATCAGGCAACACAAAGAAATAAAATGCATCCAGATTGGCAAGGAAGAAGTCAAACTGTCCCTGTTTGCAGATAACATGATATTGTACATAAAAAACCCTAAAGAATCCACTCCAAAACTACTAGATCCAATATCTTAATTCAGCAGAGTGGAAGGATACAAAATTAATACACAGAAATTTGTTGCATTCCTATACACTAAAGATGAACTAGCAGAAAGAGAAATCAGGTAAATAATTCCATTCACAATTGCATCAAAAAGAATAAAATTCCTAGGAATAAACCTAACCAAGGAAGTGTAAGACCTATTCCCTGAAAACTACAAGACACTCTTAATAGAAATTAAGGGAGGACACTAATAAATGGCAATTCATCCCATGCTCTTGGCTAGGAAGAATTAATATTGTTGAAATGGCCATCCTGCCTAAAGCAATCTACAGATTCAATGCAATCCCTATCAAACTACCTACAGCATTCTGCAATGAACTTGACAAAATAGCCCTAAAATTCATATGGAACCACAAAAGACCCCGAATAACCAAAGCAATCCTGAGAAGGAAGAATAAAGCAGGGGGAATTATGCCCCCAACTTCAAGCTCTACTACAAAGCCACAGTAATCAAGACAATTTGGTACTGGCACAAGAACATACCCACAGACCAGTGGAACAGAATAGAGAGCCCAGATATAAACCCAAGCATATATGGTCAATTAATATACAATAAAGGAGCCATGAATATAAAGTGGGGAAATGACAGCCTCTTCAACTGCTGGTGTCAGAAAAACTGGAGAGCTACATTTAAGAGAATGGAACTGGATTACTGTCTAACCCCATACACAAAAATAAACTCAAAATGGATTAAACACCTGTATGTAAGTCATGAAACCATAAAACTCTTAGAAAAAAATATAGGCAAAAATTCTTGGACATAAACATGAGCAAATTCTTCATGAACATATCTCCCTGGACAAGGGAAACAAAAGCAAAAATGAACAAGTGGGACTATATCAAACTAAAAATCTTCTGTATGGCAAAGAACACCATTAGTAGAACAAAAAGACATCCTACAATATGGGAGAATATATTCATAAATGACATATCCGATAAGGGGTTGACATCCAAATTACATAAAGAGCTCACGCACCTCAACCAACAAAAAGCAAATAAGCCAATTAAAAAATGGGCAGAGGAGCTGAACAGACACTTCTCCCAACAAGAAATTCAGATGGCCAACAGGCACATGAAAAGATGCTCCACATCGCTAGTCATCAGAGAAATGCAAATTTAAACCACAATGAGATATCACGTCACACCACTTAGGATGGCCGCCGTCCAAAAGACAAACAACAACAAATGTTGGCAAGGATATGGAGAAAGGGGAACCCTCCTACACTGCTGGGAATGTAAATTAGTTCAACAATTGTGGATAGCAATATGGAGATTCCTCAAAAAACTCAAAATAGAAATACCATTTGACCGAGGAATTCCACTCCTAGGAATTTACCCTAAGAATGCAGCAGCACAGTTTGAAAAAGACATATGCAACCCTATGTTTATCACAGCACTATTTACAATAGCCCAGAAATGGAAGCAACCTAAGTGTCCACCAGTAGATGAATGGATAAAGAAGCTGTGGTACATATACACAATGGAATATTATTCAGCCATAGGAAGAAAACAAATCCTACCTTTCGCAACAACATGGATGGAGCTAGAGGGTATTATACTCAGTGAAATAAGCCAGGCAGAGAAAGACAAGTATCAAATGATTTCACTCATCTGTGGAGTATAAGAACAAAGAAAAAACCAAAGGAACAAAACAGCAGCAGACTCAGAGAACCCAAGAGTGGGGACTAACAGTTACCAAAGAGATAGGAACTGGGGAAGATGGGTGGGAAGGGAGGGGATAAGGAGAGAAAAGGGGTGTTACAATTAGCACACATAATGTAGCAGCATGGGGGGCATATGGGGAAGGCAGTATAACATAGAGAAGACTAGTAGTGATTCTATAGCATCTTACTATGCTGATGGACAGTGACAGTAATGGGCTATGTGGTGGGGACTTGATAACAGGGGGAGTCTATTAACCATAATATTGCTCATGTAATTGTACATTAATAATAGCAAAATAAAAGAATACTTATGGGGATGTCACATAAATCTCATTGGAGTGTTTGCACTAAAGATCTTTTATCATGCTCTTAGGTCATTCTCTAATGTTCTTGAAGAGAATACACACACTGACATAGTTAGACGTATGTCTATTAAACTTTGACTTGATTTAGCAACCAAGGTATTGCTGATCTGTCTAATTTTGACTGTGATAGCCCTGGACAGGGACTGAATGTGATTGTCTTCTCTGAAAAGAACACAGCCAATTTTAGTGCTCTATAAATATGCAATAATGATGGAACCTCAGGGCTAGACGGGACCTTGAGAGGTCCTCTAGTAGGCCTTGCTCCCTTACATCATTGCACATAGAATGCATCCCATAAAGACCTCAGGATAGGAGTCCCTTGTCTTTCATAAATGAGGTTTGCCAACAGTCACTGGTTATTGGCAGGAATTTTTTCCCTAAATTAAATCTATGGCACTATAGTCACATGTACAGTAGAGACCAACAATAGCTGCTGACCATACCTGGCGCACCATTTGTTCACAGACTTGAAGACACTTAACAATTCCACAATTTTGCATCCAGGGAAAATGACCCCAGAACCTTTCTTCATATGTCTAATTTACCAACCTTTTATTCATCTTAGGGACCCACCCAAGAATTTTCTTTGAATTATCAGTAGGACTGGTAGCCCCAATCATACTCAGAGATGGATAGTAGTAGATTCTTCCAAAGTCTAACATGAACCAAAATGTACCTAATTTTACTCATGATACCTAAAGTTGAGGAGATCACTCTTTTTTCTGTTCTTTCTTATTTCTGCTCTGAATATTTAATATTATTTATACATATATATTTTTGACATTTGGGGCTAGTTTCTATTATATTTTCTTGTCCTTTGAAGAAACAATATGATAAGTTAAAAGGCGTCTGATTTGGGCATCCAATGAATCTGGATTCAACTCCCAGATTTCTCCTTTTCTAGTTGTGATTAATAAGCAAGTTTTTGAAGCCCTATCTACTTTACATCTAGCCAAGGTAAAGCTTATAAAAGCTAACGTGGTGCTGAGCACATACTAGCAATTAAAGAAAAATAACTGCTGTGATTATAATAATTACTATTATTGAGAATGCCAACAAGGCTCTTCCTCTAGCGTATAAAACTCCGGGTTTGTCCCTTAGGTCTTTATTTTAAGATGGCCTCACATGGCTGTATTTAACATAGCCACTTCTGTTCTGTTCCCAGTTATCACTCAAACTCCTGACTATAAAAACCAGATTGGATTTCACTGGAGCAAAGAGAACTCCCCAGAGATCCGTGCACATCTTTGTGGTTATCACAACATAATCATCTTCATTATTACCACCACCATGGTCTCCAGCATTTTGCTGGGGAAAAGGTTTCGAACATTGCAACAAGGAACTTTGGGTTATATTTTTAGAATTTTTCAGTAATTGCTTATGAGTACCATGAAGGATATGTTAATAATGAGAAAATTTTATGCATGAAATTAAGAAAAATTCCAAAACAATGAGATCTTTTGGACCATGGAGCAGTTTCCCATGGGAAAAAAGAAGAAATCCCATGTTTGACTCATTGATTAAGGTAGCTTAGGCAGAATATCAATGTGCCACAGGAAGCAATCACACTTTGGTCCCTCTAAGAAGGAATAAGTAATCCCATGAATCTTTTCCATGCACAATTTCTACAGATCTATGACATCAGACTTAAGTGCATGGGTAAAATAAGAAATGGTAACTGGAGACTCTATGGATAGAAATATAAATGCACTACTTCACATGGATAACAACAGGCAATAAAATTTTCAAAATCAAGCAGTTAAGTGAAAGAAGATTTCTATTATACACCCCATAAGAGCTAAACATTAACATAAGGGTTGCCCTCTTAAAATCTCTCTCAAAGCCACCATTCTGTTAGTGGAAGAGAACTTGAGAAATTTACTTAAAGAAAACATTTGATCAATATCAAAATTTCAATTTTAGATTTCACTAATGACAAAATTAGCACCTTATCAAATGGGAATCCTCTACCTTCTGAGGAAAAACAATAGGCTACACGAAAATTTGTTTGATTTCTCTCAATAACAAGAGAAGGTTGAGGCAATTTAAATTAAAAGCATACTCCAAACTTCCATAGAGCTCTTTGTTTTGTTTGTTCTAAGGAACCAAGCTGTAAAAACATGAAAATCAATTGCTTGTAGGATACCAACACCAGAAATAGAATAATGAAGAAGTAAAATTAGTTGTTACAAGAAACAAAAGAAGTAGGTTTAATTCTAAATTACCATATTTTTTTAAAATAGCATATCTAGTTATATTAGACTAGAGTTTATACTTTCTTGAAAATGTCAAGATCTCCCCATTCCTGAGCAAACTGTGGATATTTGATTCCAGGGACTAGAGCCAATGCTAACACAGACAAGATCATGCTGTTGGTAACAAGCAGGAGTTGGGGAGAAAATGAAGAGAGGTGTATATAAATCTCATCTCACTTTTAGAAAAATACTAAAAATGTGTGGCCTGATGACAGAGGGTCAGCAGTCATGTTCCTAGGAAATTCAACACATGTTCAAATCATATGCAGGCATTCTTCTAATGCACCACATTTATTACAATGGTTAACCATTCAGTGCCATTTGATTTAATGTAAATCTTTTTTCTTTGGTAGGGATTGTTGAGTGGGAAGTCAGAGATATAACTGCAAATGCTAATCTCTGATTTATTTAGGACAAATGACAAAATTATACTAGATTAAAAAAGTAAGGATGCTAGGAAACAAGAACAAATACATATTTTGCTATTTACCTTCAAGGCTGGCCAATCACATTGTGTTTATTTGTAAAATAGCACTGAGGATAGAAGATTGTAGAAATTGGAGGACATAAGATTTTAGAAACTCAAGTAAATACCTACTTTAATGGTTCTCAATACAAACTGTGCTCAACACTACTCTAAACTCATGCACTATCCCTTTTAAGAAAGAGCAACATTTTTATTAAGGCATTCTTTTAGAAAGTAAGATGATTATAATCCCCAGCCAACAACAACAATCTTACTGTTCAATTTAAAAGTAAACTTCTGATGTAAAAGTTTTAGATTTCTTGGAGGGGGTGGGGAGGACAGCTAGCTAAAAATGGTTTTTATTTCCAATTAGTAATTAAATCACAGATTCTTTACAAATGTGACTATTAAATACAAATATAATACTCTTAAAAAATAAAGTATTCCAAAATATTGATCAGGAGAGAAAAGAATTTTAGAAGTATTATCTCATTTATTACTTCTTTCTTTTTTTCTTTTCATTTTTGTTTTTTGTTAAATGCCTTTTAAGAATCCTAAGCTGGAATCTGCCTTAAGAGAGAATGGAAAGATTTAAAGTTATTAAAATAGTTTATCATGGAAGACCAGAAATATGTGAATTAGTTATAAAACTGAATATGTTACGGTGTCATAAAATAAAGATTGCTACTAGTTTCTGGAAAAATATACTAGTAATTAATAAAGCCAAAAAAGTTTTATTGACCATCTCATATTCACACCAAAGAAGATAACAAATCTAAATAAGATTACAGGCACAGAGTTCTGCAACATTCACTGATCAATCCATTTATTTCTGCATTTATTTAACAAAAATTTTTTGAGCAGTACTACATGCCATATATTGTAATAATACAATAATAATTATATTATTAATAAAGCAGATTCCTGGACTGTGAACTCTTCAATGATAACAGGAGAAGCAGGTATGAAGACAAATAATTGCAATAAGTCTAACTTATACTACAAAATGGAGGTTTATATTAGTACAGTAAGTGAAGGAAGGAACTAGCCTGGTTTGATCAGGTCAAGAATGATTTTACAAAGGAGAATATGTGTGACTTGGAGTTTAACTGGTGAGTAGTTTACCAAGTGGAAAAGGAGGAGAGAAAATGCATTTCAGTACAAGAAAGTAGCATATGTAAAATAATTAAGGCCTAAAATGTGACGCATGACACTATAAACTAGGTTACTTTGACATGTCTGGACAAAGGACAAAAGGAGAAGAACTGTAAGAGAAGCAATGGGTAGAAAGGAAGGGCTCATCATAAAAGCAAGATCAAGAGTTCAAAGCTAAACAGCTGAAAGTTTTTCCTGTAAGTTCAGAACAAGGTAAGGATACCCACTTGCCACTTCTATTCAACATAGCCCTGGAGGTTCTAGCCAGAGCAGTTAGGCAAGAAAAAGAAATAAAAGGCACCCAAACTGGAAAGGAAGAAGTAAAATCATCCCTGTTTGCAGATAGGATGTCATAGATAGAATACCCTAAAGATTCTATAAAAAGACCATTGGAACAAATAAATGAATTCACTAAAGTTGCAGGATGCAAAAATCAACATACAGAAATCAACTGCATTTCTACCCAATAACAACAAACTACTTGTAAAGGAAATTAAGAAAACAATTCCACTTACAATAGCACTAAAAATAAAAGGGTTGTATACTGAAAACTACAAAACATTGAAGAAAAAATTAAAGAAGATAAATGGAGAAACATCCCATGTTTTTGAATGGAAAGAAACAATACTGTTAATATGTCCATGCTACCCAAAGCAACCTGCAGATTTAATACAATTCCTATTAAAATCTTAATGGCATTTTTTACAGAAATAGAATAAAACAATTCTACAGTTCATATGGAATCACACACAAAGAAAATACACAAATAGCCAAATCAATCTTGAGAAAGAACAAAACTGGAGACATTACACTTGCTGATTTCTAAATATACATAAAGCTACATATATAATCAAAACAGTGTGGTACTGGCATAAAGACAGACATATTGACCAATGGAAAAGAAGAGAAAGCCCAGAATAAATCCAAACTTATATGGTCAATTGATCTTTGACAAGAGTATCAAAAATACACAATGGGGAAAGGATAGTCTCTTCAGTGAATGTTGTTGGGAAAACTGGTTATCCACATGCAAAAGAATGAAACTGGACTCTTATCACACACCGTACACAGACTTCAACTCAAAGTGAATTAAAGACTTAAATGTAAAACCTGAAATCATAAAACTCCTAGAAGAAAATATAGAGGAAAAGTTTCATGACACTGGTCTTGGCAATGATTTCATGGATATGGCAAAGGAAACAATGGAGCAAAAAGGCAACCTATAGAATGGAATAAAATAATTTCAAACCATATATCTGAAGAGGGGTTAATCTCCAAAATAGATAAGGAACTTCAACAACTCAATAGCAAAAAACTAAAATAATCCAATTAACAAATGTGTGTAAAGACTTGACTAAACATTGCTCCAAAGAGGACATACAAATGGTTAACAGCCATATGAAAAATGTTCAGTGTCATTAATCATCAGGGAAATGCAAATCAAAACCATAATGAGCTATTACTTCACATCTGTTAGAATGGGTATTATCAAAAGAACAAAAGACAAGTGTTGGAGAGAATATGGAGAAATTGAACCCTTGCATACTGTTGGTGGGAATGCAAAATGGTGTAGCCATTATGGAAAACAGTATGAAGATTGCTCAAAAAACTAAAAATAGAACTACCATATGATCCAGCAATTCCATTTCTCGGTATTTATCCACAAGAATTGAAATCAGGATCTTGAGCAGTATTAGCACTCTCATGTTTATTGAAGCACTATTCACACTAACCAAGATGTAGAAACAACCTAATGTCCATCAATAGATGAATGGATAAAGAAAATGTGGTATATACACAAAACGGAATACTATTCAGCCTTAAAAAAGTAGGAAATTCTGCAAAATGTGACAACATGTATTAATCTTGAGGATGTTATGCAAAGTGAAATAAGCAGTCACAGAAAAACAAATACTGCATGGTTCCATTTACATGAGGTATCTAAAATTGTCAAATTCATAGAATCAAACAGTGGAATGGTGGCTGCCAGGGACTGGGGAGTTACTAATCAACTGGGTACATCTTAAATGAAATGAATAAGCTCAGAGATCTGCTGTATGACATTGCACCTATAATCAACAGTACTGTACTGCACACTAAAAATGTGTTGAGGATTAATCTCATGTTAAGTGTTTATACTAGAATAAAGTAAAACACATTTTTAAAAAAAAGTTATGAGGGGGACATAAATGTATCTATTCAGGCTACCTGGATAGACCATCTACCACTTGAAACAACATATCATTTCTAAAAACCACTGCTCACCCGAATATATGATGACTCTTAGACATCACATGAGAAAAAAAAAATACTGGTCAAAACTCTAACTGTAAACAGGTTCACCTAATATTTGACCTGAGTCCCTATGAATAAACTAAAATACAGCCAATCATTGGGATGACTATATACTACAAGCATTATTTATTCCCTTCTCTCTAGTTTAAATATATTTGTAAATTATAGTCATTAAGAAGTGTTACCTAGAAATGTTAGAAATAAAAAATAAATAAAATGACAGATTAAGGACTGGCAGTGTTGGAGGAATTCAAAGCTAACCCAACAGGAGCAAACTCAGATACCCACAGGAGACAGGCCAACAAGACTGAGTAAAATGGCAGGTGACTGAGGGGACACAGACAAAATATGCGCCACCAAGTGGGAAGCCACTACTCAGCTATAGTTGTTTCCTAATATTCTAGATCTCCTGGAATTTCAGAAGAAATATGAAATTTGGAAATTTATGTGATATCACTCAATGTTCTAATGTTGGCAACCAATTTTAATACATCAGAAACACTGAACAGGTAAAAGATATCACATCTTTCAGCCAGATTTGATTGACAGACTGAAACTTTGTGACCTCCTATAGGCACTGGGGGGAAGTAAAAAAAAAATGTATATATATACATTTGATCTAATCAGGTTAACATTTTTTAGAATGTTTCCTCTAGACTCAAAGTGGAAATAGGAGGACTAGACTGAAGGCAGAAATATCAGCCTGTTCTTAAAGATCAAAAGAGACCATGTGATATTCAATTAACAGAGCAAGCTGAGGATGGAGGAAAGAGAGATTCTGGAGGTAGAATCCACGGGACTTGGTGACAAATAGATGTTGGGTCAAGGCAAAGAAAAGGTATGAAATGTCTCCCAGATTTCTCATGTGGGTAACTGAGTAGATAGTATGTTAATCGGCATAACCAACATATGCATTAGCCACCATAATGAAGGCAGGTAGAGGAACATTTAGGAAAAAAGATAGCAAGTTTAATGAGTTCAGGTTGGAATATTGTATTTGAATATCTGTAGAATTGGGACATGTGCAATGGACAAATGACAAAAATGGTATGGTGTATGATGTGAAAGTTTGGGTTAGAGACATGATTTTGAAGTCATCAATCAATAGGCATTCATGGAAGCCACAGGCTTACATAAAATGTAACCAGAGAGAATACAGAGTAACAAGTTAAAACAGCAATTACCTGAAAACACAAAAATTAAGGGGAAGGCAAAAAAAGAGAAACCGATGAAGGAGAAAGATCAAACAGGCAGGGAGAGACCAAGTTAACATGGTGTCAAGGAAGCTGGTTTCAAGAAGATGGCAGTGAATTAAGTGGTACATAGAAGACTACCAAGATAAATACTGGGAAAGGACCTCAGAAATGGGCCATGTGTGACCTTAGCAAAAAAGTTTCAGAGTTTTGATATCTGTCATAAATGGAAACAATACAATATTAAACACCTGAATTTTTCCTTAAACATTTTTTAAATGCAATCTCTCTTTCTCTAAATGTTGGAATATTTGTACAGTACAAATATTAGAAAAGATAAGGCACTTTCCCCAAAGCCTGGTTATTTCTTTAAACCTTTGCTGACATCTAGCAGATGAATGATTGATTGTACCACAACCTCCACCCCATTCTCTTTGGACAAAACTGTACTGGATAGCATTTTAGTCCCTGTGGTAAAAATAGAATAATTCAGGTAGAGACACTTAGTAAGGAAGACATTTATTAAAGTGACAGGCCACCTGAATAGAACACTTACCACTTGAAGCAACAGCATTTTTAAGAAAACTGTTCATCTGAATATATGATAACCCTTGGAAGTCACAAGAGAAAAAAAAATGGTAGTCAAAACTCCAACTGCAAACAGACGTCTACTCAATCTTTATTTGAATTGAGCCCCATATGAATAAACTCAAAAATAGCCAATGGAGATGAATATATGCCACCAGCTTTATTTATTGTTTTCTGTCTAGTTAAATATATTTGTAAATGACAGTCATTTGCTCCCCTCAGAAGTCACAGCATATTTTGCAGTGTTTTTCTAAAAAGAAGATTTTGCAAAAGTATTGTATTAATTTGTTGTTGGTGGTAGGGAAGTAATTTGCCATTGGAATCTGCAGAAAAATCAAGTGAAAAGGAAAGTATCCATTTTCAAGCAAAGTAAATCACCTTTAATGGTCTTACAGGATAAACAGCAATATCATTAACATTTTACAAGTCATACAATAATAGCACTTCACACTTACAAGGTTCTTTAAGAATACCTTAACCTTGATGTTGTGAGGAGTCTAGTAACCATAATGTTGCACATGTAATTGTAGATTAATGATACCAAAAAAAAAAAAAAAAGAATACCTTAACCTAACCTCATCCCCTTACCGATGAGGAAGATGCAAATTGTAGTCTAATGAAATAGAGCAATTCTTTGGTCAGTATAAACCTGGTTGGGCTGTTGACAAAGACCTGTGTCACCTAAGAACTCATGTTTACTCTGAATGCTTGGAAGAAAGCATTTATATGTAGTATGTAATCCAGTGCAGAAGGGACATGCCAAAGAACATCAAATATATTCTGAATCAAAATGCAGATTATTTAGAAATGATCTATTACATTATTTCATGCCACTTAATATATATATATTTATATGTGTATATTAACAGTGAGAAATTGACTGAAAATTATGGTATGATTTAAGAGCTATAAATTTTAGGAAATGTAATCAAGTATCTATCATCTTTTCCCATATGCATTAGTTTATGTAAGGCTCTGCATTAGAGATAAACATTAACCTACTTAAATAGTCCTGTACATCTATTTTCTAGAGCTGGAAAATATGATTCTGATAAACTACTGTGAATCAATAATTAAGTGGTGTCACTCAATACACTGAGTAATCAAGTGTGGCATGTGGGTTTACAACTGAGAAAAGTCCAATGCCAGAGAAATTGTGTCTCTTGGGGATTTTGGCCTAATTTAGATTACACTTTACTCTGGAATTGAGCAAAAGTTTTTAAAAAATGAACCTAATATACATTAAAAATAATAGCTAACATTTTTTGAGCTTGCTATGTATCAGGTATTATTCTAAGAGCTGTGTGTGTGTGTGTGTGTGTGTGTGTGTGTTAATTTACTCATCATAATAATCCTATGAGGCAGTTGCTATTATTATTCTCATTTTACAGATATGGAAACTGAGGGAGCAAGATTAAAAAAGTAACTTGCCCAACTTCAAACAACTAATAAGTGTCAGAGTAAGAACCAAATTAGGCAAAGCTTCTAAAGTAAATACTTTATAAAAACAATCCAATCTCATTTATGCAATGTTTCCTTTTTTTCACTACCCTCTCCCTCCACTGCTGAAGAAAGACTAGCCAACATTTTTTTAAGGCAATTTACCTTAAACATTGGTTCAACTGTCAGCTGTATTGATTGAAAATAAAAGAGGTATAAATAACTACTGAAAAAAACTTGTAAATGGTCAGGCACATATAAATGTTCTGCCCAGACATTCAGAATAAACTTAGATTCTTAATTGAAACAGTTCTTTGCCAGTAGCACAGCCAAGATCACACTGACCAAAAAATTGCATGCCCATTTTATCAGAACACAATTGCATTATCACAACCATTTAAATGACTTAAAATTGGCAGCTAGTAAATATCTGCTTAAGTGAAATGAATTTAACACTGAGATTGTTTAACAGAAACAATAATTTTGCTTTAATGATCTTTGTACACAAATATTTCAATACTTTGGTTGAGAGTGACCCAGTAAGGCTTTAAAGGGATTTGCTGAATCTTAATTCATGCCACTCAACCTACAGGTTCTTGTCTAGACCACCATGCTGACCATCTAGTGAGTACCTTTCTATATTATGTTTATGTCTCTCCCTAAGTATTCTCATCTATTTATAAGGATTTAAATACCATCTATAAGCTGACACCAAATAGATCTAACTTGATTTCCCCTCTGAACTCTAACTTGACATATCCAAGTGACCCTCTAATTTCCTCACTGGGATGTCTCACAGCTATCTCAAATTTAAAACACCTGAGAGTGAATTATATATATTGACCACTATTCCCCAAAACAAACAAAAAATGACTTGTCCTACACTAGTCTTCCCAAGCTCAATAAGTAGTGTCACCCATTGAAAAACCTAGTTATTGATGCTAGAAACTTGGACAGTTATCCTTCATTCCTTCTTGAGAAATACTCATAGATTAACACATTAAGAAATCCCTCTCTGAAAGACACAGAGAAAGCAAATGAAAGTTATTAGCTATTACTGAATTTAAGTAGACATACATAGATGATTATTGTACTCGTCTTTCAACTTTTCTATGTGCTTAAAAATTTTCAAAACAGAGTGAGGAGAAATTTTTTTTTTGGTTAAAAAAAAAAAGGATCTGCTGAATAATTCCCCTTAGTGAAATGGATTATTGGCAGGTAGCCTCTAGTACTGAGTTAATGCTTTTAAAGCAAGAGCAGTGTGCACAACATTCAGTCCTCTTCACTGCATCTAAAAAGATACATTTCCATCAGTGTGTGTATTTCATGTATCTTTAAAAATTACCGGGACCTTAAGAGCATTTGATTCAGTATTAGATTAAAAAAAAAAAGCACAATTCTTAGCTTCCCAAGCCTACTTTCAAATTTTATTTTAGCCCGGCAAAATTAACCTGGAAAACAATACAAAAAAAATGCTTTGGGTTATACTTTAAAAGAAGCTGGTAGAAGGACATTTAGAACTTTAAATATTTACCTTAGAAAGAAAGATATAAAATTAATAATCTAACCTGCCATTTCAAAAAGATGGAGAGAGCAAATGATACCTAAAGTAGAAGAAAGGAAATAAGAAATCAATGAAACAGAAAATGGATAAAATAATAAAGAAAATCAAAGAAGCCAAAGGTTGTTTTTTTTTAAAAGAGATCCAGAAAATGGATAAACTTTTAGCTAGACTAAGAAAAAAGAAGACAAAGAAATTACCAAAATCAGAAATGAAAGATGAGACATTGTCACAGACCCTACAGAAATTAAGAGGATTATAAGAGAATATTGTGAAAAACCTATGCCAACAAATTAGAGACTTTAGACGAAGTAGACAAATTGCTACAAGGACATAAATCATTAAAACTGACTTAAAGAGAAACAGAAATAGGACAGAACTATGACAAGTAAAAAGATTAAATCGGTAACACAATCTTTCTACAAAGAAAATTCCTACATGGCTTCACTGATGAATACTATCAGACATTTAAAGAAGTAAACAACCTACACAAAGACATCTAGGAAAAAGAGGACAAAACAGTTTCCAACTCATTTCATGAGACCTATACTCCATGAGACCAAAGCCAGACAAGGACATGACAAGAAAACTGTAGACCAATATCTCTGATAAACACAGATGTAAAAATCTTTAACACAGGATTAGTAAACCAAATCTAGCAACATATAAAACATATATATAATACGACAAAATGGAATTTATCCTAGGAATACAAGACTGGTTTAACACTGAAACATCAATTCATGTAATATTATTTATATTAATAGTTATATATTAATTAATCATATTAATACAGTAAAGGACAAAGAACATAATCATCTAAATAGAAATAAAAATACATTTGACAAAATCCAATACATATGTATAATACAGACTGAAAACAAACTAAAAATAAAAGGGAAATTCCTCTACCTGATATGTTACATCTGCAGTTAACATAAGTTAATATAAATCTAATGGTAAAAATCTTATTGTTTTCCCTCTAAAATTGGAATAAGGCAAGGAAATCCATTTTCACTACTTGGATTTAACACTGTACTAGAGGTTTTAGCCAGTGAAAAAGGCAAACAAACAAACTAAACTAAAGGTATACATGTTGGAAAGATGTGAAACTGTCTTTATTCACAGATGACACAGGTCTTTTATGTCGAAAATCCAAAAGAATCTACAAAGAAAACAACTTGAATTATTAAGCAAGGTTGCAGGATGCAAGATCAATATACAAAAATCAGTTGCATTTCTGTGTACTGGTGACAAACCTAAAGAACAAGCCTAAAATAAAATTTAGAAAAAACATATTCATAACAGCATCAAAAAAATAAAATATTTAGAAATAAATTTTACAGAAGTATAAGACCTGTATACTGAAAACTACAAAACATTGCTGACTGAAATTAAAGAACATAACAATAAATGGATTGAAAGACGTTGTTAAGATGGCAATTTCCCCTCATATTGATCTATATTGATTCCATTCAATAAAACCCTACCAAAATTTCAGCAGACTTTTTCATAGAAATCGATAAGCTGATTATTAAAGTCATATGGAAATGCCAAGAACCTAGAACTGTTTTTTTGAAAAAGAACAAAGTTTCAAAATTTACACTGTGTGACTTGAAAGCTTGATAAAGCTATAGTAATCAAAACACTGTGGTTCTGGTTAAGGACAGATATAAACGTCACTGGAACAGAAATGAGAGTCCAAAAATAAACATTTATGTTATGATCATCTAATTTTCTACAAAACTGCCAAGGGAACTCAGTGGGGTAAAAGATAAGTCTTTTCAACAAATAGTGCTCAACACAGGGATAACCATATACAAAAATATTAAGGTAAAATAAGTGAGATACTTTGCCTCATACCATACCAAAAAAAAATTAATTCTGAATAATCACAGACCTAAATATAGCAGCTAACATTATAAGACTTCAAAAGAAAATCTTTGTACCCTTGGCAAATATCTGTGAGATATAATTTCAAAAGGCATGATCCATTAAAAAAATTAGTAAGTTGAACTTTATCAAAACTTAAAACTTTTGTGCTTCAAAAGGTATCAGGAAAATGAAAAGACAAGTCACACATTGGAAGAAAATATTTTGCAAATCATATATCTGATAAAGGACTTGCATCTAAAATACACAAAGAACTCAATTATAAGACAAATGACCTAATTAAAAAATGGGCAAAATATTTGAATAGACATTTCACAAAGGATAGACAAATGTCTAATAAGTACATGAAGATATGCTCAACATTATTAGTCATTAGATAAGTGCAAAATAAAACTAGAAGGAGATGTTAGTCACTAGATGCCTACAATCAAAGACTGACAAAACCAAGTACTCAAAGGATATGGAGAAACTGGAACCCTCATACCTTGCTGGTGGGAATAAAATGGTTCAATCTCTTCAGAAACAGCATGGCAGTTTCTTGAAAAGTATATATTTACCACATGAAAAGTATATATCTACCCAGCAATTCCACTCCTAGGTAATTTTCCAAGAGAAATGAAAAACATGTCCACACAGACTTACATGTGAATTTTCACAGCAGTATTAGTGATAATAGTAAAAAACTGGAATCAATCCAAATGTTCAACTGGATAAACAAAAGTGGTACATATTTTAAACTAGTGGATAAATAAAATGTGGTATATATCCATACACTGGAATATTATACTCAATAATAAAAACAAACTATTGATACATACTACTATATAAATGAACCTCAAAAATCTTACAGTAAGTGAAAGAAGCTAAACATATCAAATGATTCCACTCATGAAATTTCTAGAAAAGGCAAAGCTATACATAGAGAAAGCAAATCAGTGGTTGCATAAGATTGGGAGTGGGAATGAGAACTGACTACAAATGGGCATGAGAGAACCTCTAGGAAGTCTTATAACACGATTGTAGTAATGATTGCATAACTGTATAAAAATCCTAAAAATCATTGAATTCCATACTTACAGTGGAAAATTTTATAGTATATAAATTGTGTCTTAATAAATGTTTTTAAAAAAGAAGATGGACTAAAGGAAATAACCTTTTATCTAAGAAAAAGAACTAAAATCATATATAAAAAAGTACTGATTGACTGGAAATTGCCTTATATACTGTGTAGAATTTTTGAGACTATAAAAGACTCTTATGACTGTCAAAGGCTCCTCTTATACCTTTTATTTTTTTTGTTATTGTTTTGAAAACACTTCAATGTCCACCCTCTCTTATGTATCACATCCCCACTTTTAATGCAAGAAATAAAATCTATCAGCCCCTTAGTTTACCATATACTGAATGCCAACATTTTGGATCTGATTTAAAGATCCTATATACCCCTTATTACAAGAAAGTGGGGTGGAGTAGGGGAGGGTGGAGGTTACAGGTTTCCTTGATGGTGGGAGCCTATGGAATAAGACACAGCTGCTTTTTGGATCGTTTTGTCGAGTGCATCAACCCTCAATCCTGACTGAACATTGGAATCACTTGGGGAGCATTAAAACCCCTGTGCCCTGGCTGCATCTAGTACAAGGGGATCCAAGCAGAAGCTCCAAGGGTGGTGCCAAGTTGGGGGCCTCTGGTCTAATGGAAGAGATGGAGGCTTAAGAACCTTTGTATTCATGCCCAACTGTCTATAGGAATCAAGTCTGGAATGGTTGCATCTAGAGCTGCTGTCTGATATGGTTGCCACCAGCCACGGGTAATTACTGAGCAATTGAAATATGGATAGTCAGAACTGAAATGTGCTGTCTTATAAATACATACTGGATTTTGAAGATTTAGTAAGAAAACAAGAATGTGAAATATCTCATTATAATTTAAAAAATTTATTACATATCAAAATGACAACATTTTCTTTAGATCTATTGGGTTAAATAAATTAGTAAAATTAATTTCACTTTTTTTTTAATGTGGTTACTAGGAAATTTAAAGTCATACATGTGGCTACAATGATATTTTTATTGGACAGGGCTGATATTCAGTCTTAAAAAGGATCATAAAATCTCAGAGCTGAAAATGATCTTTGAAATCTAATTCAGTCCATTTATTTTATAGCTAAGGAAACTGAGGCACAGAGAAAGTGGCTCTACACAGCACAGCTAGCAAGTGATGTAGCTGAGATTAGTCAGGTTACCTGACTCTTGCTGTCTATAGCTATTTTCATCATACTTTCTCAAGAATTGTTAAAACAGAAGTGTTCTATCATCTCCTTCCAAAATAGAATGTTTAATTTAATCAATCAGTACTGAAATGTGTACTTTTTATAAAGTGCCTTCTTTCTCCTCTAGGATGTTCTGTGTAAGTCTCATGCCTACAACTTCTTCTGACAGTGGTACCATACATCCCATGTACTACTCTTGCTATTACAAAATAAACCAAGAAAAATACAAAAAGATCAAATCTCACATTCTACTTTATACTAGGAAAGGTTATATGTCAAAGGGTGCTTGCAGAAATACCACAAAAATAAACTTAAGGGAAAGAAATTGGTACGGGAGGGCAGGCAGGGGGGTTGAAACACAATGAAAATAATACTTTGTGTTCCTATTTCAAGAGCCTTTCTCAATGCTATACGCATAGCAGCTAGAGGCAACCTGGAAAGCCGCCAGGTCCTGGCTGCCAGCAAAAATTTTGTCACCTCCTTTGAACATCTGAAGTATGTTTACCCAATAGATTTCATTAAATTACACTTCCATTAGGAAGCATACAATGTTGATACTCATCTCAAAGATCAAAGGGATCGCTAAGAGGCATGTCATCCTGCTCCCCAGCTGATTGCTATTTCTGGGCCAATCAAGGAAAAGAGCCAGAACAATACTTAGTTAAAAAAAAAAGTAGTATCTCCCCGAGGACTATAGACTAAGAATCTGCAGCCCCATTATCAAAATGAGCATATCATTAATGACAATACTCATACAGCGAGTTATTTTAATACAACTCCCATACAACAAACAAGCCGGATTTGGGTCATTAGCTGAATTTGTAAAAGCAGTATTTCTGAGGGCTAAAAATCTCTTCAGTAAAAATAGAAAGTTTAGAAGATGGGGAAAGTCCCATCTACAACTGCAGGAAAAAAAAATCTAGTTTTTCTTAATTTCATTGTGATTTAAAATAAACCAACAGGTGAGCCAGATTGGAGATGGCTAATTTAATTACTGAAAGGTTGGAAGATTTTTTTTCACATTTCACTAATTTTTTTGATGGGTGATTTAAAGAAACATCACAAGTACATTTTTTTAAAGTAAAACTATTTTATCTTGGAATCCAATGACTTACAATGAAAACATTTAACTTCCAGAAATACGGGAATTCATTTCAAAGAAGGTAAGATTTGGCCACTGAAAATTAGGAAATAAAAACAAGTCATTTCAACTGGCAAAAGAAATATTTAGAAAGACAGGTGTGTTTACTGGAGAGGTTTTAAACATACATATGGTACTGAAAAACAACTACAAGCCCCAAATTCTTCATTTGACATTGGAAAAGGTAGTTTAACAACAGCAAAATGCTCTAAGCCTGATTTCACATAATGGGGACTCTTTTCTAATAATTTTTATTGTGAAGAATTTGTCTAAAATGGGATGAAAAAGGCAAGGTTTAGGAAAGTGCTCTTTATGCCTAACTCTACAAGCTCTGGAGGTAAAGTTAAATCACCCATCTACAGCCAGAACCGAGATTTCAGCTGTTCTTTTTCAATGTGTAGTCAACTTCTTGGTTCTCCATATTTGATATATCATATGAGCTCTAATTATCTATCTTTTGCAATTAATTATCTGACAATTACATTTCCTGCACTTATAAGCATCCAGCTGGGAACTGAGTTTTAATCTGAAAGAAAAAAAGAGGATTCAGGTTTTCTAACAAATTACTTCTAATTAACTAGAACCTTTTTTAGTCATCCCAATGTAAAGATGCCTACAGCTAATCAAAGAATTTACTGTTTGCATTCTTAATGACACTTAAAAATTTCACTTAAATTTTCCCAAAAGGCAGTTCTGAAAATGTATTACACTAACATTAGTTAAACAAACATTCTGTGTGGCAGTACACAGAGAATGTGGGAAAAAAGGAAATATTTCTAAGAGAAAAGAACTTCTGGTATGATTAGAAAGGGCACCAAACAAAATTAAATGAAGCAGAGATTCAAGGGGTCCTTTTTCAGAGTCAATATACAAGCTTTTTTCCAATAAGTCCAGGAAATTGATAGAGTTGAATCATGCAAATTTTAGAGTTGGAAGAAGACATTAGGGATCATCGACTCTAGCGGCTCTGAAAGTGAAAGTGTGGTCCCATGATACCAGCTTCAGAACCAACTTGGAACTCTTTAGAAACTCAAATCCTACAAACTTCCTGGTTGAGGGACCAGAATAATTCCACATGTCACCATGCCCAGTCCCAACCTCTACAGAGACAGAAGCTCCTTTGTTCATGGTCTCATCCTTTCTGGCTATCTTCTGATATTCTTTATAATAAACTGGTCATCCAAAAGGGAGTTCTAAGATGGTGGCACAGGAAAAGCCTAAACTCACTTCCTCCCATGTACACACTGAATCTATACCTACATACAGAGCAATTCCTCTTGAGGAAGAACTGAGGGCTGGATGAACAGCTTCTATACAATGAGGAATAGAGAGACCACATAAAAAATGGCAGAAGAAAAGGAGACCCATTAACAGTAGGAGCCCCACTTCCAGTGTGGTGACCTGCAGTAGGCAGGGATATCACTGAGAGATCCACATGCAGATTTGGCTGCCCTCGGGCACAGAATGAAAAGAAACAGTTTAAAGGGTGACTCGACTATGTAAAGGAAGCCAATTTACCAACTCTGGAGTGTACCAAATGCTGGGGAATTGCTGGAACTCTCTGAGATTATAGGTGCTGATGAGAGCCATTGTTTATACCCTGCACATTGATACCATGGACAGCAGCAGGGTCCAGACACCAATATAGCTATATATGTCCTCCAAGGCGACCTCCCTACCTCAGTCCAAATGCACCAGCTAGAGATCTGCAGTCCATGAAGGTGGTACCAACACACCACCTGGACTCCAGTGGCCTGAGACATCCTCAGTTCCCAGCCCCACTGCCAGAGTGCTCCTGGCCTGGTGCACATCAGGAACCTGCTGGTCCATGTTCACCCACCCAGCCTCCAGCCAGTCAGCCAAAGTTACCAAGCACACACAGTTTACCCAGGGGACATTCCTACCTAATGTCACTCCTTCCAGATTGGGAAAGGTAGCTGTTTTGCCTAATTCACAGGAACAAACCTAGAAAATCAAACAAAATGAGGAGACAGAAGTATGCTCCAAATAAAAAAAGATAAAACTTCAGAAAAAGGCCGAAATGAAACAGAGTTAAGCAGTATACCTGATAAAGAGTTCAAAGTAATGGTTATAAAGATATTCACTAGACTTGAGAGAAGAGTGGATGAATTCAGGGATAATGTCAAAAAAGAGATAGGAAAAAAAATATATATATATATAAAAGAACCGGAGTTGAGGAATACAATAAACGAAATGAAAAATACTTTAGATTAGAGCAGATTAATCTAGCAGATTAGAGGATGCAAAATAATGGATCAGTGATCTGGAAGAGAAGGTAATGGAAAGCATTAAAGCTGAACAGCAAATAGAAAAAAGACTTCAAAAATGAGGATAGGTTAAAGGACCTCTGAGACAATATAAAAAATACTAATATTTGCATTATAAGAGTCCCAGGAGAAGAGAAAGAAGAAGAGGTGGAAAACTTATTGAAGAAATAACAGCTGAAAACTTCCCTGGCCTGGGGAAGGAAACAGATATCCCAGGTCCAAGAAGCACAGAGAGCTCCAAACAGGATGAACCCAAAGAGGTCTATGCCAAGATACATAATAAATAAAATGTAAAATGTCAAAGATTAAGAACCTTAAAAGCATCAAAAAAAAACCAATGAGTTATGTACAAAGAAAACCCTATAAAGCTATCAGCCAATTTTTCAGCAGAAACTTTACAAGCCAGAAGAAAATGGCATGATATATTCAAAGTGCTGAAAAGGAAAAACTTACAACCAAGAATACTCTACCCAGCAAAGCTGTCATTCAGAATTGAAAGAGATATAGTTTTCCATGTAAACATAAGTTAAAAAAGTTCACCACCACTAACCTTACAAGAAATGTGAAAGGGACTTCTTTAAGAGGAAAAGAAAAGCCCATAACTAGAAGCAATAAAATTATGAAAGGCAATTATGGTAAAAGCAAACATACAGCAAAAGTAGATTAATCATATAAAAGCCAAATAAAGATTAAAAGACAAAAGTAACAAAATCAATCATAACTAAAAATTATCATCTTTCCAACCACAACAGTATGAAACTGGAAAAAACCCAAATATGTGGAGGCTAAACAATATGGTATTAACAATCAATGGGTCAACAAAGAAATTAAAGAGGAAATAAAAATACCTGGAGACTAATGAAAATAGAAACAACATGGTTCAAAATCTTGCACAAAGCAGTTCTAAGAGGGAAGTTTATAGCAATACAGGCCTATATATAGGAAACAAGAAAATTTTCAAATAAACAATTTAACCTTACATCTAAAGAAACTAGAAATGAGAACAAACAAAGCCCAAAGCTAGTAATGGAGATTAGAGTGAAAATAAATGAAATAGAGACCAAAAAAAAAAGATCAGTGAAACTCAGAGGTAGTTCTTTGACAAGGTAAACCAAATTAATCAACCTTTAACTAGACTCATTAAGAAAAAAAGGGAGAGAACTCAAAGTCAGATGAAAGAGAAGTTACAACTGATACCACAGAAATATAAAGGATTATAAAAATAATTATGAAAAATTATATGACAACAAATTAGACAACCTAGAAGAAACAGATAAATTCCTAGAAATATTCAATCTTCACAGACTGAACCAGGAAGAAATAGAAAATCTGAATAGACTGATTACTAGTAATGAACTTGAATTGGCAATCAAAAAACTCCTAAGAAAAAAGTCCAGGATCAGATGGCTTCAACAGGTAAACTCTGCCAAACATTTGCAGAAAAGTTAATACCTATCCTTCTCAAACTATTCCAAAATATTGAAGAGGGAGGAGGGATGGAATGAAGGAATGAAGAAAGGAAGGAAGTTACAGAACAATATTCATAATAGTGAACATAGATGCAAAAGTCCTGACTAATAATATATTGGCAAACCCAATTTAAAAATAAATTAAAGCCATCATTCACCACAACCAAGTGGGATTTATTACAGGATGCAAGGATGGCTCAATGCTCTCAAATCAATCAGCTATGATACACCTTATTAACAAAAAGAAGGATAAAAACCATATGGTCATCTCAGTAGATGCAGAAAAAGCACTTGAAAAAATTCAACAGGCATTCATAATAAAACTCTCAACAATGTGGCTATAGAGAGAACATACTTCAACATAATAAGGGCTATATACCACAAACTCACAGCTCATATCATATTCAATGGTGAAAAGCTAAAAGCTTTTCCTCTAAGATCAAGGAGAAGACAAGGTTGTACGCACTCAACACTTTTATTTAGTATAATATGGAAGTCCTAGTCAAAGCAATCAGACAGAAAAAAGAAATAAAAGGTGTCCAAATTGGTAAGTTAGAAGTAAAATTGTCATGTCACTATTTGCAGATGACATACTACACACAGAAAACCCTAAAGACTCCACCAAACAACAATTTGAAGTAATAAATGAACGTAGTAAATTTTCAGGATATTAAGTCAATATACATAAATCCATTGCACTTCTGTATACTAATAACAATTTAGCAGCAAGAGAAATTAAAACAATTCCATTTGCAATTACATCAAAAAGAATAAAATACCTAGGAACAAATTTAACCAAGGAGGTTAAAGAACTATACTCTGAAAACTTTAAGATAGTGATGAAAGAAACTGAAGATGACACAAATAAATGGAAAGATATTCCATGCTCATGAACTGGAAAAATTAATATTTTAAAATGGTCATACTACCCAAAGCAATCTACAATGCAATCCCTATCAAAATACCAATAGCATTTTTCACAGAACTAGAGAAAACAATCCTAAAATTTGCATGGTACCACAAAAGACCCTGAAGCCAAAGCAATATTGGAAAAGAACAAAGCTGGAGTTATCATGCTCCCTTATTTCAAATTATAGTACAAAGTTATGGTCATCAAATCAGTATGGTACTGGCACAAAAAACAGACACATGCATCAATGGAACATAAAAGAGAGCCCCAAAACAAACCCATGCTTATCTGGTCAATTAATCTATGAAAAAGGAGGCAAGAATATACAATGGGGGAAAGACAGTCTCTTCAATAAATGATGCTGGGAAAACTGCACAACTGCACTCCAAAGAATGAAACTGGAGCATTGTCTTATACTGTACACAAAAATAAACTCAAAATGGATTAAAGACCTAAACATAATACCTAAAACCATAAAACTCCTAAAAGAAAATAGGCAGTAAATTTTTGAACAGTGGCTTTAGTAATTTTCTTTCTGGATATGTTTCCCTCCCTGAGGGAAACAAAAGTAAAAATAAACAAATGGGACTATATCAAACCAAAAAGCTTCTGCACAGCAAAGGAAACCATCCACAAAACAAAAAAGGCAACCTACTGAATAGGAGAATATATTTGCAAATGATTAATCTAATAGTGGTTAATACCCAAAATTATATAAAGAACTCATACAACTCAACATTATAAAAACAAATAATCTGATTAAAATTATGGGCAGAGGACTTGAATAGACATTTTACAAAGAGGACATAGAGATAGCCAATAAACATATGAGAAGATGCTCAATATCACTAATCATCAGGGAAATGCATATCAAACCAACAATATCACCTTTTAGCAATCAGAATGGCTAGTATCAAAGAGAAGAACTAACAGTGTTGGTGAGGATGTGGAGAAAAGAGATCCTTTATGCACTGTAGGTGGGAATGTAAATTGGTGCAGCCACTAAGGAAAACAGCATAGAGCTTCCTCAGAAAATTAAAAATAGAAATACCACATGATCCACTAATTCCACTTCTGGCTATTTACCCAAAGAAAACAAAATCATTAATTGGAAAAGATATATGCACCTCTATGTTTATTGCAGCATTATTTACAATTGCTAAGATTGTAAGCAACTTAAGTGTACACTGATAGAGAAATGGATCAAGAAGATGTGATACATAAAAAAGAATGAAATCTTGCCATTTCTGACCATATGAGTGGACATGAAGGGTATAAATGCTAAGTGAAATAAGTCACAGAAAAAGACAAATACAAAATGATTTCACTTATGTGTGGAATCTAAAAATAAAAATAAAAATGAACAAACCAACAAACAGACCCACAAAGAACAAACTAGTGATTGCCATATTGGAGGATGTTGAGGGGAATGGGTGAAATAGGTGAAACAGATAGAATTACAAACTCCCAATTATAAAACAAACAAGCCATGGGGATGAAAAATACAGCATAGGGAATACAGTCAATAATACTGTAAAAACTTTCTAGGGTGACAGATGTTAACTACACTTTTCATAGTGAACATTTCACTATGTAATTGCAGAATCTCTATGTTGTATACCTGAAAACAAAATAACATTGTATGTCAACTAAAAGAAAAAAATTAAAAAATAAAAAACTAAATTTTATTGGCAGATTTAGGGTCATACCCACATCTTGGGAATTATGTGTTTTTATTTGAACCAATATCCAGAAGAATATTGTTTACATGACTTAATTTAGTCTTGAATTTTGTGCCTTGTTACTCCATTTAGTGATGTTAAGCTATTTAGAAGAAGTAGGTAAATAATAAATATTGAAGCTTGGGGGAAAAAAAATCCCCAGGCTCTTCCTGAGCCCCACCTAGGCTTATTTAATCAGAAACACTAGGATCGGCCCTGCAATTGGCCCTTCAGATGATTCTGATCTTAAGCTGTCTAGTTTAAGAATTAAGTTTTGAACCACTTCACTGTACAGATGAGGAAACTTGAGAGCTGAGATACAGGCAAAAGTTCCATATGCAGAATAAAATTAAATAATGAATTCGGGGAACTTACTATCATTTATTTTATTTAAAAAATTTGTTCATATATAAGATACAATACTGTGGCCTATCACATAACTTCAGAGACTACTGAGCCTTAGGATCCCCAACAGCTCTTTCCTTTCACAGTATATTTAGTGCTTGAGCTCTTGGGGTCTAAAATACATAGAATATTCCTAGAATATTGGTTATTAGGTTCCCTACAACATAATATTCCACAAATATTGACCCAACAAGAAATGCAGACCAGAGAGAGGAAGCCAGGGTCCTACGTGACTTAAAAAAAAAAAGACTACTGCAAGAAATGCATTTAGAAGAGAGTGGTATATTGGGAAGAACTCTGGATATAGAATCAAAGGATCGGCTTCTCATCCTTGTTCAACCACTCAATGACCTTGGGTAAAACACATTATATGTCTGACTTAGGATGTGTCTCCACATCTCCGTGATGGTCTTAACACCTGAATCTGTAACACTTTTGAAAAGATAAAATGCAGACTGTCCTTAATACAGATTTTTTTTTTGTACATAATGGGTAGTCAATAGATATTAGCTCCTTCTCCCTCTTCTTTTTTCAATGTAAAGAGGATGCAGATAGAAAGTCAATATTCCCAGCTTTGTTTATTTGTGTTGAGAGATTCTATCTTCATTCTTGAATTGTGCAGTTTTGTCTGTCTAGATAATGTCTCCATTACCCTTTAGCCCCGTTTCTCTCCATTTTCTCTTACCAGATATCCAGAAAGGTATTGAAGGCCTCACAAGCTGTTTTTAATATTTCAGAAAGATAACTGGGGATCACATACTTAGCCAGTATAAGACTAATTAAAACATCAAGAATTTTTTTTTTTGCTTTAGGCTGGAATTATATGAACTTAGTTCTTGCTACTGATTTAACAAACCTTGACTTCTCACATATATTCAAAATTCTTTCTAATTTTGTTAATAAAAAAATAGGAAAACTAATGCTTCCTTAATAAATGTTTTTGATTTGGTTTCCCTGGTGGTGAAAGACTGGGAAACATTAACCTAATGGTTCTGTTTTAAAGATGCACAATGGAATCACTTGGGACCCAGCTGAGGTTTACAGAACGACAGTCTCCCATGGGGAGTTCCTGACTTACGTGTTGTTCTTTTCTTCCCCCCAAAATGCCATGAAGACTTTGATTGAGCATTTCTGGTTCTGAACTACTGCTAATCTGCACTATCCTCAAAACTGGAAAAGGAGGAGCCATAATCTTGACTTAGATTATGAGAAACAGAAAAAGATGAAGTCAAATAGAAAAGGATGAAGTTAAAAAAAAAAAAAGGATGAAGTCAAAGGCAGGGTTAGATAATGCACACTGTGAATTTAAAACCACAGATGCCAATTTGAGAACAGAAGTGTCCTCCTGTACTTACCATTAAGAAAGTGACATATTTTCAAAAACAACGTTAAGAACTCAGAAAATATCTAATAAGGAAGATGGGAAAAACAAAACCCATAGGTTATTTTAAAACAAATATTGTTCCTTAGACTATAGAACTTAAGTTTGTGTTGTGATTATTTTGTTTTGTATTTTAAATGTAGACATTATTTGCCTGCTTATAATGTACTATTTTAAAGGAAAAACTTAATCTTTTGAAGAAACCAGTGGGCATGATTACATCCCTATTTAACTAACCTTGGGGACTGGTTCTGGGTTAATATGGATTCGCAAAGTCCTCTATCTTAACCAAGAATACAGGCATTTTAGCTAAATTTAGGGAAGCTCCATATTACAATGTAGGTTTCAAAACACAGTCCAACTTGATTCTCTTAAGTTACCACAGAGATTAGCTAACTAGACAACTATTTCAATTTATTTCTAGAATATCAGACTTGATATCCCTATTCATCTATTCATTCACATATATTTATTTAGAATATATATGCTTTCACATAGCACAATAGGTCACAGTTACTATTCTAAAACAGTGTACAACACAGTTGGAGCAACAAGACTAATTTCACATGGAAACAAAGTAAACTATAAGGCAGTATAAGGTTTAGAATTTAAAAGTACAAATACTGGGAGAATGGATGGAAGGCAAAGCCATCAGAAACATGTTAGAATTACATTGGAAATAGGCGTTCTGGCATTGTCACTGTATTCTTTCAGTTTATTTATGATAACATGATGAAATGTGACCCAATAAACCAAATCACCATCCAGTCCTTTGAGCATTTCTTTGTATCATTACCACTTGTACTCCTAAGCAATCTACACATACAGGAAATAGAAGGGTTGTACCTATTAAACACTACCAAAATATGCATACAGGCTTGTTAAATTTTGAGATGAAGGCCAATTTTTAAGTTAAACTACTCGGACAAAAGCATTTTCTTCCTTTTCGGTAAATCCATTACATAAGATATGTGGAGTAGAGGAGATGGCCTCAAGTCACAGGACTAGTTGGAGTAAGGAGTTTTGAATCAATGCATGCTCCTCAAAAAGCAAGACTGTAGAAACCCCTACCTACCCTGCCTTTTTAAAGTTTAATTCTATCAGTGTTTCTCAACCCAGGTATAGAGCTTTTTATAAAATATATATGCCTACACAATCCCCCTTATTCTGAGGTTACTTTAACCCTTAAAAAAGTGATATTATCTGTAATTGATATATTACTATTTTAACAGACCCACACAGAATGCACTAAAGTAAGGAGAGATTAAATGTGGTAAAATCAAGGATATGTTATAAACAGAAGAACATGGATCTGGAAATTAGAAATGTCATGGCCTGGGGATCAGCATGGAGTCAAGAAGGAAAAGGTCTATATGTAAGTTCACAGTCTATGGCATCTTAGTCTTTAATCTGGAGGTGTTATTACTGGGAACACTAGGGGTTATTTGCTTTTATGGTACATGTACATTTTTGGGGTCTGGATATTATTTCTAATGGTTATGCATGCAATAACTATAAAATGTTACTATACTGCACTTAAAGGTGCCCAAGACTCAGATTTCTATGACTAGTTTTGGACAGCACTTAAACAGAAGACTACTCTTTCAGAGATAGAGAGAGTAAATAAGAAGACACCAAGGATACTCCATCTAAAAGGCACTATAATAAAGATTTCCTGATTTGTCTTTTCCATGTGTTTTCCAAAATACATTTGCCAAAGCTTTTTCATGATGCATTATTTCATATTTAGGTAGAACAGGTATCATTCTCATTTTGCAAATGAGGAAGGCCTGAAAAGACAGATGACCTGCAAAAATTGTCTCAAAGGTAGTTGGTGGCTGAGGCAGGATTTAATCCAGGCCTCCTAACTAGACTACCCAGTGCCCTTTATAGCCCTCTCTACCACTGTCCCATATAAGCCTCTATAAGCCAAAACTTTTTTAAAGTGCTACATGACACTTTTAACTGTTAGATCTTAACGCAGACTAAGTGTGGCAAAATGCTATAAGAACGGCTTTAACATCAAGTATAGGTGGGGCAGGGAGGGGAACTCATAATGTTTTCCTTAGGCTCTCTCATTAACCCAAAATACTTTGTATAGGTAATTAGAAGAATGCTACAAAAAGACTCAAAAGATATGAAACAAACATGGAAAGTAACACAAGGTATTAGAAAAATATGTACATTTATGCAGTTGCAATTGCTTAAAGTAGGAGCATTGCAGAGAAAAGTGCTCAAGAGTAAATCTTGGTGCAATGAGTGCTCTTAGTGGTACATGAAACAGTAATGATTACAGGCCCCAAAATAGTATAAACTTAGAAATGAAGTTAAAAGATACATGTAACTTAAAACTAACATCTTATTCTACACAGAAAGGTTAAACTGTGAGGTTGGCATCTACATTTGTTATGTTGTCAACACTTCCTGTCTATCGGCATGTGTACAAACAATATCTAAAGATGTCATCTGCATATTTATACCAAAGGCGCTTATGAACAGGACCTGTCAGTATATTTTAATACCCTTCCAAAACGTCAGCTTTCATCAGATATAAATACAACATGTTTAATTTATTAGTTTTGTCTTAATATAAAAAGTTGACAATCATATGTCACCATAACTATTGATAAGGTAAATAAGAACTACAGGAGAATGTCAAAAACGTATTGAAATATTTGCTGAAATACTTCATCAAATTGTATTTATAAGCTCTTCTCTGCCAATGAATATGTATGTCACATTTTCCCACATATGGCTATTTTTGAAAAGATGTACTCACTGGAGCATTTCAGAAACTTCATTCTTAAAGCATCTTAATTCCCAGGTATGGGAAATTTAAAAGGAGTCAGAACAGACGAAGCACATATTGTGACACACTGCATTATTATTTTGCTCCACTAAAGTTAAACAGAAATTGTACTCAAAAGAACAATTCACGTTAGATATAACTGGTTGCAATACTTAACGTTTTGTATACCTATAACTTACAGATGTTTCTTCTTAGAAAGTTTGCTTTAAAATTACAAATTCTTAAATTTAATTCAATGGGCACTTATTGAACCATGTACCATGTACAACATTAATTAAATACTTCAGAAAACACAGAAGTAGAAGACCCAGTCTATTCTCTTAAAGATCTTATAATTTTGTTGGCATGATAAAACATAAGTGAAAATCAATAAACCATTTCAGCTCTGACACAGAAACAGTGTGTAAGTTGGTACAGGTTATAAACATAAGTGCCAAGACAAATGAGGAGTAAAGAAAATCTACCATGCCAGGGACAATTAGAAAAGACTTCACAAAGCAGTTGAATAATGGGCTAGGGATTGTAGAAAGACATATCAAAAGGAGACTTACAGGTTAAATTGAGCCAGAAGTTCCAAAGCATACCTAATATCCTAAACTACATATAGACCAGTTTTAGAGCAAGTTGAGAACTTCTGCCAGTTTTGCAATGCCAAGCATTCCAATTTTCAACATCGTTAAACAACAGAGGTCTCTGACCTTAGAAAGCATGGAGGTTGACCCTGCATTTTAGTCGAATTAGCTGAGGCACAATGACTTGCCCAAAGGCACTCAGCTAATTAGTGTCAGAACTGACACCCAACCCAGAACTCTTGACCCTTAATCCAGTGTACTTCCCACTGCATCATACTACCTCTCTTGGTTTACAGCCTATTTGAAATAAATGTAGATTGGTTAGTGAGCCAAGTCTTCTTTAAGCTCTGCATATTGAACCTAGCTAGCAGAGACTTTAGTGACTCTTTAAAGATAAATACTACAAAGCAGTATGATTTAGTAACTTTTGAGTCACACAGACTTGACTTCAAGTCCTGGATCCAAATGATGAGACCTTGGGAAAGTGTCTTAGTTTTTACAACCTCTTATGCCTGAATTATAAACTGGTTGTGAAAAACAAATGATATCTAGCCTATTTGGAAGTCCTTAACTATTAATTCTCTCTCTGCTCCCCCTTTCTTCTCCCTCCCCTCTCTGATAAAATTTCTACTAGTGATCATTCTAGATGGAGTAGTTCTCAATCAGGGATAATTCTGCCTCAAAAGGGACATTTGGAATATCTGGAGACATTTTTTGATTGACATGGCTGGACTAGTGGGGAGGGGATCTCTTGGTATTTGGTGCGTAAAAGCCAGAGATGTTGCAAAATATCCAATAAGGCACAGGACAGCTTCTCCCAACACCCCAAAAAGAATTATGCTCCCCAAAATGTCAGTGGTACTGAGGTTGAGAGACTGTTCCTAACCAATGAGAAAAACTATTCATCACTATTAGTGTTCAGTTAAAAGAGACATATCATTTCTGCTCCCAAAGGCAAGCATTCTGGTTTTACCAAAGTATCACTATCAAGGTTGAAATGTATCAGATTCCCAAGTTTATGACATGGAAGTACAGAAATATAATTGAGTTTGTATCTTTGATGTATGGACTCTTCTATTTCCATATGATAAATTTCCAGGCAAATCTGTATTTCCAGACACATGGAAAGATGATTTCCTTACAATCTACCCAAGGGAGTAGCTAAAAAGACATAAATTAGTGAATCCTTACAGATTTTTTTTTTAATTGGAAAATTCTTCAGGCAAATTTTGAGGTTAATGACAAAATCAGCTTGTATTTTGAGATATTAGTACTACCTAGATTCCAGAAAGATAGTGAAGTACTACAATATATAGCAGAAGTAGGCAGATCATTGTGTGAGTCGTAACAAACTGGCCCCTGAGGCAGTTACTGCGGGCATCCTCTCCCTCCTGGTATACACCTGATACTTTCCTCCCTTTCTCTTATACTTTTATTTTCCCCCACACTTCCTTTCTTTTCTCTTTTCTCCTTTTCCCTGCTGTCTATGCCTCTTGTCAGTTGCCAGTGACAGTAGTTTAGCCTCAGTCATGACAGAATTCAAACGACAAAAAATGCCTTGATTTAGTGGCAGGGTTTCAATAATACTTTCTGGGAGATAAATTCTTTAATTTGCACTCTCCTACTAAAAGGATTTTGTAGAGATACTATTAAGAATAACCCCATTTTGAAAAACATTATCAAGCGTCAAGACAAACAGCTGCTCATAATCTATTTACTAATATTAAAAAATGTAGTTAGTATTCAGATTTAAAAATATTTCCTCTTCAGAGTGAAAAGTAAACTTGCAATACAAAGGCTACTGTATATGAATTTGGTCTTGGAAATTTCTCTCAGAAAATGCCACAACATGGTCTGTTTTAAATACCAGCTGAGAGCCACAGTGCCATCTCTAGCCACATTCTATTTGACCTGGGAAGCATAATTTTGCCACCTTGAGTCTCTGAACAGACTAGGAAGATAGAAGCTCTCTCAGCTATAGAATGCACTGACAGAAACTTCATCCCAAATCTGTATTTCCAGATACATGAAAGATTATTTCCTTATAATCTACATGTGGGAGTAGTAATTAGCTAAAGACACATAAATTTGGGAATCTTATGATGAAAACATTTTGAAATTAGATACTTTCATGAGGAAACTCTCTGACTGCAGAGTTTAAAGCAAAATAATATACCCATAAACCAAGACTCTTCAATTAATTCACTGTTTCTTTAAAAAATGAGAAAATAATAATTTTACTTTAAGATATAGATTTTTAAATTGCAGTTGAGATACAGGATAGTAGTTCTTACTAATCTGCATCTTTTTTTCAGAAGCAGTTTAAAAGTTATTTCATAATTAAAAACTAAATATCGATGAATTAGAATCTAATATAAAACTCAATAAGTGGATTAAGGATGGTGGCATGAGAAGTGAGACACAGTCTTCCTCCTAAAACCGCATATCATATGAAAATATAATTAATACAACTAATCCTGAAAGAGCAACAAGAGAGAGGACTGCGCCAGACTGCATACACCTGGAGAAAAGAGCAGACCTCACAGAACAGGGTAACGTACCAAAGCTGTAGCAGGATGGGACCCAAGCCCTTCCCCAACCCCAGCTCACCGGCGGAAGGAACAGAAACCAAGCAGGGAGGAAGTGGAGGCCTGGGACTGCTGAATACCTAACTCCGGAGATCTGCTCTGGGAGCACAAACCTACAATTCATGGTGCTTGCATGATACTCTCATGATTACGGGTTGGAAAGCTAAGACAGGCAGAATTCCTGGAGAGACTGAGATTCCAGCCGCTTGTGGAAAGCAGGGATCCATAACAGGCTGCTCTCGGACAAAAGAAAGGTGGGCAGGCTGAGAGACTTCCTAACAAGGAAGCCCTTAGAGGGGGCTGCTAAAGGGGCAAGGATTGCACAGAGCTTACTGCTCAGGAGAGAGGACAGGTAGACAAAATTGTCCGGTGCACTCTGCCCAGCAGGTTGGGAGCTTTGCCATATAGACTCTCATAGTTAAGGAGGAAAAAGAAATCTTCCTCCTTAGACGATCTTCAGGTGCTCCAGCTCCCTGGCTGGCTACACAGCTCCAAGGACGTGCTCCGTGATACTCAGCCTACTGCACCTTTCTCCCGGCCAGCCCCATCTGGCTCGCAAACCGGCAAACCTTACCCTGGCGTTAGGCCAGCCAGAAGGAAGATCTGTCTACAGCAACTACACATGCAAGGCATAGAGGCTTATACCTGTGTGCTCAGCCCACAAGTTCAGGCAGTGGAGACAGGCATAGCAGCCAGGTAGCAGGAAACAGATATTTCCTCCCCCCAGGCACCAATACCACTCCCCTGTGAACCCTAACATTGCTTCAGGGGCTGAGCAGTTCCAGGGAATAGAGCTTCTGGACACTAGAGGGGGCCATATACAAATATGAAATGCCAAAGGAACCTGGTTCAGAGTAAAATTATTAATACAACTCCTGAGAAAGATTTAAATGACATTGACCTCATGATTCTTCCTGAAAGGGAGTTTAAAATAAAATCATAAACATGCTCATGGAGGTACGGAAGGACATTCAAGAACTCAGGAATGAATTCCAGTCAGAGATCCAGTTGTTGAAGAGCACAATGGAGGGTATTAAAAGCAGACTGGATACAGTGGAGGAGATAATAAATAAAATAGAAACTAGAGAAGAGGAATACAAAGAAGCTGAGGCACAGAGAGAAAAAAGGATCTCTAAGAATGAAAGAATATTGAGAGAACTGTGTGACCAATCCAAACCGAACAATATTCCCATTATAGGGGTACCAGAAGAAGAAGGAGAGAAAAAGGGATAGAAAGTGTCATAGAGGAGGTAATTGCTGAAAACTTCCCCAATCTGGGGAAAGATATAGTCTCTCAGGCCATGGAGATGCACAAATCTCCCAACACAAGGGACCCAAGGAAGACAATACCAAGACATATAGTAATTAAAATGGCAAAGATCAAGGATAAAGACAGAGTATAAAAAGCAGCCAGAGAGAGAAATAAGATCACATACAAAGGAAAGCCCATCAGGCTACCATCAGACTTCTCAACAGAAACGTTACACTCCAGAAGGGAGTGGCATGATGTATTTAATGCTATGAAGCAGAAGGGCCTTGAAACAAGAATACTTTATCTGGCAAGATTATCATTTAAATTTGAAGGAGGGATTAAACAATTTCGAGATAAGCAAAAGCTGAGAGAATTTACCTCCCACAAACCACCTCTACAGTGTATTTTCGAGGGACACTTATAGATGGAAGTGTTCCTAAGGTTTAATAGCTGTCACCAGAGGTAATAAAACCAGAGTAAAGTATAACAGCTAATTACTAAGCAAATGCAAAAATTAAAATAACTATCTCCAAAGACAATCAAGGGACAGACAAAGAGTACACAATATGATATCTAATATATAAAGAATGGAGGAGGAAGAAAAAGGAGGAAGAAAAAAAAAGAACCTTTAGATTGTGTTTGTAATAGCATATTACATGAGTTAAGTTAGACTCTTAGATAGTAAGGAAGTTGACCTTGAACCTTTTGTCACGACAAATCTAAAGCCTGCAATGGCAATAAGTACATATCTAATGATAATCACCCTAAATGTAAACGGACTGAATGCACCAATCAAAAGATACAGAGTCACTGAATGGATAAAAAAGCAAGACCCATCTATATGCTGCCTACAAGAGACTCACTTTAAACCCAAAGTCATACACAGACTACAAGTGAAGGGATGGAAAAAGATATTTCATGCAGCTAACAGGGAGAAAAAAGCAGGAGTTGCAGTACTAGTATCAGACAAAATAGACTTCAAAACAAAAAAAGTCACAAGACTCAAAGAAGGACATTACATAATGATAAAAGGATCAATCCAAAAAGAAGATATAACCATTATAAATATCTATGCGCCCAACACAGGAGCACCTACATATGTGAAACAAATACTGACAGAATTAATGGGGGAAATAAAATGCAATGCATTCATTTTGGGAGACTTCAACACACCAATCACTCCAAAGGACAGATCAACCAGACAGAAAATAAGTAAGGAGACAGAGGCACTGAACAACGTATTTGAACACATGGACCTAATGGACACCTACAGAACTCTATACCCAAAAGCAGCAGAATACACATTCTTCTCAAGTGCACATGGAACATTTTCAAGAATAGATGGTATACTAGGCCACAAAAAGAGCTTCGGTAAATTTTAAAAGATTGAAATTGTACCAACCAGTTTCTCAGACCACAAGGTATGAAACTAGAAATAAATTAAGCAAAGAAAATGAAAAATCCCACAAACACATGGAGGCATCACAACATGCTCCTAAATAACCAATGGATCAATGACCAAATAAAAACAGAGATCAAGCAATATATGGAGACAAATGACAACAATAATTCAACACAGCAAAATCTGTGGAACACAGCGAAGGCCATATTAAGAGGAAAGTATATTACAATACAGGCCTACCTCAGGAAAGAAGAACAATCCCACACGAGCAGTCTAAACTCACAATTAACAAAACTAGAAAAAGAAGAAGAACAAATGAGGCCCAAAGTCAGTAGAAGGAGGGACATAATAAAGACTAGAGTAAAAATAAATAAAATCGAGAAGAATAAGACAATAGAAAGAATCAATGAAAGCAGGAGCTAGTTCTTTGAGAAAATAAACAAAATAGATACACTGCTAGCCAGACTTATCAAGAAAAAATGAGAGTCTACTCACATAAACAGAATCAGAAATGAAAAAGGAAAAATCACTACAGACACCACAGAAATACCAAGAATTATTAGAGAATACTATGAAGAACTATATGCTAACAAACTGGATAACCTAGAAGAAATGGACAACTTTCTAGAAATATACAACCTTCCAAGGCTGACCCAGAAAGAAACAGAATATCTGAATAGACCAATTACCAGCAATGAAATTGAACTGGTAATCAAAAACCTACCTAAGAACAAAATGCCTGGACCAGATGGCTTCACCGCTGAATTTTATCAAACATTTAGTGAAGACCTAATACCCATCCTCCTTAAAGTTTTCAAAAAGTAGAAGAGGGAATACTTCCAAACTCATTCTATGAAGCCAGCATCACTCTAATACCAAAACTAGGCAAAGACACCACAAAAAAAGAAAATTACAGACCAATATCCCAGATGAACATAGATGCAAAAATACTCAGCAAAATATTAGCAAACCGAACTCAAAAATACATCAAAAAGATCATCCGTCATGATCAAGTAGGATTTATTCCAGGGATGTAAGGATGGTACAACATTCGAAAACCTATCAACATCATCCACCACATCAACAAAAAGAAGGACAAAAACCATATGATCATCTCCATAGATGCTGAAAAAGCATTGGACAAAATTCAACATCCATTCATGATAAAAACTCTCAACAAAACAGGTATAGAGGGCAAGTACCTCAACATAATAAAGGCCATATATGACAAACCCACAGCAAACATTATACTTAACTGCGAGAAGCTGAAAGCTTTTCCTTTAAGGTGGGGAACAAGACAAGGATGCCCACTCTCCCCACTTTTATTCAGCATAGTACTGGAGGTCCTAGCCATGGCAATCAGACAACACAAAGAAATAAAAGGCATCCAGACTGGCAAGGAAGAACTGAAACTGTCCCTTTCTGCAGATGACATGATACTGTACATAAGAAAACCCTAAAGAATCCACTCCTAAACTACTAGATCTAATATCTGAATTCAGCAAAGTTGCGGGATACAAAATTAATATGCAGAAATCTGTGGCATTCCTATACACTAACAATGAATTAGCAGAGAGAGAAATCAGGAAAACAATTCCATTCAATTGCATCAAAAAGAATAAAATACCTAGGAATAAACCTAACCTAGGAAGTGAAAGACCTTTACTCTGAAAACTACAAGACACTCATGAGAGAAATTAAAGAAGATACCAATAAATGGAAACACATCCTGTGCTCATGGATAGGAAGAATTAATATTGTCAAAATGGCCATCCTGCCTAAAGCAGTCTACAGATTCAATGCAATTCCTATCAAAATACTTACAGCATTCTTCAACGAACCAGAGAAAATTGTTCTAAAATTCATATGGAACCAAAAAAGACCCCAAATAGCCAAGGCAATCCTGAGAAGGAAGAATAAAGCTGGGGGGATTATGCTCCCCAACTTCAAGCTCTTCTACACAGCCACAGTACTCAAGACAATTTGGTACTGGCACAAGAACAGACCGATAGACCAATGGAACAGAGTAGAGAGCCCTGATATAAACTCAAACATGTATCATCAATTAATATATGATAAAGGAGCCATGGACATACAATGGGGAAATGACAGCCTCTTCAATAGCTGATGTTGGCAAAACTGGGCAGCTACATGCAAGAGAATGAAACTGGAGTATTGTTTAACCCCATACATAAAAGTAAACTCGAAATGGATCAAGGACCTGGATGTAAGTCATGAAACCATAAAACTCTTAGAAGACAACATAGGCAAAAATCTCCTGAATATAAGCATGAGCAACTTCTTCCTGAATGCATCTCCTCGAGCGAAACAAAAGCAAAAATGAATTCATGGGACTACATCAAACTAAACTTTCTGTACGGCAAAGGACACCATCACCAGAACAAAAAGGCACTCTATAGTATGGGAGAATATATTTGTAAATGACATATCCGACAAGGGGTTAACATCCAAAATATATAAAGAACTTACACGCCTCAACACTCAAAAAGCAAATATCCCGATTAAAAAATGGGCAGAGGATATGAAGAGACAGTTCTCCAAAGAAGAAATTCAGATGGCCAACAGACACATGAAAAGATGCTCCACATCACTAATCATCAGGGAAATGCAAATTAAAACCACAATGAGATATCACCTAACACCAGTGATGATGGCCAGCATCCAAAAGACTAAGAACAACAAATGCTGGCAAGGATGTGGAGAAAGGGGAACCCTCCTACACTGCTGGTGGGAATGTAAGCTAGTTCAACCTTTGTGGAAAGCAATATGGAGGTTCCTCAAAAAACTAAAAATAGAAATATCATTTGACTCGGTAATCCCACTCCTTGGAATTTACCGAAAGAATACAAGTTCTCAGATTCAAAAAGACATATGCACCCCTATGTTTATTGCAGCACTCCTTACAATAGCCAAGATATGGAAGCAACCTAAGTGTCCATCAGTAGACGAATGGATAAAGAAGATGTGGTATATATACACAATGGAATACTACTTAGCCATAAGAAAGAAACAAATCCTACCATTTGCAACAACAGGGATGGAGCTGGAGGATATTATACTCAGTGAAATAAGCCAGGTGGAGAAAAAGAGGTGCCATATGATTTCCCTCATTGTGAAGTATAACAATGAAGCAAAACTGAAGGAACAAAATAGCAGCAGACACAGAGACTCCAAGAAGGAACTAGTGGTTACCAAAGGGGAGGGATGTGGGAGGGTGGGTGGGGAGGGTGGGAGAAGGGGATTGAGGGGTATTTTATTTAGTAGACATGGTGTAGGGGATCACAGGGAAAACAGTGTAGCACAGAGAAGGCAAACAGTGAATCTGTGGCATCTTACTATACCCAAGGACAGTGACTGCATTGGGGTATGGGTGGGGACTTGATAATGTGGGTCAATGTAGTAACCACATTGTTTTTTCATGTGAAACCTTCATAAGAGTGTATATCAATAATACCTTAATTTTTAAAAATCATACAAAAAAACTAAATATCATTTGATATGATTATCATAAGATTTAAATTGATATCATATGCTATAGGTTATGCTAAATTAAAAACTTTCCAAGATGCCCACAAAAAGAACTTCAATTCTTCTCCTAAACAAGAGAAATCCTGTAGTAATTCTACTATCCAGTTGTAAGTTATTTTCCCCACACCGATGCACAGCTATCATCATTTGGAACCAAGAGATTTTCTTTCTTTGTGTTCCAAATTCATTCGGCTTACTGCCAAGAGAAAATACAGACACAGGGGAGGCAAAGAGTAATTCTGTTAAGATCAATGAAGATGTTGGCCATACCAAAATCCTATTTATCCATCACATCTGTATTTCTTTTTCTGATTAGAAACTACTAGGAATTTCTTGACAATTCTTGTACAAAATTAAGTTACAATCAGTTGTGCAAGAAAAAAAAAATATAGTTTTTCCTATTAAACCCAGAAACAACATATATGTATATATATCTATCTTTGTAACTGTATACCTGTTTTTACAAGGGATTTAATATGCTTGTTTCCAAAACAGCTAAAAATGCATATTTATAAACAAAAATTTCACATAAGGATGTTCTATTGGCATTTACTTAAGGTAAGAGGTCAAAGGCACCATCTTTTTAGTAATATGAAATTAAAGACTGAGCGTTTTGTTTTGCTCTAAGCTCAGGTGAAAATTTAAAATATTCACTTTGCCACCCAGGGAGAAAAATTATTCATGCTATGGTTCTCTGTTTTCCCCAAATCAAGGTTATCATAGTACTTAACTTTAAACCAAAAGGTAATTCATTTTTAAATTAATTTGATACAAAGAAATGTGGGTAATTGTTACTGTAAGATCCTGGATTTTGCCAACTTAAAAATACATATTTAAAATAATAGCACTTAAGATTTGGGAGGAAAAAAATAAGTTAAATGGCACGGCAACTCATATGAAAGAGCTTCATTATTTTAAATGCTTTATTAAATATAAAGCAACCATGTTACCCAGCCTGTGTAATCTTTCTATCACCTAATTACAAACGAGATAAAGGTCAAGCTCCCCACAACTCAACCAACAAGCCTTTGCCAGCCAGCAAGCCCATCAACCTCAGATGCCCAAGTCATCCCATATACCGATTAAATTACAATTCTGGGAGTGGGCCCTGGGTATCAGGACTTCTGTTAAGACCCCCCAAATGATTCTAGTGTGACTAAGGCTCTAGCCCCAAATTTTCTTCTGAAGCAGTATCAAAACTCCAGTCTCCCCTTCCGCCCTTCCACTACCCTAACTGCCCCCAGCTAGCCACAGCCCCCTCCCCTGAACCCCGCTTGTTTACGCTGCTGTTTGAACCTGAAAAGACCTTGCTTCTCTCAAACTCCTCCACATTCTTCAAGCCTGAGCTTGGGGTATTACCTCCTGCCCGCCCTCAACTTCACTTTGTTTACACACAAACACCTGGTGGGATGCCCTGTCGTGACCTACTACCCCTCAGAAGACTTTCTATAATTTTCCTTACCACAGTATTATAATTGCTGAGACTCTGAGGTCCTTGAAAAATATGTCTTACTCATCTTTTGATCCCTTGCACAATGCTTGATGCATAATAGGTACTAAATATGCATAAGTTGGTCATAGCCACCTATACCAAAACAACACACTGCTGAAAACCGCCAAAACGCCAAAGAGCCTTAATGATGTGAATGGAAACAACACGAGCCTGAAAGTTCTCTTCCTCAGCTTCCTCATTTGCACTTTAGTTTGAAATATGTTTTAATACTATTTGTTTTGCTAGTGAGAATTTGATTTAAATAAGTTTAGCTTGTACCATATTATCTCCAGCTGTGTATTACATTGCTTTATGTACTTGGGTATATTCTAAACCAAATTCTCAGTATATGACAATACTTGAAACTTTTAAGTTACAAAGCTATTTGGTTGTTCTCTTTAAGAATGCTAAAGTCAATTCTTTGTTGCTATTAATGGCAATATTTAACAGATGCTATACAATCTTCTCCTCTCTCCTTCTCAATGCTGGTATGTGAGGCCAGTGGCAGAACAATGCCAAAACAGTGACTTCTAATAGTTTCTGGGAAATGTCAGTTATTAGAAATTAGGGAAGGAATGAAATCCAAAGTAAATAATTCAACATGTAATTTGAACTCTAGATGAAAAACTCAGTACAAAATATAACTCTAATTAGTAATATGATACCTATAATAAAATGATATAAAATAATATATAGCATCGTAATTCTTCTACTTTTAATTCTGACTCCATGCCTGTAAGGTCAAGGAGAAACCTTGCTTGTATAGATTAATTTCTAAGTTACCTTTTACAAAACAAAATATGCTAGAATATAAAAGCAATAAAACTTAGAAGGTCATTTCTGAGAATAAGATGGAAGATTTCATCTTTTCAATGCTTTGTGTAAGCTCCTTCAGTTAGTCTACTGCAGCGCTGCAAGAGATGTTTTACATTTTTAGGATGCTGAAGGAATCTTCTGACTTTAAGATACTTTAACCTCTAAACTCTTTAATTCTAGGATAACTACTTGTGCATGGCAAAGCTGCTAGCTAAAACTCAGTGCAGTTCTCAAAGTACCTGCACATTTATTATCTTATTTGACCCTTATATCTCCCCATTAGGTAGGCAGAATCAATATTATGATCCAAATTTGCAGATACAGAAACTGAAGCACAGAATGAATATACTACAGCTGAGGTCTCAGATCTACGATCCCTGGGTTTTTCTATTTCATGATTCCTCCTGTGACAAAGTGATCCATGACCAAATTTAGCTTGTACACCGTATTAGAAAAATGTGGGATAGGCCATTTCTAACAATGTCTAACCATGTATGCACGATATTTTTGAAGTAAATAAAGCCACCAAATAGGGGACCTAGATTAGATGGCATTTGAAATGGACAGCCCTGAACCATGTTCTTTAAAATAAGAGTAGAAAATTAAATTTTTAACTTCATTGACACTAAAAAGGAATATAAATCTGCAAGATTCTAACCATGGAGACAGTTTTCTCCTTTCTAAGCCTTACTTGAAAAACCTTGTTATGTCCATAGATAAGATAACCCTAGTCTTACTTCAGCTGAAATTTATTTGTAGACTAGGTTTATATAAAAAGATCAAAATAAGAAATCAATGGAACAAGGAATGTCAGTCATTCAGTATGTAAAGATGCGATGTTCCACTAGGAAAGCCAAAGGGTGTCAGATAAAAAAATTCACAAGACATTAACAAAGGGTACCCTTGTTTTAAAGTATAGAATACATTTTAAGAAACTCATTTCATTTCTGTAATCAGACATTTCACACCAAGGGCAATGTCATGCAGTGTGACCTTCCAAACCATAAAATCTGACACTTTCCTTCCACTTTAAGATTGCAATTACAGGTCAAATTCTTCATAACGAATAATAGGAATTACTATAGATTACTACAGACTACTGTAGATGTCCAAGTCTAAGACAGTGACAACTGTTTTAAACAATATTGAACATAATCAAATGGAGAATAAGAAAACTTGAAATCTTCTGTGATGGAGGTTGACCTATAGTGGCTTTTGTGAATTGGCAAAGACATGATGAGCCTTAAGAACTAATGAAACACACTGAGGATGGAATCCCATTTCTTGATGTTTCCCAGTGTGACCACATTTAAGCATTTCAGAGGCATTTCTAGCAGAGGCTTTCAATCCATGATCTTATGAACTTTTTAAAAGAAAAGTCAAAAGAGCAATTTGATTCTACATTTGTTGTTTGTTTTCCCGTTTTGGGGAATTAAAGACCACAAAGTTAAACCAAACAACCTAAGCAAAAAATGAGACTACCTCTTTGCATGGTCCACTCCCTGGAAGGCTTCCAAAGACATGAAATCTAGAGAAAAGTCTCTGATGGAATCTTTTTTAGCCCTATTTTAACTTCTTGCACAGGAAAGCTTAAAATGGTGGACATAGCAAAACTCTTCAACTACTATTACACAGTTTAAAACACTTCACCCTAGAGATCAGAACTGGCTCCGTCTTCATCAGAAGCAGCTGAATGCTCCTAAAAGCTATACGCTGAGTTAAAGTGCCGAATCTGTTTTAAGTTTTGTTCTGAACCTCACAAATGTGGAACTAGATAAAACACAATAAGAATGGCATAAAAAGCAACTGAGGATTCATGAAAAAAGAAATGAGAAGTAAAAGTCAGAACCATGATGTGTCATTTCCAGTTGCTGATGTACTTCAGTGTAGCTAAGCACAAAACTGACATGCTTTCTTCAAATATTTTTGTAACCCTAGGGCCTAAGTATGAGATCTCTAGCTTGGAAAGTGGTATCAAACAATGCAGTTTTGAGTTTCAAGATCCCTAGAATATAAGCTTGCAGAGGGCAGTGGACATGTGGCCTCGGTTCTGCTCTGGAACTGTGGCATCGATGCCTTTTGTTGCTCTAGTAACATCTACCACGGCATCACTGTTCCTGCTTTAACGTTTGGCATTTGCCAGGGGAGTGACTGGCAAGCACTTTGATAAAAGGCATTTCATTTAAACATGAATCAGCTACTTTCTTTCCAAGGAAGAGTGTACCATACATGAACAATATGCATAACTCAAAGACAAAACCAAGTGAAAGGCTTGCCTTTTAAAACTACATAAAATTTTTCCAAGGGAAATTAAACAGGGGTTCCACAAATCTTGATAACACAGTTCCTGACCATATAGTTACAAAAAATCAGACTATTCTTCACCATGGAGCAGTTTATAAGCAACCAGTAAAAAGTTTACTATTTATGAACAAACAATTTAACATTGAAACAGAGCTGGCTTTTTGACGATGGCAATTAGCTTCTTCATGTTCCAAACACCAAATAACATTTTCCATTAATTTTTAAACCAGTGTGGCTTTAACTTAAAATAAACTGTACATCAAAAGAATGGAAAATAAACAGCCAGAAACACAATTTGACGAATTGGATTTATTTAGTTTATTTATCTAAACAGGGACCATTGGATCTCTTTAATAGGCTGACAGTTGCACTGGGCTGGTTAATAAAACATTCAACAGTGTCTTCAGCCAATATAAAGATGCAAATCCCATCAGAAATATTTTATTCATGAGGCAGTAATTTCAATTACTACCAGTTCCTTTTTTTAAAATATGGCACTGCAAATAAACAGTGCCATCTAGTGACTAACAATGAAGCCAAATTTGTCACAGATTTATAACTAATCTTTCAATATCTTACCTGTTTTTATCTTTCTTCTTTATTTCTTAGGTAAGATCAAAGTGCTAGGCATAACAAACAATAGAAAAGTCGATAATAATTTGTTAAGTCATTTAAGATGGATTATAAGCAGACAACTACATTAAAAGCAATAAGCTTTAAATTCATTTTTTTTGTTTGTTTTAAGCAATTTAGCACTGTCTCTGGAAAATACGCACTTCATCTGCTTAGAAAACTCAAACCACTTAGAAATACCATAAAATTGTAACAAAACTTTGTTCCTTCAGTCATAAAAATGGTACTTAACTGTAATTCAAAAAAAACCAAATACATTAATCGGTAGGTAAAAAATATTCCAATAAAGTTGCAAAACCCAATCAGGAATCCTACACCAATTTTCTTTTTAAGTGTACATGCACAGGGATGTATCTATTTCAGTGTGCACTTCAATTTTGCCAATGACTACAGAGAATAGGGAAGTTATTTTTGCAGGTCATAAAGCTCAGTGGTCTGAAGCACAAAGCAGTCATAAAAACAGTCACATTGGAAAAAAGTGTCAGAGCTTCCAAAGAGAAGACAATCTATTAAGGCCAATCTTAAATTCAGTATATAAGACCAATGATAAAATATTTAATACATACCACTGTTCCATTCAAGTATACGTGGTAGGGAGAGGGGTCAAGAACATGAACCTTTTACAGCATCCTAGATTAGGAGACCAGAGTGACATGCAAGCACAGATCAGCCCTCATCACTACAGCTGAAAACAGACTTTTGGTCTCTTCCCTATCCAGTGGGTCCATTCCCTGTATTGGCCTTTGAAATTACTGGAGGCCTTGTGAGCAGATTTACCAAGGTCAAAGCCTGGAATGAGAATCCTACAAAGGCCAGTTGCATGATGATTTTCTAACAATTTTACCTTTTGTGGGGCCCTTAGGAGCCACCATCTTTAGAAAATAACTGCAAACAAGGAAAATCATGTATGTACACATAAATAGAGAATTACTTTCTCCCTAAAGGTTATAGTCATACCCAAATAACTGAAATATTCTTCAGGTTCTGATTAAGAAATTCTGAAAATATAAAATGAATTCAGTTTTAGATCAGATATTGAGAGCCATGTGCATCTGCTAGCCTTACCAATATTAACATATCTCCCATGGAAGAGTATCTTATAAAAAGAAATCTCAGTTGTATTTAATTCTAAAGTTGTAAAATCTCCATAATGCCAGGTAACAACAATATCTTTCTCATAATTGTGGATTAAATGAGTAATGCATGTAAAGTACTTAGCCTTGGCCTGCCTCAGATTTTTACTTCTTAAATCACATTGTAACACAGAGGAGATATGGAGAAAGAACTACAAAAATGATCTGATGAGTCACAATGAAAATGTAATTCCAAAGAATATTGGAATATAATAAGAGCTATAATATTGTTGATCCCATGATTTGGTAATCTGCCTTCTGAGAAATTACCCTGATGAAATAATTCTCTTCTAATATGTCCATTACAGCAAAATAAATTAAGGGGGAAATAAATGGAAATATGTTAGGATTCAACAAAAGATGAACTAACATCACTGACTGAAATACTATGCACCCATTAAAATGATTAAAAATGTATAGAAATGGAAAATACCAGTGTTAGAATATTGTGTTTAAAGAAAAGGTGGAAAAATGTGGATTAAGTAATATCATTATTATGTAAAATAAAACAATAAATTATGCAAGGAGGAAGAGAAGGGAAAATCGGAAGGAAACAGGTCAAAATGTAAAACGTAAACTGTTGGTGGTAACAGCTATGGTGATTTTTTTTCTTCTTTCTGCACTTTATCTTCAAAATATTCTATGAGTAGATATTATTTTTACAAAAAATCAAATAACAAACATATATTTTTTAATTGCAAGCATATTTATTAAGTGCACACAGGGGAGGAAAATTTCTGGGATGGCTTTGTCCAGTCTGGTTTTCTTATTTCTTTCTAAAATCCACTTACATTCCTGCAAGAAGGATATGCTGATGCTCTAATTACAACATATTACCACTGACACTATTCAAATCCCTAAAACGTGCTTTCATGGTTTTCTATAGCTTCCACAGAAGAGAAGTAAAATATCCTAGGAAGTCATAAGAACAGAAAAGATAAAATGTAAACAGAAACATCAAGTTCTCGACCTTTCAACAAAAATCAAACTTTTCAAGGATTCATCTCTCCCATTTGCACATCTTTAATCTATCTTAGACTTAAAAAAAATCAGCTGCTGGCTTCACTCATAAACTCGAATACTCAAGTTGTACATTCACCTGTTAAAAGAGAGTGTAGGTAGTAGCAGTAAAAGCTTCAAGCTGTTCCACAACATCCTTTGAACCCTGACCTAAGGGACCAACTCCGGTAGTCTGCAGGTAGTTGGGTTTCTAGGACCATTCAGCCTCACTGCTGAGATTGTCAATAGAAGTGCCATTCTCTGATGTAGACAGCTCTGCACTAGGAGCTGGTCTAACAATCACATCACATAGCCTGCCAAACAGGAAAAGGACAGGATTCAGGCACTACTGAACTGAACTTGAACTGGGGCTAAAAAGCTCTATTTTTAACATTCACTACAATCTAATTATCCACCCCAAATCCTGTAAGTGCGTGCGTGTCTTAAAGGAAGTTCAGCCTTGTTACAAGAAAAAAGAAATATGCAACTATATGATCAACCACAAGATGGCGCTAGCACCACAATGCCTTCAACATACCGTGCCCTAACTTTTGGAATCTTACCCTAGCACATCGCTTACTTGTTCCTTTAATTTTCTACTTACTGAGCCTCAGTCAAACCTATTATACAACATTTGGGTTTTTTGTTTGTTTGTACAAGTCTAGGGGTTTTATGTTTGATTGGTTTTATTTTCTTAAGCTGCAAACAATAATCTTAAACTTGAAAATTTTCCAACTACATTTTCCCCCTTTAAGCTGGTTCATTTTCCTGGAATATCCTAACATAACCATGCCCTCGAGCTACCCTTCACACCAATATTGAAGAAAAAAATGACAAGAACAGCTGAAATACATGAATCTTAAATTTTTAAAAGTTGTTTTCACATACATAAAGGGGCTATTAAATTGATTTTCATGGACATGTGAAGGTGGGGGTAGGGGACTGCAGAGAGTCATGGAGAGAACATTGGAATCTGTGTTTAGGTTATTTGATTCTGGTTCTAGATCTAAACAACAGATCAACTTTAAGGTAAGTCATTTGGTCTCCTTAGTCCTCCATTTCCTCACCTAAAAAATAAGGTGATTGGATTTAACTTCTCCTGGACCCAATATTCCTAACTTACTCTGAAATTATAAGGTGAAAACAAACAGTAAGAGGCCAAAGTCAAGAAGAATAAAATAAGGCAAGTGAACAGAATCATCAGGAATAGCAACAGCATAAAAGGGAACATAAAGATGACCACTCTCTTCCCTTAACTTCCCACAATTTTGAACACACATTCATACAAATTACAACCAGAATTTTAAAAATCTTTTAAGTAGGTATTTATTCAGTTATAAATTCAAATCTATGATAGGTCATTGTTACCAGTAGACTACTGGGATAAAAATTAACCCTCCCTTTCTAAATAACTATAAAAATGGACAAAATACATGAAACAATTGCTTTTAAAAACTGGACAACAGGCAGCACAGGACTGTGATCCTTTGGAAAAGACAAACACTTGGAATGAGCCCTGTAATTGCCAAGGAGCTCTGCCTATAGGTATTTTCCGGTTTCCAGTGTGTGTGGGTGGAGCTCAAATGGAGCACAGCATGTCGCTGAGCTTAGGAAGTAGACACTGGAGTTGGGGACTGCTGAAATGGAAAGAATTTAGCAGGGTAATGGAGAGAAAAGAGCCATAGAGAAAGGGCTCCAGAAATCTGTAACAGGGTCTCTTTAAATCTTTGCTGAAAATGAACTTGCATATGCAGAGGGCAAAATCCCATGAGATCTTGCAGAGAACAGGTATTGAGAAGCTTTGGATGGAATGAAGATTCTGGAGGTCACCCAAAGCAGGGACACAGAATTCTGACCAAAGGGCAGAGCATCTACTGAATGCTGCAGTCATTCAAATGGAATCCAAGAAAGGCCACACCTCAAAAGCAGGGCTACTCTAAATGCGTCCTAGCAAAGCTTAACAGCAAGCCTTGAAAGGATCAGTCTGATTTCTTGGTAATTTATCCACTTGCCTAAATAAAGCTCAACATTCTTTAAAATACACATTGTCAAAAGAAGTGATACCATGTCCATGGAGGCAAAAATTGGTTCTTAGGAGGATGAAGAGTCTTAGGTATTACAAAGACATGTGGCCCTACAAAGGGCCACAGTACATGGACAGATGTACAGATATACAGTACATCTATTGTATTAAAAATTCTTGGGGAAGAGAGCAAGAAAGGGGTAATTAGGAAAAAAAGATGTCTAAAAGGGTTCCTTACAGGGGTGAGAAAGAAAAACAGGCTGTGATGTACTGCTTTCAAGAAAAGTAACAAAATCTAGGCTTTTAACAATGTATTATCCACAGTATCAAGCATATGCTAATAAAATCACTAGACATGTGAAGAAGCAATAGAAAGCCTAGAAGTTGACCTGGATTTTATTTAGCAGGCGATGCAGACACTGTAGCACTTTGTGGAACAATGTGACATATGTAGATCAGTGCATTAGAAAGACAATTCTGGAGTGGTATGAAGGGTGGTCTAGAGTGGGAGAAGAATAGGAGGAGGAAAAGTGCCTATAAACATCCAAACTGAGAAACATGAAGGCTTCCAGCAGTGGAGAAAAAAGCAGGAGATATTTAAGTGGCAGGATTGTTAATTCTCAGTGACCAACTGGATGTGCAAGGTGATGGAGAGGGAAAAAGATAACTCTGAAGTGACTACTACTTGTCAAATTTAAGTGTTGGTGTTTAAGTAATTCTGGGGTAGAAGTGTCCAGTAAGAAATATGAATATAGAGCTATAGAGAGGTCTGGGTTAGAAATGCCCATTAGAATAGATGCAGCCATTAAAGCCACAGATTGGACCACCACACAAACAGTAAGACAGTGGAGTAAGTGGAGAAGAAACCAGAAGAATCCAGGTATCTAAGGGAGATGCAGACGAGGGGGAACCAAGAAAAGAAACCAAGTAGACAATGGGGTCAAAGAAAAAAGTATTGAGTGGCCCTTTGAAAAAGAGTTTCATAAAGATGAGGTAAGCCAACTAAAATAATCGTGTTTTATTTTACTTTCATCATTTATATTGAAACATTAACTTTTATCAGAATTGCCTAAGTATAAATTTGAGTTGTCAAATTCATAAATCAATTTTCTCACCATATCTTGTATTCTTGCTGAGAGAACCTACCTCTCACAGAGCTGTTAGAGGTTTTATCTAGTACAGAGCACAGAGCCAGGGAGTTACATTCTTTTCTGAATTTAGGCCTATCAGGGATTCCAAATTTTTTTAGTTAATATGAACACAATTTAAAGGCAATTACATCAGAGTCACTGATGTATCCCATCTTGAAAATCTCAAGAAAATAACCATTAAAATATAAAATAAACATGCATAACTGCAAATCACCTTATTTCCTGACTAGGTGGAATTTCTACCAGGTCCAGTACCATTGGCCTTGTGGTGGAAAGGTGTACTGTAGTCTAGAAGGTGTAGCCTCTAAAAGTAAAATACCTAAGGCAGGAACAGAGGCAGAGAGATCCTTATAAATTGTTGAATTTATGAATTTGGACCCCAGGGTCAGAAATACAGTTCATTTACATGCCAACCCATGACTGCTGAATCTCACAGCTAAGATTTTTCCTCAACTTTTTTTTCTTCTAAATTTTAACTGTGGTAAAATACACTTAACATAAAATTTACCATCTTGACCACTTTTAAGTGCACAGTTCAATAGTGTTAAATATAGCCACACCGTTGAGCAACCAATCACTACTTTTTATCTTGCAAAACTAAAACTCTGTATCCATGTAACAGTAACTGCCCATTCCCCCTCCCTCCAGCCCTGGTAACCATCACTATACTTCTGCCTCTATAACTATAACTATTCTAGGTACCTCATGTAAATGGAATCATATAGTATTTGTCTTTTGTGACTGACTTATTTCACTTAGCATAATAGTCTCAGGGTTCAGCCATGTTATAGCAATTGCCAGAATTTCTTACACTTTTAAGGCTGAATAATATTCCCATGTATGCATGGACCACATTTCATTTATTCATTCATCTGTCAGTGGACATGGGTTGCTTCCGTCTTTTGGTATTCTGAGTAAAGCTGCTATCAACATGGTTGAAGAAATATCTCTTTGAGATCCTCCTGCTTTCAATTCTTTCAGATATATACCCAGAAGTGGAATTGTTCAGCTGTTATCTTCTACTCCTATTACATTCTAATCATTAACAACTTTAACATTATACCTTTAAGTTTACATTCTTAAATTTGCTCTAAAGTGGGTAGAGTTGAAATTCAGATTTATAGGAAGAAGCTAAATACTCTCATGTGGCAACTGATAGAAAGGATCACTTTTATAAATTATTAGCTGAGTTCTTTTTGTCTTTCTGTGGGGAGAAGTATGTCCTTTTAGGACTCTAATGATGTCTAGGGAGCCTAGCTCAGGAAAAAATGTACATAGAAACATACCAAATAATTATAGGGCATTCAAGAGCCCCTTAAGTCCATCCATGAACACTGTGTCTTAAAGGGTACAAACTCTCAAAGGCTCAAAATTAGGTCTCAAATTCTAATAAATGTGAGTTTATTTGTGAATCCAAGAATCCAGCATACCTTCAGTTCCACCACTAGCTAATCTATAAGCGTTATGAGGCTACCAAGTCATCAATAAATAATGAGAGGTATTGCTCGACTTTCGGACAAGTTCCTGAAGACTAATCACAATGCTGATTGAGGCATGTGGAGGAGAGAATAAAAAATCACAGAAGAAAATTCATTTTGAAGATCAGTAAATATGATCAAAGATGGAATCTGACTCACAAAATCTGTTTCAAGTTTTCCCATTTCTTGCTTGTAGCTTCTCATTCTGTTGCTGTACATTCCTCGACTTTGGGGTGGTATCTCTCGGACTTCCAAATCCATCTGTTCAAGCTAGAAGGGTGAACGAAAACATGATTTAAACCACATGCTTATACTTTATTTGACCAGACATTTAGAGTTGAAAGGATTTAATTCCAATTCTTCATTTCACACTTGACGCACTAGGCCAGGGAGCTAACTGCCTGTGGCCAAAAAAAATAACATTGGGATGACTTTTGTGCTCATTTTTGTTTAGGTCCACAAATAGTTACAAGTGCTTGCCAAGTGACAAAGGGTGTCAAAGAGCTTAGTTTATTAAGAATTTCTTTTAAAACATGTGTATTAATACAAACACCCTCAGTAATAAAGATTTTAATATCCTTGGAATAGCCTGTCATTTAGGCCAACCTGTTCTGGTCTTCTGACCCCAAACCACCAGAACTATGGGAAGATCAACCAAACAATTATTTCTACCACTAATCTATGACATGTTAGCCCAGCTTTAGTCACGTGGTAAAAATTCTTCTGGAAAGTCTTTTCTGATTAGGAAAATCACAGCCAACATGTGATCTTGACCTCTCGTATAACTCCTTATACCTTATGACCATGTTATATAGAGTTATATGGATACAGTAATGTGCTAAGTTATACAAAGCTCATTGAAATCACAGCTGGGCACTTTTTAACAACCTTTCACTTTGTAATGCTTTGGATACAATACACGAGCATTTAATAGAAGGCAATACAGAAATTCTGCGGTGATTAAGAACACAGGCTTTCAGTCAACCCCTGCGTTCACACTGTAGGCTCCACTATTACTAGTCATGCAACCTTGGACAGGTTTTTAACTTTTCTGGGCCTTACTTTTCTCATTTCTAAAAATAGTATGTCTTCTGTAGGGCAGCTGTAAAGATTCAGTGGGGTAATTCCTATAATGTGCTTAGAACAGTGTCTCTTACTTGGTAATCAATAGATTAATGTTAACAACAGTAGTGACCATTACCTATGAAGAAGAAATACAGCAAGCATGAGACAAGGAATCAGAGATAGCTTATTTATTTTTGGCAATAAAAAAACAAAAACTATAAGTTGGCTCAGGCCATGTTTAATAAATTCACATCCATAAATGTTGCTATGTAGTCTACCTTTTAAAGCATTCTAATAAGTTATTTCCATAAACACTATAAGCTTAGCACTAATAAAACTCTTACTTTCCAGTGTGAGACTGAATACTGATAACAGAACTCAGATAAACCACAAAACTATGTTTCAATTCACAGGACTTAATTTTTATAATTAAAAAGAAGATAATTTTAATTAGCCTTGATTGAAGCAGTGACCATTTAAATTATTGACATGTCTCAACATAAATGTGAAGCAGCAATAAATTAAATAGTTACTTAGCAAGGCAATTATTTAAAGTACTTCTCTGAAATCACCATTAAGTACTTAGTTCTAACAAAGTGGGATCACCCAGATAAATAGCTGCAAAAGTACACCTCAGTGAAAATCTGAAATTTTTAACATTTTTGTTTAAGACACTTTACAAGGAGACTTAAAGCTAAATTAAAAGAAGGTACGAAAGAGAAAAAGGAAACACACAAGCACTCAAAATGAAACCAGAAATAAGGCTAATATGCATTTGTTTTATGTTATCATTACACTCATGTGGCCCATGTAAAGTGGAAGACATGATAATTACAAGACATGCAGTGTCCAAGAGATTGGTACAAATCAATGGTTTAGCAGAAACACAATTAATCCTAGTAAGTAAATTCAAAAAGAAGTTTTTCTCCCAGGGTCCTCGTCAAAAGGACATGTATGTAAAGGACATATATGTAATATAATGAACAGTGTTCTTAACAAGGATGTCATCAGAATTAACTCAGCTATTTAATCATCTTTACAAAATTGAAACACATGTCTCAGACAAAACTCTACACTGGTAAAAGCTAAAGATGCCTATAAGCTCCATAACGGCATAAATGTATTTTATACTTCTTGGTACAGTAAAATCTTGGTTATCAGGAACCAGCTTTCTAACATCATTGAGTAAATCTGTGTCTCCAAAAGGAGGCAAACAAATAAACCAAAACACAGATTTTGGTGGAAAAACTGCTACTGAGAACTCAACGACAATATAAGAAGTCAACTCAAGATCCTAAGAATCAACCAGCTGTACTATTTATAGTCAGCCTGTCAGCCAGAAGGAAGAAATGTCCTGATTGGCAGCTGTGGGATGCAAAAGTCAGTTTTGTTTCGTTAAGGCTGGGAAGCAAGAGAGAAATAGTTAACTATAAAAAGAAAAGAAAGTAAGAAGAAAAGCATTTGGAAAAGCAAAACAGGCAACTTCCAAAAGAGAGGCAAACATTAGAAGCTGAGGAGTTGTAAGCAAAGTTGCCATGTGGAGACAGTGACAGCAGCCAGCAGAGATGAAGAGATCTTCAAGGGTATGGGGAGGGTCAGACATTCTGGCAGCTAGAAAAGAACCAGTGACAGAGAAGACAAAGCAGCAGCTCTGCAACTCGATGCTCAAGCCCTGGAAGAAGACATTGGAAATGCCCGCTGTGCAATGGGGAACAAAAGCCACGTGTTTCTTCAGACCCTCCCACAAAGCAACAGCTCCCCGCGTATAGTCCTGTTTAACAAGCGTTACTCGGTCAAGTAAGTTTGAGAATGCTCCATTCTCTCTTTGCCTTCTTAGAGTCTCTTCTTAGAGATTCAAAATACCACTTAGCTTACTTAAGGGTCCAAGAAAGTTCTGTAGAAAAACACCAACCAAAACAGACACAAACCCCCAGTTCTAATTAAGCTACTTTCCCAAACTTATTTGAACAGATAACACCAGTTATCAAACACACTATGGGAAACTGTTCTAAGTATATCAGTAAGTAGGAACATCAAAAGAAACAGCAACACATTCATTTTGGACCACAGTGCAGTAACAAGTTGAATCATACTTGCAATACATGGCTTTAAAAACAAAAACTGGGACACGATAATTTTTGCTCCTTGGTTTACAAATTTATTCATATTGAAAAATAGTAGATGAGCTAGAGCCCTGGGTTTAGCATATCTAAATACAAACCTTTACTCCACCACTTACTGGGTGCGGGACCTCAGACAAGAGACTTAAATCTTCCTAAGCCTCAGTTTCTCCATCTACAAAATGGGGGTGATAACAGTGTTGAGAATCACTTCACCATGGGTCTCTCATGCTCTTACATGTTTTGCGTTACATATTTTACATGCATGCCAAGTATGCAAGCCCTGACCACTCTTTTCCTGGGCTATCTCTAAGGGCTATATTTGCAGGGAGCAATCTTAGAAAAGGAAATAATTTATTCATCTGGGACAATGAGTGAATGGGCTTGCTTAAAGGCTGCTATAAAGCAGTACATTTTTCCAGGCTCCATGTTCCTGTCCTGTAAGTTATTCTACTGTGTGTAGGCATTCTTCTAGGCAAACCTGAATCACCCCTGTGGGAACTGGGGCCCAAGGAATTAATGCAAGCATGCCAAAATTCTGGCAGCTGCTTTTACTATGAGTAATAAAAGTCTTTTGTCATTGACCTAGGAATCTCATGTCTTCTCTCAGCAGCCATGAAACTGTGGCAAGCTCACTCTTAGTGAGCAAATAGGGGAAAATCTCATATCTTTAACAGTTTCTGACAAACCTCACATGGTTGTTGCAAAAATTAAATATTATAAAGCAAGTGATATGCTTAACTCAGTGTCTGTACCCAGTATGTCTTTAACAAGCTTTAGTTATTTATAGCTATTATGAAAAGAATTATGAAGAAATAAAAGTTACAGTTGGACCATGACTCACCTTTATTAAGAAGAACAAAATATCAAGGAGCTATTAAATTCTTTTCAATTTAAAAATTGATGAATTCCAAACTATAAATTCTAACTGGTAATATTTCACATTTCCACAATGTATAAAACAGGCTAGAGGAAGGCATCAGCTTAAATGATTCTGGTTACATGTTAAAATATATTACCAAGTCTGTACATACCAGCTCTTTTGCTTCTTCGAGCTGTTTCTCCACATTTGCAACCATCTGCTTCTTCTCATCTGAAACAAAAAACAGTATCAAGGAGTTGTTAAAGATACAAATAAATTTAATATTTAAAACTATTGTTTTTATATGCCTTTGTCCTTTCTGGTGAGAGTAGAGAACTACCCTATCAGGCAAATGACTGTATCATTATTTGGTGAGTTAGGAACCATTTTAGGCCACTGATTCTATGCTATCTGTAAATATATGATCCCATGCAGTACCTAATTATTAAGAGGTACCATTACATTTTTGAGAGAAACCAAAAATTATTTTGTTCTTTAGAAGAGAATGGGTGAACAATAGCAGATTTAGTGGTAGCATGAGAAATCTGCAAAGTCATGATTTATGAACTGATACATGAACATAATTTAAAAGTCACAAATAAAAATGATTCCTAAAACTGGGCAAGATCTTGCAATTCTCCTATTAAAAAAAAAAGTGTACTTTCCTTACAAACTGGGTATAATAGAAGAAATGTTTGAAGTCAGGATTACTGATTCTAAACCCAAAGTCGCTACCCACTTGCTGTTTGGGATCCTGGGTGAGAGCTTTTTCTGAGACTCAGTTTGTACCCTCTAAAATGAAAATTTAAAACATCTACTGGATTGTTTTTAGTACAAATAAGCTGATGCAAGTGACATTACTATGAAATGGTGAAGTGCTAATTCTCTATATGTGGTTTATTCAAACTACCAGGTAGATCAAGTTACAACTCAACTGTAATTCCCTTTTCAGGGAGAGACATGTCCTAGCAGATAGCCCATCTCCACTACGACCACCTGGTAAACTGCTACTCAAAATTCTTCAGAAATCACTACTTCTTTGAAGCTTTCTTAACCCAACAAAAGAGTTTACTTCTCTCTTACAGAAACACTTACAACTCTTACATAATCCTAATGATTTATCTCTCACACTCACAGGTCTGATTTCTCTTCTAGCTTGGGGTCTCCGGAAAGACAAGAACCGTGTCTTAATTATCTTCATAGTCCTAAAATCAAGCACTGAGCCTCCAATATAATTAGTTTTTGAAAAATGGTGGTAAACTGAATAAATAATGTGAATGCAAGCATTTACAAAAGCAATACTACCAACCACTCCGGGTTCTCTGTCTCCATGCCTGCCTCTCTCCCTCATTTAATCTTTCTATAATGTGGCTTTGACTGGATCACTTGAGCCTAGTAGTCCAGGTCCTCCACATTCCAGATCCAAGCAACTTTTCAAATACATTTATTCCCAATAAAGTGCATACTAGCTCTCCAGTCTATACTGTACATACCAATCAAGTGGACTATTCATTACTACCCAAATGCATCTCATTTTTTTCCTGCTCTAAGCCTTTGATCAAACTACCATTTAGGGTTCTTTGGCTGAACAGAGCAGAACTGATTCTGGCTAACCTAGGGCAGAAAAAGGGAATTTATTAGACTAATATGGGGTGGCTCATAGAGTCAATAGGAAAACAAATGAGTCCCAAACTCAGGGAGGACAGTACCCAGATGGCTCAGGGTAGCAAGGGAGCAGGAATTCACTGACAGTCTCTGCAGAAGGAGAGTCTTGAGCATCAATACCATGCTCCCTTCTTGGCTCACTCTGCTCAAAGTTCAAATTCCCAGCAAAACTTCTCTGAATGTCCTCACTTGGCTAATGTGTTCACCTCTTGACCTGGATAGAGCATGGCAGCCTGTCAGTTCCACCAGGACTGGGTTTAGGTAGTTCCTCAATGGAAAGTTGAGGTGCTGCTTTCTGTAGAGAGAATGGAAGATTCTGGGCACTCCAAAAACCAGACATCCACTGCACCCACTACTGCATCCTCTTATAGTGTATTCTTTTCCTGTTCTAGTCTGCTAATCCCTATCCTTCCCAGTGCTCTCCTGCGACACAATCTTATGGCCTCTGAATTCCTAGATCTCTCTGCTGTGCATGGTAATTAGAAATTACCTAGATCTCTGGCACCAATGGTAATTAGAAATTGGTTTCCAGTTTTCTCTTCAGCGTCATTTCCATCTCCTTGAAGGTGGGAACCATTGTTGACACATATTTGCCCTAACTGTATTTAGCTCTCTGTAATGTTCCTCATATTTTTATGAGAAGAATTAAAAGGTGAAGGTTTGGGAGGAAAGCATGAAAAGAATGGAGGGAGGAAGGAAGGGAGGAAGGAAGGGAGGGAGGGAAGAAAGTAGGAAGGAAGAGAGGGAAGAGGAAGAGAGGGAGGGAGGAAGGAGGGAGGGAAGGAGCACTTACCTCCCTTCAAATATTGGTATTCATCAAGAGAGATTCACCTAAATACTCTAGGCACACAAAAGAATCAGCATTCAAGGTCCAAAGTCTTTAAGAATTTTATTAATATCACAAAGTCTGAGGACCTGGGTGCTAACTAACCTTTCCTGTTGTCTTCAGCAGCAGTAATATCACTAATGGCTAATTTATCATGCATTTTCTTGGGGGAAGAAAATGTGCTAGTGTGTTACATGTTTTATTTCACTTGATTTTTACACTGTAAGGTTGAAACTATTAATCCCTCTCCTCAGTTTTACAGATGGAGGAAGCAGGCTTACAGAGGCCGAACAGTCTGCTCAGGATTGCACATATAGTAAGTAGCTGGGCTGAGACTTGAAACACATCTGATACCATGTGCGAATCTTACCCAATTTGCCATAACTTTCTCAGTATTTCTGACTACAGCCATAAAGTGATAGGATTCACAATAGACCATTCATCAGTCTTTGAGTGGTGAGGTAAGAAACTAACTGTAAAAGAACATTTTGTTTATGATCCTTCAGGGAGCTGCCTGATGTAACAGAATCTCTGTAACTATAAAGTATCTCCCCATTTAGGATTCATCACCAAAGGAAAAGGAACTTCACAATTAGTATTAGTTCCGATTTCCACTCATCCATTTTTCTGACTTTACCACAAAACACTAATCATTAAACTCAAATTTCAAATACAGTGCTGTAAGAGTATTCCCTAAGAGTATTCCCTAAGAGTATTCCCTAAGAGTATTCCCTAAGAGTATTCCCTAAGTATTATGTGGGACTGACCTATCTTACTAGTCCAGTTAGTAAAATTAGTTAAGATTCAAACACTTTAGTCTAAGAGCAAAGTCTTTTTATTGTTTAAAATACATCACAGAGTAATCAAATTTATTTTTTAAAATAAAGTTTTAAAATATGCAATCTTTTCTATTCTCTTTGGAAGTAACACTTTCATATATTATATGTGCACAGCAGAGAGTAAAGTTAATTGCAATTAACCTCATCCACTCTACTTCAATTTAAATAAGTTAGTAAGTTGGGGGATGAACTGCTTTGGGTGAAAAGTTTGCTCAAATTTGAACCTCCGACTCAAGTAAATCATAGTTCATCTCCTCTAGGTCAACCACTAGTGATGTCCAGAGAGAGAGATTATAATTACTATTATTCATGTTGTTTTTGTCATGGTTGTGCATATTAATTTGTAAGTCCACAGGCATACATATTAAGTTTATAACTACATAGGCATATTTTTCATCTTTTCTACTTATCAATTAGAAACAAAATGTAAAGGAAGCAAGCACAAGTAATTATTAAGAGGGAAACTGCTGCATTTTAAAGAATTACTATTTTTCAATTATTCAATTCAGTAAGCATTTTTCTAGCACCAGCCATATCATTTCAATTCTAATGTAGTTGTTATGTTTGGGCCTTACATTATACTGTACCTAAGGAGAGCCAAGGCTTTATTTTTAAGGCACTTATCTCAAAGGTTTCCTTCTATGTGGTAAGAAGGGTTACATTAAAATATAATATAAAGGCAGGAAAAAAAATCAATTGTAACAAAATCTGTTTTCTTGGAAACAGTTTTTACAACTTTGCAACCAGGGATGACTTTGTTATTTTACCAAACAGCTTCCCAATACAAAAGCTATTAGCCCAGGCAAAAAATGTTTCTCAGTCAAAACAGTTACAATTGAAAATGAGCAAAATCCAAACACAAGTTCTGATATTCTGGGTCTCAAGTCAAAGGAAGTAGTCTCCAACCATAATCAACAACAAAAATCAAGATGACCTTGGGCTGTGGAGAAAAGCAGAACTGAAGAGAAGAGGCGAGGTGATGTATCATGAAGTGATGAGGCATTAGCCACTTTCTCCACAAAAATCTCTGAGGCAGCAGAGCTTGGTGGAATATGCTACCTTGGTTCTCTCCTCTTGTTCCCTCACTTGGACTCATAAACCTTTTAAGACATCATCCACCTCCTCCAGAACTAACTGGGACTTCAGGAGATGAGTGGGGTGTTAAGTTCAGAGATCTTGGCTTCAAGCAAATATCCCTATTAACAGAAAACAGGTTGGGGAGGGGTGTGGGGGGAGAAAAACAAAGAAATAAAGGAAGAAAATTATTTATAAACACCTAAGTTTGTGGAGGAAGTATGGAGAGGGAAAAAGGAATGACAACTTAGGTCCAGGAGAGACTATTGCGGGCATCAAGAATTGACTAACAAGGTGGGAAAGTAAAGTTGTCCTCTAGTTCACATATCAATGAGCAACCCCTTTTCTACACATTACATTCCAGAACCAAGGTAGGGCCAAGTCCACTGACGGTTCAATTTCTCTAACAAAATTAAGCCAAAATGTAACAATCTTAGCTGCAACTACTCAAATTAACTTGTGTTTAGAGAAGCATAAATCCTAAAATGTCTTACAAAAATCAATTATATCTGTATTCATCTGTGCGTTTACTTGAACCTTTTTCTGAGCCTCTTCTAAGTAAATGCCAAAGAAATCAAACACAACTCCCACCTCCCAACTCCCACAGTTGACAGTATAGCATAGAAAGTTAAGAAGTGCTAAAACACAGAAACAAAACATTTCTAGATGGGGCTGTGAAATTTTTTAAATGACACTTTTACAGTACATTGGGTTATAGACTCTCAAAAAGGAGGAGAAACAAGAAATGGGGTTAGGAGTATGAAAAATACTAATAACAGCAGCTAACACCAAGAAAAGGCTTTACATATGTTAAATCATTTAATATTCAAAAAACGCTATGAGAGCCGCACAATTTTTCCATTTTACCAAGAAGTAAAGTTGAGAGAAGTTAATAAACTTGCCTGAGTACCACAACTTCTGAGTGGCAGAGCTAGGATTTGAATCCAGGCACCAAGACTCCTATCCCTATTTTGCTGCATATAATAACATTATTACTAAGAAAGCAACGTTGGTGTACATTGCAGATCCACGATCTAGATACGTTCATTCACTCTCTTTGGATACTCACATCTCCATATTTTACAAAAACCAAAACCCAAAAAAAACCCACTAAGAATGAGAGAAACGTTCCCAAGTTTATGCAAGTAACAAGGCAGTGGAGTCCGGATTCGAGCTCAGATGGCTGATTCCGAAGGCTCTTTTCCCTGCGCCCACAGGTGGGACTGTCCCTTTACCCTAAATCTGAGGCTCTGTCCCTGCGGGAGGGCCCCGGCACCACCTCACTCCAGCCTCCAGCCTCCAGCCACGGAGACATTCGTTCAGGCGGCGTTCCACCGCCCCCCAGCCGCAGCCTCTCCGGGCCACCCCGCCCCGCCCGGGCAAGGCTCTCACCAGGCGGGAGTCGGGGGACCCTCGCAATCTTGTTGGTGATCTCTGCAGTGAGGACCGCGAAGTCCTGCTCGTAGCCTTCGAAGTCGGACGACATGGCGACCCCAGAGTGATTGGTCCGGGCTGGAGCCTAGGTCGAGGGAGGGACCACGCCGGGCAGAGGAACACAGTGTAAGGAACCCCAGGACGCGCCCTCGAAAGCAAGCTGAGAACTGGGACAGCTCCCGGCCCGGCCGCTTCCTGATTGTTCGTCGCAATCTCGGTCCTCCGGAAATAGGGCTGTATGCGATTTTTATTTTCCGCTCTAGCTTCAAGAAGAAATTTGCTAAGGGAAAGCTCTTCTCCTAGTGTCCCCCAAAAGACGCTGAAAACATGCGGGTTCTCGGGGAATCACTGAAAGTACTTTTACCGCCCCCTCCACCCCCCAACGTTCTGGAAGATGGTCCTGGCTCCCCAAGCTACAGGTAAGGGGAGCTTGCTTCCCGGGGGAAGTTTGGTGCTGCAAACCTCCCGGAAGTGTCTGTCCCGGACCCCGCGCTCCGCGCTTGAGCCCGGGAGCGGCGACGGCAGTGCTGGCGGAGAGGCGGCGGGTGGTGGCAGGCTGCGCACTCCAGCCTCTGGCAACCGGGATTTGCTTTCTGCTGGCGCTGGACTGACGTACCCACGACGGAGTTATCGTAGGAGGAGAAAACCTGTTCCGGGTGAGCCCAGGCCGCCCCGGAAATACGATGGCCAAGAGCGGGCGCCAAGGAGCGGACTGAGGTGGGAGTCGAGGCAGGGGAGTTAGCCGTGGTTTTGGTGGTCATCGCCCCATCTGAGTGAGGCCAGAATCTCCAGAATGCTGAGACCTACCACTGGTTGCTGGCCAGGATGTTCCTCCCCCGAGTGAGGATGTTTCAACGTTTTGCTCTATGGCACGGGCGGGAAACTGAGGCACAAGGCAGCAGCATCTTTTATTACGGTTTGCCTCAGATCTTCCCTTGACTCACTGCTGGCCAGAAATACCCTCCTACCTATCTTCCCGGAGCTCGCCGTCCTGTCTCCCAGTCCCTCGCTTCGGGAGGCACTTCCTCTTCTTTTTTTCTCATTTAAGTTTCCCGTCGTGATTTCACACACACCCTCTCTCCCCCTTCTCTTCCTTTCTTTTCCTTGCACTTTCTCTTTGCTTTCACTCTCTCTCTTCTTGACCTCCGGCCCAAATAGACAGTTATGTTGGTTTTGGGGGGGCAACCACAGGCAGATGTTGTAGACGATGTCTGGCTCATACTTGAACTTTATTCGGGACTCGCTCAGAGGCAGTTCAGAACTACATAAAGGGAGTTTGATGACTTGGTTTCTCTTCTGGGTTCGGCTGTTACTTGTGACCTCAGTCTAATCACTTATCCTCCCAAGGCAGTTTCTTTTCTATGAAGAAGGAAGCTGGATTAGATCAGCCCTAAAGCCCTGCTTCCCAGCTCTAAAATTCTTTGTCTCCTCAAACAATTCTCTAAACTTGGACCCAGTCCCCTGACAAATTGGGAATAAAGGAATAAAGACAACTATTTTAGAATGTGTATCCAGTTGACATGCCATTCAGACTTGAACCCTATTTTAGATAAGAAAAATACTTTCTTTTCAGCATGTGACCCCATGGTAGTGAACTTGTGAGATGCTTTTGTTTGGGTGCTCTTTGGAGTTCAATATAGTATATAATAAAACTTTCACTAAACTTTTCATTTTGTTTTTGTTTTTTAGCTTGGGCTTCAAACCAAGATACTGGATTCTCCTAGTAAAGACAAAGAGCTCTGAGTGTATGACAGTGAAAATGGCATAATTGGCATTAGCATCCTGTAACTTGAAGGCATGACTGTTAAGGAACATACAAGGACCCGTGGCACATGGCAATGTGTGCACAGAAAAAGGAAATCTGTGATTCTTTAAATGTAGGAAGGCATTGTTCCTCACCAGAATGGGTACATTCTGCTCAGTTGTCAAGTTTGAGAATCTCCAAGAATTAAAGAGACTGTGTCACTGGGGTCCCATCATAGCCCTTGGTGTTATAGCAATATGTTCTACCATGGCCATGATTGACTCTGTGTTGTGGTATTGGCCCTTACATACAACCGGAGGGAGTGTGAATTTCATCATGTTGATCAATTGGACTGTCATGATTCTTTATAATTACTTCAATGCCATGTTTGTTGGTCCTGGCTTTGTCCCTCTGGGGTGGAAACCGGTAAGAAAAAGATCCATTAAGATGATAAACTCTAATGATAATCATATATTTAGTTTTTGCCTTATCTGCTAACCAGTTATATCAAACACAGCCTACTTTTTTGCCTTGGTAGGCACTAAGAATATTATTCTAATCACTGTTCATTTAAAGCTTAAGTAATTTCATACCTGTTTGAAAATATTATCCTAAATTATTTCCCAATGCAATTTTATTGAATATTTGTCCTGCTTAAAAAAAAAAAGGAGGGGAGTGGTGGTGAGTCCATAGTTATAAATTTAGGTAATAGTGCGTATCATACACCTCTCATAATTTGCAGTGTAGTTTAGCTCTAGGATCTTTTTTCATGTAATATATTAACATCCTTCAGAACTGCGAAAAAACTCTTGAGAAGCTGCTTGTGTAAATCACAAAGTTTTTAAATCATTGCAGTGAAATCATAATATTGGGAAGTACATTAATGAATCAATTTATGGCTCTTAAAAATTGTAGAAAGTTTATGCTTATGAATTTCCATATTCCTTGCTGAGGGATATCCCCTCGTTGCTTGTTAGAAATGCAGAATCTTGGGCTCCACTCTCGACCTACTGAATCAGAGCCTTCATTTAATAAAATCCCTGAGATGATTCTTAGGTAAATTAAAGTTGGAGAAACACTGTTGTACTATTTAAAGTGGGTACAGAGATGGGTAAGACACAATTCATAATGTGAAAAACCTTATATCTGAGGAAAGAAACCAAAGCACTTGTACAGATAACTAACCTATGGAGTTCAGTGTGTTGAATGCCGTTGAAGTTAGAGGGAGCTGATTATTTTCAGCTTGGGGCCTAGGGGAGGCGTGGGAATTTCCACAGGACATGGGGAAGAAGGCATTTCAGGTTGAGAGAATTGTGGGAATGTGTATTGAGAAACAACAGACAGGATGTAGAGCAGGTAAGACTGAAACAAAGGCAGATTATGGAAGGCCTCACAAACGTGAGAAATGATTAGGCCACAGAATTATTAGAGGTTTTCAAGCACAGCTCTGACATAATCAGAGTTGTGTTATAGGATTATTATCTGACAATAGTTTGAATCAGAAAGAAACTACAGTAAAGGACACTAATTTGGAAGTAATTAAAATGCTCCAAGGAAGGGGTCTTATTTCCTAAAGAGTATCAACTCTGAAGTTTGAATCACCACTCTAAAATACCTGCCAAATTGTCAGCTACCTTTTTTCTGAATTCCTCCCATTCTGCTAAGGTTTTGGATGAGTAGAACAAACTATACATAGTGACAATGGATTTGGCGGGGGTATGGGGATGAGAAGTTAAAAATGACTTCTAGGTAATTTGGAGCATGATGCTGCTGTTAACTAGAAATTCGTTACTTAAAAATGTTTTAGCTCAAACGAAAGGGCTGGCAATGCAGTTAAGATTCTGTCCTCCCACCCCCCATAAAAGAAAATCAAACCATAGGAAAGTATTTATTTATAACTTGACTTGTTATTACTTAGTATTAGATATTTGATCTATTTTTATTTATATTTGGCTGCCAAGGAAAATTCTCAGGATAGCATGTACCTCCAGTATTGTAAAGTCTGCCAAGCATACAAAGCGCCTCGGTCACATCACTGCAGAAAATGTAACAGGTATTGTCTGTCTTTGCTATTTACCGGGGACTGATCAACTTGATTGCTGGTCTTTTGTTGTTCTTCCTACCATCTCTATCCTAGTTATATTCTCTGTAAGATGGCTACTTTATAAAAAATACTGTCAACATACTTGTGTCCATATCTCCATTTTACTCCTAAGTTATTCTGTTAATAAGTAAAACTCATTTTTTGTTAAAAGATTTTTCTAGAAAAATACAGATTTATTTTGTTTCTTGCCTTGCCAAGAATAGGGTACAAAGTTTTGTCTTCATGTTATTTCCTTAGATCAGGATTAATTTTCTTGTCAACTGTTATTGTTGACTAGCTTTAGAATTGTTCTGAGTCTAAATTATAAAGGAGACCTGCTGTTTCCATTATTGAATTGACTAACTTTTATACTTTATACATACCTAATAAATGAGTGCAGGTGCCTATTATCATATATGTTTAATATTAAAAAAGTCAATGGGAAGAAAAGTGATTCACCATAAAAATGTGAAACAAGCTAGAATCTTTCTAAATGAACAGCTATATCCACTAATAAGAAATTTATGATGAGAATGTTGAGGTTTAGGGGAAAGATTAGAGGCAGATAAAGTTTGGTTTGAGGCCAGGAAGTTTTCTTCTAGCAACAAAGGAAGGAAGCTCAGTAAGATTTTGCTTATTATACCATATCTATATCCCATAGTTAGCTTCCTTAGCTCAGAGATCCCACATCTAAAGGATGAGATCAGGAAGGAAGGAAGTTACAAGCATCTGCTAGGTCCCATTAACCCCAGTGGAGATAAATCTGTAAGTGATTTTGTTGAGTCTCTGTCGTACTCCACTTCAGTCACTGCATTTCAGAGCTAGAGGAAAACCAAGAACCTCTTTTTCTTTATAACGAACCTGACTCTCTGGCCTCCTGACTTCTTTAAATAAGCTCACTTGTAGCAGACATCTTTTCCTTGATAGCTGTAATAAAGCCTGTCCTTTCTTGTACTGTTTAGAATTTAAAAGAAGACACCATTCAGAGTTGTTCAAAAACTCATAAAGATCTTTCTTTTTGTTCCATGAAGTATAATTTATCGGTCACTCATGGACATGTTGCATTCCTATTTGTCTGATCTCTTGAAGACCAAAGTTATTTAAAGTAGACCGGAATTGCTGCTTCATGTTTTATGTAAACTTTTCTTGTTAGATGTGTGATGAAGATGGACCATCACTGTCCTTGGATCAACAACTGTTGTGGTTACCAAAATCATGCTTCGTTCACACTGTTTCTCCTTTTAGCACCACTGGGGTGTATTCATGCTGCCTTCATTTTTGTTATGACTATGTATACACAGCTTTATAATCGGGTAAGTGAAAATATTTGTTATAAATCATTCATGTCTTATTATATAGCAGTTATCAAGATTATTTAATAAGTCCCTTTTAGAAATATGCTTTCTATAATTTAGGATGGGAAACAGATCTTTCTGGGTACTGTATGCTTTATCTCTGTATGGATTCCTTTTAAGAAAGCATTAAAACTTAATTTTTAAAATGAGGAAAGATAATTTTGTTCTGAAAATTCCCTTACTAGTTCTACTTGAAGTTGATAATTATTTTAATACTATATATATAATTTATTAGATTTCAAACTTGGTAGCTGTGATAAGAATAATTAGAAGGAAAAAAAAGAAGAATGAGAAGAAAGAGACAACACTAGTGTTTTCTGTTTTCATCCAATCCATGTGGCAAGTTGTAATTCTTTTGTTCATTTCTAATTCCAGTGTCCTAGAAGGTGGCTCATGGAGCAGGCACACATCCTAAAATATCCTGTAACAGATTGAGTTGATTTATAGGCAAATAGTCATGACTTAAAGTTTAGGGGTCAGAAATTCAAGTCCCTAAAGAGGCCTGGAAAGTAGATGAGGTATACAGGCCTGATGGGACTGTGGCAAACTGGAGAACACATGCTCTTCACAGAAGGGACAACCCATATTTGACTTCAGTCAGTTTTTGATGTTTGGAAATCCAGCCTAGTAAGCTGGATCTTCCAATTCTTCAAGAAAAATCTGAAAGTCTGGATTTTTTTAATGTGAAATTTCCTTATTTTTGAATGTTGGCACCTAACCCCGAATATTTTAAGACATTTTACAAGCAAGGTCATACACATCTGGAGGCCATATTAGGCCCACATTTTTGCCAGTTTTTAACCTCTGATTGTGGAACATGAGGGAAGAAACAGTTGAATCCCAGGCTATATTTGTTGACATGGAAGATTACTATAAATATAAAAGCAAGGAGAAGATGGGAGACACAGTTACAATTTAGATTGGTATCTGGTTTTGTTCGTGCATATGAAATGTTTGTGGGGTATGCCTAACACTTTCTAAGGAAAAAAGTAAATAAATAACAAGTAAACAAAGTAAGTAAATAAGAAACAAGTAACACTGAGAATAAGTAAGGATGATATCATGCATATCAGTATGAGTTTAAGCCACAGTATTAATTAGAAAGAGCTATGTGTGTTTTATTTTCAGGTTTTCATTTGCTGGTCTTTTTGATTGAGTTACAAATGTCACAGTAGAGTCTGACCATTTATGACAACTGGTATTTGAAGTGTGTGTTGTTTATAGCTCTCCTTTGGGTGGAACACAGTGAAGATTGATATGAGTGCAGCCCGGAGAGATCCTCTGCCAATTATTCCGTTTGGATTATCTGCATTTGCTGCCACCTTGTTTGCCTTGGGATTAGCTTTAGGAACAACCATAGCTGTTGGGATGTTGTTCGTTATCCAGGTAAGTTCCTCTGTTACCTCTAGCTAAAAGTTGTCACATTATTAGAGCTACTTGTACTGAGGAAGATAAAAAGGCTGTATTTAAGTATGCAGTATGAAATGGAAATTATTGCTACTTTCTCTATCTAGGTAACCAACTTAATCTTCTCTGTACTAGTCAGATAATTTTGAAGTAACTTTGCCAGAATTTCCGGGTAATTGGTTTAATTGTTAAAATGTTAACTTTGAGTTGTGTTTCACTTTGTAGTTAAGAAGTTTCTCACATTTGCCATCTCTCTTGATCTTCACATCAACCCCAAAAGAGGCTGAAAAGGAGTATTATTTTCCTTTCCTTACAGATGAATAACTTAGACGCAGAAAGCTTTAGTGACTTATGCAAGATCACCCTTCGTGTATTCAGTAAACAATATTATCTGAAAATAGTATATATTTAATCATAATCATAATAATATAGTTAACATTTATTGAGCACTTACTATATGCAAGACACTATTTTAGGCCCTTTCAGTATGTTAGCTCATTTAAACTCACAACATCCCTGTGATGTAGATGCTATTTAATGCCTATCTAATAAACTGCTCTAATTCTGAGGCTACATTAATGGTAATAAAGAGGATTCTGCCCCTAAGGAACTCACAATTAGTAAACAATTAATTAATACAGGGTCAGATATATATTATATCATATAGAAATGTACAAAGTGCTGTGAGAACACAGAGAAGGAGGATGTGGTCCTGAAGGGATCATAACAGTTCATGTGTTTTATTTCATTTCTTTTCATTCCTTTAGTTTATTCATTAATTGAAGGTGCACTGTGGGCCAGGCATTGTGTTAGGCCCTAGGAATATGACAAGGACTCCTGTCCAGGGTTGTTCTTACTGTGCCACACTGTCTGTATGGATACACCCAGACTTGAAGGAAATGCAAGATTCTTACAGAATTAGAAATGTGGAGAGTGAGAGCCCTGATTCATTGCCTGATGCTTTTTGTTTTAAAATAAGCAGGTTTTGGTTTTGGTTATACCTCATGTTTTCTATTAACCTGAATCAAATCTTTGAAAAATTTTCCCCAGTGCCTATAATTCAGAATCATATTAGAAGAACACTAAAATCCTGTGGTGTAAGAACCTCTGAAAGTGGAATTAGTCCTATCTAGGAAAATCAAATAATAGAGTCAAGAAAGAATAAATTCAGTTTGTTAGGCAAGCAGAATATCTAGGTTGACTGAAATGAGTCACCGTTACTTGTAATAAAAAATTCATCAAATTTAAGGTTAATTAAAAATAGTGATGAGATTTTAATAGCAAAATACATTTAAATACTGATTGGATTATATCAGTGTTTTATTAATACTCTTAAAACTTTGTTCAGAAGATAGTAATTAAAATGGATTTGATTATGGATTGAGGTAATAATCTTATGGAGTGGTGTTGTAGTACAGTGGTTAAGAACAAGGATTTTAGAGTCAGGTGGCCTACACACTAAGTGTGCTACTTAACCCCTGGTATCCTGATATCTTTACCAAGGAGTGGAGCAATAAAAACTTTCTCAGGGGGTTAGTATAATGATAATCTTAAATGGACCAAACTCTTATTATAAAGTTTTACTGCTTATCATTTAATTTTCAGATGAAAATAATTCTCAGAAACAAAACTTCTGTTGAATCATGGATTGAAGAAAAGGTAAATCTTAATAATTGTTTCCTCAATATCAGTAAAGTACTGATTAACTAATAGACCAGATTAACTAATAAATGCCCAGAAGTAAAATCTCAGCTAGCGAATGGCTTCCTTAAGTTATTTTCATTCTGCACAAAAGGGAAATGTAGGAGACAGCTTGATTCATTCCTGGTTTAATATTAACTCCTACAGAAATATGCTTCTCATACACCCTGAGTTGCTGAAGAGGTCTAAGCTACACAGTAGCCTAGAGAAGAAGGTAGCCCATTTGGAAAGAACAAGGTGCCATCAAATTTTTTGTAGTATTTTAGGGTTAAGCAAAACTTAAGCTCTACCAGATAGATAGGGCTTATACTTAGCTTGCCAAAGATCTCGCAACTGCTAGTACAGACTTCACACTGTCCATTGTGATTCTAATGGAAAAAGTAAATCTGACTACCCTGCCCCCTGTTTAAAACGTCTCAGAGCCTCACCATCACAGCAGCAGGGGTTGTCACCCCAAATGTCTGCAGGGACCAGGCAGATAAACGGATGCATGGAGCCAGCTTGTGTACCAGAGCTACCTAAGGGACAAAGCTGGTTGTTACCACTGGGGAATTACCCAGTATTGTGAGATCACCTAATTTTTTTTTTTTCAAAAAAAGTAAGAGATCTGGATTTCTGTGATAATCTCCTTTCTATTTTTAAATATTAGCAGGCAATTCAAATTAAAAGCAAACAACCACTGTGGGCCAAATAAAACATACCTATTAGACATATTTAACCCTCTGGCAGCCAGTTTGTGAGCTTTAATTTACAACAGCATTTCTCAAACTTTCTGGTCTTAGGACCCTTTTACATTCCGAAAAATTGTTGAGGACACTAAAGAGCTTTTGTCAATATGTATTAATATCTGTTGATTTTGCCATATTTTCTGACTTAAGAAAAATTTTGAAGATTTATTATTTTATTTAAAAAGTAATAAACCCATTATATGTTTTAAAAATATTTTTTAAATTAATTTTTCCAAAATAAAAATAGAAGGAGGAGAGTGGCATTGTTTTATATTTTTACAAATCTCTTTAATATCTGACTCAACAGAAGACAGTTGGATTCTCACATCTCCCTCTGCATTCAGTCTGTCGAAATATGTTGCTTTGATTGAAGTATATGAAGAAAATCCAGCCTCACACAGTAGGTAGAAAAGGGTAGAATATTTTAATAGGCCTTTTTGATAATAGTGGATGTTCTTTGACACTATAATAAAATGACCAGTGATAGTTCTTGAGAGGTTAGTTGCATGTGAGATCTGAAATTATATCAGTAAACTTTTTGTACTCTTTTACATTTATTTCCATCAGTCTGTCTTGCTCTTTGAATGGGAATTTTACCCATTTGTGATTTTATAACATCAGACATGAGTCCTTTGGAAAATACTGGTTTTGGGTTATGCAGATTTTCTAAATGTTGATGCATTTATGCATATCACTACTAGTCTTATGGAGAAAATATTTAAATATTGGAAAACTATCAAGCTCATGGTAGTGGATACACATTTTCCAAAATTCTAATTTTCAGTCAAAAGCCTTAATTTTTTCACTGGCAACATATACTCAGTTGTTTATATTGAAGTAACAGCCCAATTTTGTTCATTTTTAAAAAATTTTCTGCCAAATACTGAAGTTCAAATAACCTTAGTTTGTTAGTAAAAGTAACATTACATGAAAAATCATTTTCCTTGAGATAAGCATTTTGGGATGCTTTATGTGTAGTTTCCCATTTTGCCCCACAGAGTATTAAAAAGACATCTATGTGAGGATTGAGACTAATAAGAATAAGAATTCTTACTGCTTCATCAAGGACATTCTTATGTACAACTGTTTTTTGTTTGTTTTGTTTTAAACTATGAATATGTAGGAGTGAAGAATATAACTACTGATATAGTTTGGTGCCACTGTCTTTATTCCTGCTTAAAATGCCTGTAATTTTACCCACCATTGCAAATGTCAACACAATGAAAAAGACACATAACATCTTAGTATTATAATGAAAGTCCTTTGACTTTGTTGAACCCCAAGAAAAGGTAACCAAAGAGGTGTGTAAAACATGCTTTGTGAACCACTGATAATAAAGGTTCAAGCCCAAGCTCCTTAGCTTATACATAATAAAACCTTTCATGTCTTCCCACATTTCCCACCCCATCTCACACTTAATATCAGCTAATACCAAACAACTCATAGTTTGTACATATTACACTTCTCTATCTTTCCACATGTTGTTCCTTACCTAAAACACTTCTCCCCTGATTTTTTGCCTGATTTCTTGTCCTTCAAGACTTAGTACAGGTGTCTTTTCTTCCAAGGAATCTTCCTTGACTCTCCCCAGATTAGGTTGGGTACTTTTGTTCCTTTTCCCATAGCACTTATTGCAAACCAGTGTCACTTATAGCACTCTTGCCCATTTTGAAGACTCTGAAATTTTTGTTTATAAGAAGGGAAGTTAAATGACCCTTTACCATCTGGTTGAGGATGGGTGAGGCAGACTTATACAATTCAGTGTGTTCATACATGTTAACACTTGACAATTCTTTTAGTTGAATTAACATTAATATCACTTTATAACTAACTTCAGGAAGCTTTTCCCTAAAATATTGTTTCCCCTGATAATACAATATTTCAAGATACCATTTCTAGTTAGAATAATAATATATTGGCATTAGATTAACAATTTGTTTTTGCTAATGACCAACACTCTTTATAAAAATGTCATGCTAAATCTAGAAGTTATTTTGAAACTGACGCTCTGTTGCCAAGTAAAAATTTCAGATACATGATTGTATTAAATTTATTAAAAATTTATCAAAATTACCAGACACTAAAATTTATACAACAAATTTCAGCTGGGTTTGTACACTTATTGTAGGAATAAATAATGCATCTTTATACCACTAGGTGTCAGTGGAGCTTAAGAAATTGTAAGCCCGTTTATCTCAAGTTATCGTTAACGATTTAAATGCATAGAATATAATTTATGCCACCAGAATATGTATATGCATAAAATATACATATAAATGCCTATATAAATAAGTATATATACATATGTAATGGTATGAAAAAGCTGAAAGAAGATAACCCTGCACATACCTGCTAGCTAAAAAAAATAATCATGAAATTTTTTATATTACCCATTACACCTTTCCTAGCCATTCCTGCAGGTGTCACTGTCACCCAGGATACTGCCACTGCATTACAGTGCATCCCATGAACAGTTCCTTCCATCCTGAATAAGCCCTTGCTTTCTCTTAAATTTGTTTATCAACATCCCTTCTTTGTACCAGATTCTTTTGTCCTCCTGAACAACCAGGAACACTGAAGATTTTTTATATATGAAATAAAGCTACTACCTCTTTTAATAAGCATTTTTGAATGCTTAGTCCTAAATAAGCCCTATCAGACATTTTCTGGATCATCTCTTACGAGGTTGGTATTGTGTGTCAGGTTCTTCCTATATTGTGATAAATCTCTTCTGTGTATATTAACGTTACAACAAAGAGGAAGTATTTCTAGGAATGTATAAATTTGAGGAGTAACTGTTTTCAGTAGTATATTACTAATAGCCATTTAAAACAGAGGCATCTACCATCTTACATCTTTGTTACTCACAGGCTAAAGATCGAATTCAATATTACCAACTAGATGAAGTCTTTGTTTTTCCTTATGACATGGGAAGTAGATGGAAGAACTTTAGACAGGTATTTACATGGTCAGGGGTCCCTGAAGGAGATGGACTAGATTGGCCCATAAGAGAAGGCTGTCACCAGTACAGCTTAACTGTGAGTATTTTGTTCAGTCGTTGCTTTTTGCCTCACCTCTTCCCCTTAACTCAGATGACATTTTATAGTAAAATAAGTAATAACGTTTTTTTCAGTGTGGCAAAATGAATCTAAGTTGATAATCTTAAAGCACTCCTTGTTTTATGCTTCTTGTTTTATTTAAACCTTTCCTTAGCTCTCCCTACATAGGAAATAAAAAGTCCTGATTCCTTAACTTAGTTTTTATGAAATCTGGCCTAAAATGACCTTCCATCGGTTCCTAACAGGAATCATCCTTTTCAATCAGCCTAGTCTCCTCAGTGAACTACTTGTACATTCCTGCCACCTAACTTTGCCCACACTGTGTTTTCTGTCTCATTTGACCTCTTCTCTATTGGTAATTATTAAGACCACTTCTAGCCTATTTCTTGCATAAAGTCTAACCTCCCCACTCTAGACTTCTCTGGATTTGGCACTTAATCATATACTACTGCTGGTAGCACATGAGGTCTCATATTTTTTTTAAAGTCCTGCATCTTTAACTCAACAAGAGTCTAGGACAGAGACCACGTGTTATCTTCATTTCCCCTATTATAACTAGTACAGTACCAATGAATAAATTGTTGCCAAATAAATGGAAAAGAGTAAGTCCTGATGACTTTTAGTTGAGACTCTTTGTTGATGAATTTTGCAGTTTCTCTACCTTGTCTCTAAAGAATCAGGGCATCTCTGTCATCTTCACCTTAGGAGCTAGCCTGGAAGCCCCATGAGGGTGGAGAACACATCTCCCTGATCCCCAGGTCACCAGGAGTGCTCTGTGAGAATACACAGATAAAGACGTTAGAAAATACTGAGAAGAAAATCCCACTTCAGCCCCTGGTCTTAGTCACAGGGTCTTCTTTCCATGCTAAAAATCATGTAACCTTTAAATTGCTAGTAGTTTGAAATGTTGGAAAATGACGAGTTTGTTATGTCACTGATGTAGTTTATGAGGCAAAAATATTTGAACATTGAGATGAGCCTTTTTTCCTTTATATCTTCCAAACAGATAGAACAGTTGAAACAAAAAGCAGATAAAAGAGTCAGAAGTGTAAGTAATTCTTTTGCAGTGGTACTACTTTCTTTTTCTTCTGTCAGTCTGTGCACTTCTATATAGTTGTTAAAATTGCTTTGAGTAGAAGCCAACTCTTGGCTTTTGTTAGGTTATATTTCGTAATACATTTGTTGGAATTTAATATAGTTTGCTTTTTTCATTTACATATTTGGACTAGAGGTTTGGAGGGAATTGTTTATATTGCCAACAGAAGAATAATTATCCTCAATACAGCTTATTAGAATAAGATCCATCCTTACAATTATGATGTACAGCGTGATTGCCACTAGCCACAAGTGGCTATTTAAATTTAAATTATGTTAAGTAAAAATTCAGCTCTTTGGTTACACTAGCCATATTAGAAGTTCTCAGTAGCTATATGTGTGTAGAGGCTGTAGAACATCTCCATCATTGCAGAAAGTTCTATTGGACAGCCTTGCTCTGGAATTTAATTATCAGCTATATGTTTGAAATGAAGAGTAGGCAAAGGCTTGAGAATTAGAAATATCGATTGCCTTTTATGTGGGAACTGGGAGGGAAAGGCTTGTCTTGTCATGCTTTGGGTCTACCTTTAGTAATTTAAAATAAATTTATCCTCAGATGTGGGTAAATGTTAAACTGTTCTAATCACTGATGCCAGGTTCGGTATAAAGTGATAGAAGATTACAGTGGTGCCTGCTGTCCTTTGAATAAAGGAATCAAAACCTTCTTCACGAGTCCCTGCACTGAAGAGCCTCGAATAAGGCTACAAAAAGGGGAGTTCATTTTAGCCACAAGAGGCTTACGGTGAGTGATAGAAAGTACTGACTTTATTCTTTCATGACAAAATTGGCACCTAGCCTAAAAAAAAAATTAATTTTAATTGTTTAAATATTTCAGATACTGGTTGTATGGAGACAAAATTCTTGATGATTCCTATAAAGAAGGTATGAAAATGGAAGAGATGTTTAAAAAACAAAGACTACTAGAAATGATTCCAAATTTTACTAGAAGCACTTTTATAAACAATCACATGTCACATGTATTAGAGGAACTAAATAGGAAGGCACATCATGAAACAACAAAGAGAAGCCTCTTGTATTATTTCTCCACAGCACTTGTATTTATCAGGACTTTTAAATGATAGCTAACATTGGAGTTCATACTTACCTATGTGACAGGCACTTGTATCAGTGCTTCGCCTGTGATACTAAAGTCCCCAACATCCCAGCCTGCAGAGGTAGGTGCTGTCATTCACATTGTACTGGTGAGGGAACTGAAATGCGGAGAGGCTGAGCACCTTGCCCAAAGCTGCAGTAGACACAAGTAGAGCCCGGGCTCCAGCCCAAGCAGTCTGGGTCCAGAGCCAGACAGAGCACTACACCCGTGTGTTACATGCTCCTTTGAATGGGCATTCCTAGTAAGTTAACATAGAAACCAATGGATTGAAACTTTCTGTGTCCTTGATTTTTTTAAGTTTTAGAATTGTTCCTTTTTAAAGTAGTGATTAACCTAGGATGCTCTTTTAAAAACACTGGGTTAATCATAAATTAACCCCATATGACAGCTTAGGCAAGCGAGTTTGATAGAGAAGTCTGCCAGTTGGAAAAAGTCTGAAGAGGAAGTTCACAAAGGCTTCAGGGACAGATGTTGCCTGGAACAGATGAAGTATGACAGCGTGCCAAAAACACCCTTCATGGTTACACACATGTAAGCAAATACTAGTATGGAGATGTTCCCCCGACTCCACTTAGGGGCTCTCCTGAACCACTTTGCTCCTTTCCCAGATAATGGAATTTGCGAAATCCCTGTTTTCTAGCTTGTTAAGAGTATTTAAAGACCATAATTTTCCCCTTCAAACTGCTTATCAAAAATGGCAAAAGGGGAAAAAAGTAAAATCTAACTGAACGCCTATTAATTTGAAGTAATAGGACTTAATGGTCTCATTAATGTCATTGCAGCATATCTGACTATTTCTTACCAATTTCTCCCTCAGGCATATCAAGAATAAGGGGATGGTTCCCTAGAAACTGTGTGGAAAAGTGTCCCTGTGATGCTGAAACAGATCAAGCCCCAGAGGGTGAGAAGAAAAATAGATAGCCACTGTCAAAGTAAAATTACTCTTTTAAGTCCACTCATTACTTGAAAACTGTACGTTGTACTAAAGAATTATGCAATGAACCTACTCTGGTTAAGGTGTTCTTTTCCTCAAAGGTGCCCTAGTGCCATGATCTAAATATTTTTATTACCATTTTGAAATGAAGAAGCCATTCTGCATATGCCTTTGAATCCTGCCACTCTTTGTCACTTCTTCCTCTTCCCCAGAAGGAAGAACACTTCACCTAAATAAGTCAGTTGCATTGTCTCTAGGATTTTTTTATGCACCACACACTATGGACCCCACTTGCAGATCTGGTTCCCCCTTTGCCAGGAGCATCTTCATGTGATCCTTTTATCCTGCTTCCCCACCAGTTGATACTTATGTAATATTCTAGAAACCATAGAACTAAATTTGTCAGACTCAGTATAAACCCAAATTTTATTACCTTTTAATAATGCAGACTTTGTCAAATCAAATAAAGATCAATGGACCTTCTGTATAAATCATAGTTTTTACATAAAGCATCTCTTTGCTGACTTAAAAGGTTTGTTCTAGTTTTTTATGGAAAAACTGCTCTACTACCTTCTGAAAAATAGGCATCTTTAATCATGAGTCTTAAGATACACATATTTCCTCAATAAAGGAACCCTGTTAAAGACATTGAGATCACAGCATTCTAGGAGACTTTCAACCTAGTAATATGTCAAACTGCTCATGTGCACTTGAACCTATCAAAACCTGAAACTTATTCGAGGGGTGGGATCTAAGCTGCTGTATTTAGATGCTTAAAGTCAGGCTTGTCTAAACACATGAGTAGAATTACACAAATCACGTATTCCAGTATTAATTCTTTCCATGACAGGGAACTTGAGCTTTGGGGGTGAGGCCTGTTAACAGTTAACATCAAGGGAAGGGCACTTGGGGATTTAGCGGTGAGTGAAACATGACTCTGCCCCATTCCATGGAGGGGTGGGGAGGTGAACAGACAAGTAAAATATGTCAGATGGAGCCGTGAGTTACAAAGAAAGCAGGTGGGATGGGCTGATGGAAGTGACTTGCGCAGCAGATGAGGGGATGATGAGTGATGTGTTTCTAGAAGTATCTGCATTTAGGCAGAGGGAATTGCCAGAGCAACAGTCTGGAAGGTACTGGCATGTTTTAGGAACAGGAAGGCAGCCAGGGCAGTTCAGTTGGAATGAGTGAGTGGGGATAGGAGAGGAGGCCAAGGAGATAATAGGAACTAGGTCATGGGGATCCTGTAAGTTAATTCCTGCCTTCCTTTGTTTCAGATGCGCAAGAATAGACATTTCTTCAGCTTTTCTAGGCTCAGGGTCTAGAAAGATGATCCAGGAACGTTCTTAATTCCGGTTAGAGAGCTGAAAGGAATGCTGTTGAAGATTACTTACATTATGCAAAGATGGCCAAGAAGAGAGAACAGGAATTGTGCTCAGTTGCAGTTTGTGATTGACTAGTATTTGTTTCATTATTCACAGCTGTGAGATAAGGCCTGGTCTTCTCAACTTAGTTTCCTTAAGTAGTTATTAATCTCGGTTGCATACCAGAATCACCTAGGGACCTTTCAAAAATTCTGACGCTCAGGCAGTATCCCAGGCCATTTCAATCAGTACCCAGGCATTGGTGTCTCCTTAAACTCCTCAGGTAATTCTAGGGTGCAGCCAGGTTTGAGAGCCACTAGCTTACTTGATTGTTAAGTAATCCTCTTCTAATGCTGCTTCTCATCATGGTCTGTGAGGAAACACACACCACAATGTTAATACTTGGAACAGTTTATTTTAAAGACTACATTTACAAGTGGAAGTAACGTGTTGTCCGGAGGTAAGGTACAGCAGGAACTGGAGTCCAGGGGAGAAACGATAGCCGGTTCCTTCCCAGAAGAAAAACCTGTTGTGTAGGCGGCATGCTTGTTCATAGGTCTTTGCTCCCAGTTTAGGAGGTTTTTGCTCAGTGTTTGCCTCATTTGCCAGAAAGTGCACTTGACATAAGTTTGAGCTTCTTCCCCCACAGCTTCCAGCTCAGCAGCAAACTGTAGAGGACAGATTTAGCCATCAGGTGCTACTATAGATAACACTTTAAGAACATTCTTTTTGGGAAACATTTCACAGGCCCAGTTATTAATTCTGCCAAGTGAGAGAAACTAGAGAGTTTAGGAAATGTTCAGTATGATCAAACTTTTCCCTTCTGTCCACAGACTTCAGTGTACACAGAAATAACATAGAAGAAATTACTTTTACAGATATGATTAATATTAATGATAGGTTAAAACTAGATAGACAGTTTTAGTGGTTTTGTGGAATAGTTATAAAACATGAGTTAGAAACAGCTTTTCAGAACTTAAAGGTCTCTTCAATTTGAACATTGGAAAGCCTGAGTGTTGGGACTGTCAAGTTAGGTTTAAGACAAAAAGGGAGAAGTAGCAAAGGGTCACTTTGGCTATTAGTGGTCACTTAGAAAGATTGGAAATCATACAGATGGACCTTGAAGAAAGGTATGTTGATAAAAGTAGCCCCAAAAACCTCAATGTCAGCAACATTTAAGACAGGAAGGAAGATTTGTTTAGTTTAGGGCTAAGCTTCTACACTCCTTAAGTCTCGCTTAATATTTTTTAAAAGCCTCAAAACTCTGGTTTTATAATTTAGCAGGCAGAACAACAGGAAGAAAGACAAAAAAATGAATGAAGATTAATTTTTAATCCATATTCCCCATAAGGCAGGCTACCTCCAAGCCCCTTCCCACCGTAAGTACCTTAACCTACTCCTGGATATTCTCATACAGGCTGTTGATTTGGGTCCGAAAGTACTTGGAAAGCTCGCCCCGCTTTGCTTTCAGTGTTGGTGTCAAGAGTCCATTTTCAGTGGAAAATGGCTCTAAATGAAGAAAGATGTCTTTGACCTGGAAGGGAAGGTTAACACACACACACATGTTTATTGGTGATTTGGATTTTTCTGCAGAGCCCTCAAAGTACCATGTGAAGAACCTTAGACAATATTTCACCTTATTAAAGTCGGGTTGATGAAGTGGGAGGGTAGAGAACAGATACGCCCATGCTCACTCATTTGCAGTTTGGGAAAGAAATGAGCAGGGAGAAGGGAGAACGAATAGCAAGAAGGGACTGTACAAATAACTACAAAAGGTCACTGCCAATTATGGCTAATGGGTTAATGGTACAAAATAAAAAATTCCCTGGAGACTACATTTAAACTCATTATGAATGTAAGCTTTAAAACTTCTCTAGTATGACTTGAGAGACTGGGTTAACATCAGTAGTACATACCTGTTCGAAGGATTTAAGGCCACTTTGTTTCCCAATTTTCTGCATGTCTTCTAAAATGGTTTCCTTTACAGTCTAAGAATATAAACCATAGCTTAAATCATGGCTATTTGAAAAAGTCCAAATGAAAGGCTAATCATGAACCAATGTAAAATGCCTACAAAAGCTCATTAGGATAAAAACAGGATATAGGAGTATGTGCAAGCACATTTTACACCTAATACTGCTCAAAGAAAAACATGAATGAGAAAAAAGGTAAATCTAAATGTTAACAGGAATTTTCTCTAGATGGCATTTTTTGATTCTTTATTCTCCAGTCTTTTCCCCACAATGGACATACTACTGTAGAAAGAATAGAGTTGTGCTACCCTCCAGTCTAATACAACCAGTCAGTCTGTTTGGGCTACAGCCATCTGTCACAAATGCAGGAGAGTTTGTTCTTCCTGGGAGGAGGCTCTGGGAACCCCTGGGTGCCTGAGTTGGCGGGGCTTCCCCTTTCCCACAAAGGGCCCAGTGGATATACACAGGGTTTCTAAGTGACACTTACTTGGTTCTGGCACAGTTCTTCAAGGGAGCCTTTAACCCCAAGTTTGGCTGCAAGTGAGGGCAGTACATCTGTGTCAGGAACCACCACTCCCACCAAGGCAGACTGGAAAGCAAATAAACAGCCAAGGGCATGTGAGAACAAGTATGGTGGGGACCCCCATGGGCAGAGAAGGCAGGATTATGTCTTTGTAATAGATAATCCCCAAGGCCTCAAATTCAATACTAATGTCCACTTTTCTCACCTTATATTTCAAACCCTCATGGGACTCCAAACTCATCTTTCCATTCAATATCTCTACAAAAACATTCTGTTCAAATTAGAATGTTCAAAAAGAGGATGTTCCACATTAAGCTTGAAGCATCTCTGACCTGTCCACATCAACCTTTTCCCACTCCCCAAAACCAAAATATAAGTGCAGTGTATATAAAACTCTTGTGCCAGAGGAGCTCCTACTGCAGTGGAAATGGCAACATGTGACTCTTTCTGAATGGCTGCCCTTTAGTACAACTGTTTGAACAATTCTACTTCTTTACAGAGTCCATCATAGTAAAAAATTGTTTTCACTTATATTCCCTTATATTTGGAATATGGCCTCATCTCTTTAGTTTCGTAAGCTCAGATCTTCTCATCCTAAACACACCCATATAGATTTCCTGTAGCCACTGGAAACAGCATGGTCTGTGCCTGACAATAGCTGTTGTTAAAGCAATATATTACCTGTAAGCTGTCCCCATGTACAAAAATTTGTGACACTGGTCTACTCCTGACGTAGATATTTTCTATCCTCTCTGGAGCAATGTATTCTCCTTGGGCCAGCTTGAAAATGTTCTTTTTACGGTCAATAATCTTCAGAGTTCCATTCTATATGAAACAGATAACAGCATCAGTGTTTTGAGCCCTATTTGTGGTGTCAGTGGGAAGACTGGAGACATCACAGGTGTCTTTTTTCTTTAAACATGACTTTTCTAGAGACTTTTGAGCAGCTTTTCATTTCTCTTTCTTGGCTTTGAGTAAAGGCAAGGGAAGCAGCCTCCAGAAAGAACATGTCTGTACCATATGGGCATGTTAATGTGCAGCATAAGAAGCCCCTGAGCAGAGGACATGAATAGACACTTCTCCAAAGAAGAAATTCAGATGGCCAACAGGCACATGAAAAGATGCTCCACATCACTAATCATCAGAGAAATGCAGATTAAAACCACAATGAGATATCACCTCACACCAGTGAGGATGGCCAACATCCAAACACAAACAACAACAAATGTTGGTGAGGATGTGGAGAAAAGGGAACCCTCCTACACTGCTGGTGGGAATGCAAATTAGTTCAACCATTGTGGAAAGCAGTATGGAGGTTCCTCAAAAAAATCAAAATAGAAATACCATTTGACCCAGGAATTCCACTCCTAGGAATTTACCCTAAGAATGCAGCAGCCCAATTTGAAAAGGACAGATGCACCCCCATGTTTATTGCAGCACTATTTACAATAGCCAAGAAATGGAAGCAACCTAAGTGTCCATCAGTAGATGAATGGATAAAGAAGAGGTGGTACATATACACAATGGATATTATTCAGCCATAAGAAGAAAACAAATCCTACCATTTGCAACAACATGGATGGAGCTAGAGGGTATTATGCTCAGTGAAATAAGCCAAGCCGAAAAAGACAAGTATCAAATGATTTCACTCATATGTGGAGTATAAGAACAAAGAAAAAAACTGAAGGACCAAAACAGCAGCAGACTCACAGAACCCAAGAACGGACTAATAGTTACCAAAGGGAAAGGGACTGGGGAAAATGGGCGGGAAGGGAGGGATAAGAGGGAAAAAGGGGCATTACGATTAGCAGATGTAATGTTGGGGGGGCACGGGGAGGGCAGTACAACTCAGAGAAGACAAGTAGTGATTCTATAGCATCTCACTACGCTGATGGACAGTGACTGTAATGGGGTTGGTGGGGGGACCTGATGAAGGGGTAGTTTAATAATCGTAATATTGCACATGTAATTGTAAATTAATGATAATAAAATAAATTATATTAAATAAATAAATAAATAAATAAAAGAAGCCCCTGAGATCTGCTGGAGTAATGTAAATGGTTGCCTCATACAGTGAAGAAATTTTGCAGCTCTGAATTTCCAGTAACTTAATTTTCAATTCCATTTTCAGAACTCAGGAATAGGGAAGGAGTTATCTTTTATTAAGACTTTTCAATTAGTTAGGTCTCCCCCTCTTTTCCTCCCTTTTATGTGTATCCCTTCTTAAATCAGGAGCAGGCTAAGACAGCTCCACTGTGCTAGTGCTAATCAAACAAGTCAATAATTGTGCTTGTTAGGACAGAAGCAGGTCTGGTGAGGGCTCTCTGACCACTCACCAGAGGTCATTTGCAGCTTTATTTCTCTGAGCTAACTGGTCTGAGGAGCTTAGGGTCTTAGGGATTTCCGTTAAAGAATTGGGACAAGTGGCAAATGAATCCACATGATCATACCCTAAATAGGGCAACAGACTGAACCAACCCCAGAGCCATCCACAATGCTGACTCAAGAAATTAGTCATCAATTCGGCTAACAGACATGATCTGAAAGTGATTCATAATGCTCAGTCCTTTATAAGTCTAGTATGGGGACACATTTATTGCCTATATCGTAGGCTTATTAGAGCAGAGAACTCTTATTACACAGAAACAGATGTATTGGCAAGATACTACTAGATCCAAATCTATCAAACACACCACTAGGACTAGTGTTCTTAGGGGTCTCATTGTCAGACATTCCTTGAATGTCATTTAAATCTTGAAAATATTAAGCAGAATTTTTTTTTAATATCTAGTTCCATTCCCACTCCACCAGCATACAGTAGACAAAACTTTTCAGAGAGGAGAACTCTTAGAAAATCCCTTGTAGGGGTTCTAAGTCTCCATCACTACCATGCAATAATTTCCTCTCTTAGGAAAACAGACAGGGTTGAGAGAGTTTACTGCTAATTGTTTGTCAGCAAACTATGCTTAAAAAAATGCCTCTGTGTTTTGCACAAAGAAAGGTATGAAGGTCACTGAGGCAAAAGACTAACCTCTGCATACATCTAGTTTAGAAATCCTGCTTTCTGGTTTTGATATATTTCTACATATTAATTGGAAAGAGACATCCCTTTGGATTCATAAAGATAAGTGTTATGGGCCCATGGAGTTATCAAATCATATCTGTCTCAAGAAAAGTAAGCAAACAAAGCCACGACAGACTACTACATCCCTTTCCTGAGGAAGTCACCTCATGTTCCTTTGGCTGTAAGCAAATCTATTTCACGGTCAAGGGAGCCATGCCAAGTCTGAAGTCCAGGACTGTGTGACTTATTAAACATTCCCACCTTCTGTTTGGGTCTTGAAAACTGACAGTAATTCTGATTACTGCTGGTAGTATATTTTATAAGGAAAAGGAAGAAGAAAATGCTTCAACTGGTCTGTCTTGTCATCTTCTATAACATTGTGATCAAATGTGTTCATTGTGATCAAAATGATGCTCTCTGGCTTCAAGAAAGAAAGCCTCTCTAGTTTTGGCAGATCCTGGTCACACATCAAGTGACTTTTGGGGGATTAATTTCTGGTCCATGGAAGAGCTGGGACTAGAACATAGACATCCCAATTACCAGCCTCAGTTCTTTGAACCATATATATTCTCTTTATAGTATGAGGAAGCTATAAGCCAGATAGCATACAGACTTAATCCCCTCCAGCTGCCTCAGTCAATTAACCATCTTGTATCTATAAGTAGATGGTTGTGTTTCTAGCAGCATAGACTCCCAGAAATTTTTTGCAAATACCTACTGGAAGCCAGCGGCCTATGTCTCCTGTGTGAAGCCAGCCATCCTTGTCCAGGGCTTCCTCTGTCTTCTCAGGGTCCTTCAGGTATCCTTTGAACACGTTGGTGCCTTTGATGCATATCTGCACATCAGAAGGTGCACGGTGGTAACAATGGCAAAGGCTGCTATTCTCAGCACAGGAACTTTACAATAAACACCTGCTCCCACCTTAAACCCTTTGATGATTTCCACCATCAAGAGCACCATATTTAAATCCCCATTGTAGGGAATAGGAAAGTGAGTCCCAGAGATGTTCAATCTTTTGCTAAAGATCTCAAAGGAGTCAATCCCAAGCCTGCTCACAATTGTGTGCTCTTTCTGATAGAAACATCTCCACCATGATTGTCTCGACATGACTACAGGGCGTAACCTACCCACCTCGCCTTCATTGTTCACTGAAAAGTAGTTCATGTCAGGCACATCATCCAGCTTTACATGATTGCAGTTCATGGGGGCTCCAACATGGCCTAGAACACACCACACAAAATCAGCTGGGAAACCATAAAACAGTGATAATTCCAGCATATTTCTGAGATATTTATGGATTGACTCTAAAAGAATAAGACTGAAAAATCATCTGGCACCAATGCTGGATAGTAAGGATAGGAAGGCCTGGACTGAAACTTGAGTTTGGCTCCTGGCACATTCATCCAGAGCATTAAGTCTATCTAAATAATGTAAGTCCTAGTTCAGTTAGAGCCCTTCTCCTACCACTGCATCTTCTGCCCAGTAACTGGAGAACCTACCTGATGTCCAGTCCCCAGGTGATGTAATTGTACAGCCAGCAGTGCATTCCGTTTGACCGTAAGCTTCAAATACCTTGGGGAAACCAAGGAAGGACTTTGAGACTTAAGATAAAGCATAAGCTGACAAGCATGGTAAGACAGGAGGAAAACAAGTTCTCTGAGAGTTGGAGGCCACCTAGTGTCCTACTATCTTGAATTCATGCCTGAGCGGCTAAGTCTTTACTACTGGGATTCAGTCAAAAACCAGAAGGGTCCAGAAATAGCCAAAATATAGAAACTTACACACTACTTTAGGAAATGTGGCATTTCAAGCTTAGAGTAAAATGTGAGCTACTTATTAAGTGAAACTCAATTGCAGTGAGATTTGAACCTCGGCAATGGAGTACTTCTGAAGGAATTACAGAAAGTTTAATGGAAATAGTTCTAGCTGTGGTATAGAACAGGGGTTGGCAAGCTTTTTTTGCGTAGGACCTGATAGTAAGTATTTTCGGCTTTGTGAGCCTTCTGGTCTCTGTCTCAAATGCTTTACTCTGTCAATGTACCATAAAAGCAGCAGTAGATAATATGGCAATGAAAAGTACAGCTGTGTTCCACTAAAACTTCGCTTGTTAAAGCAGGCAACAGGCCAGATCTGGCCTGTGCTGTAGTTTGCCAGCCCCTAGAATGGAGGATAATTCTGACTGGAGAGAGGCTGGTGAGGGGGAAAAAGTGCATAGGCTTGTGTAATGGGGGTGTGGCCTGTGATGGGGAGAGTTGGTAGAGACAGAGAGGAAGGCATTTCTGAGCGGGTGTGGCAACAGGACCTTCTGATCTATTGTTCTTGGGGGCTAAGGGGAAAGGAAAGTATTAAGGATGGCTAGAGAGTGCTGGTTTGAAAGATTAGAGAATCTCTGGAGATAGTAGACACTGTGAGGACAAAGCTATCTGTCTCATTCACGTTGTGCATGTTAGTCAAATAAATGGACCAGTCAGTCATTTGGGGAAAAGAAAATAGACAATATCCAGGCTCAAAGACTTGCACTAAATTCCAGCTGGAACAGAGACTTAATTAGAAAAAAGTAAAACTGTTAGATTGCCAGAAAATATGAGTGAGAACAGTTTCATGAAATATTGGGGTTAGGAAGTCCTGCCTAAGCAATTCAAAAACCACACATTGAAAACATCAATCAGTTTGACCACATAAGCATTTGAAACTGTTGTACAGTAATACACAAGGCAAAAATGTGAGGCTAGGAAAAATATTTCTAACAACACAGATTACTATTATTAATACATGACCCCTCCGAACTCTTAGAAAGCAGTGTGAAAGAGAACCAAGTTATCCTTTTGCCCATTTTTCTATCAAAAAGTAAGAGTAATTTATGGAAGAAATACCAATAAACAATAAAAAAGATGTTCAGTATTAAAAAAGAAACAAAACTACAATAAGATTTTTCATGTATCTGGCCAAGATTTAAGTGACTGACAAGCCTGTTACTGACAAGACTGGGGAAATAAGGTCTCCTGCATTATTTGCAGGAAGGTATAAAAAAGACAAGATCTGTCTGGAGGAAAGAATGACAATCTACATTAACGTGGAACAAAAATCCATACATTTTGACCCAATAATCCCAACTTGCAGGGATTTAATACCATAAGTTGATAATTGCATAAATACTAAAGAGTACGTAAGTATCCATTTCACTTCATTGATTGTAATAGTGAAAAAATGGTAAGCAGTTTAAGTGTCCACTAATAAGAGACTAATTATTTAGGTACATTCACTAAACTATTGCAAAATCATTAAAGTGATGTAGGTTCTTTATTTGACAAGGAGCAATATGATGGGGCACTGTTTCACAAGTATTTCAGAACACTGGTGCCATTTATGAAAAGGTTTCTGTGCACAGATGCATAAAGAGGATATTTTCTCTTGATTTTGATATTTTGCTAACTTTCTCTTTGGTACTTTTCAATTGTGTTTTCATTTTTATTTAAACAGCAAGCTTTATTTGTGTAAAAGTGAAATAAGCTATCTTCAGAGAAGGTGCTTGGCTTACCGGACATCCCATTGCTGCCCGGAGGAATGTCAATATGGGAGGGGCGATGGGAGCAGCTCCAGTGACCATGAAGCGGACCCTCCCGCCGAGGCTGGCCTGGTCAGTAGAAACAAAAGACCTGCTGAAACCTATTCGCTTGACATCAGTTTCCTGCACTACAAAATGGGTAGACCCACTCCAACATCTTGCCATTTATCTCCAAGATCTACACTTCAGTGTTTTTATAAGAATTAAACTGGTTAATTTACAAAGCGCTTAGAATAGGGCCTGGTATTGAGGAAAAACACTAAAAAGGTTAGCCGCTATTGTCACCACCATCCATAGCTGGGACCAAAACTACATTTCTTTTTTAAAATTTCCTCAGATAAGTTGTATTCTTTGGCCCTTCAGATTACTTATCTCAACAGACCACCTAAGAGAATAAGAGAGCATACTAGAACTTAAGTAAAATCTATTTTCTTCCTTTTGACCAATTCCCTTTAGTGACAGAGTTGTCCAAGAGAGACCTCAAAAGGTGAGTGAACACAGAGAGTGTGAAAGGATCTCTAGTTAAAGAGAAACTCAACCAACAGAGGTAAAGCAAAGTATGCTGAGTCAGTGGGCATACCAGATATTTGCCTGGCTCTGTCCAGGACCCATCAAACTTACCTGGATCTTCGCAAAGATGAGCTTGTCCCATAAGCTGTCACGCCTGGTAATACCTTTTTTTACTTCACTGAATTTACTGGCAACAGCCAGGTTCAACAAGAACTTCTTAAAGGGTGTCTTGGCTTCATTTTGTACCTGCAGGGTGATAATTCCTCTTAGTTGAAAACTTATCAGAGCTACTCACCAAAGTCATTCATCAGTGAGCAAGAGATAGGGCCTCCTGGTTCATAAGGAAGTAGCTCTCGTTCATGGACTGGGTTGCTAAATAATGATGAGCCCAGAGAATATTGCCCACTAAGAAAGAAGTGAACTGAGTACATACACGTAGGGCTCCAGCTCCTCCAAATTCCTCGTCCTTGTCAAACAACTTTGATAACTGGGATAAAAGCATGTCCTCAAAATGTGGCCGGCATCTACCTACAAAGTTACCTGGGAGTACTAGACAAAAAAACCCTTAATGGGCTTTTGATTTAATAGGTCAAAGAAGGGCCTAAGAATCTGATTTGTATACAAGCACCACCTCTTGCTCCCCTTGCTCCTATGATGCTTATATACACTAAACTTGGAGAAATACCACTTTCTCAAGTTTCTTGAGCCACACCATACAAAACCCAAAAGGCTTTCCTACTTAGATCATTTCTTTCCTTTGGACCTAATTCTGACACCATTTTCCCAGCTCATATTATTTCTCTAGTCTCCCTGACTCTGGCCTCACTGTGGCTCTATAATCCATCAACCACACTCCTGCCAAGGGAAGCTTTACCAAGTACAACTCAAATCCCCCTTATTTCCAGAATTAAATCCTAAACTCCATATTTTGACCTTCAAAATTCCATCTCACCAGAATTCAGATTCAAGGAAATCAAAGTTCTTTTCAAGTTCAAAATTCAAAGACACCTCTCCAGCCATCTTCCATATTTACACTTCCATTTCTAGGCCTCTAGCCAAATGGGGCTGGTCATCCTCACCTCTTAATGCCAACTGTGCTCTAGGCTTTAGGCATTGACCATGTCTGCACCATCATTTGCCAACATCTTGCATTCTATCTCCAAGATCTACACTCAAGTGCTGCCTGCATTGTGTCATTGCTGATACCTCTTTCAATAGTAAGAGATTTATCTTTTTCAAGTATTCACAAGACTCAACTTCTTCCTAACAAGTCACTGACAAAGAGCTAGAATTAAGAGACTCACACTAATAAAATCCTTGAGTTTTAAAATAAGTTCCAGAAGTGAACTGTTTTAATTACTACCATATTATAAATTGACTACTCTAAAAAATAAAAAATGTCCAACAACATGAACAAAAACCATAGTAACAGTCGAGGCTATTCTTACTATAGCATGATGAGGAACTGTTCGAATTGTTAATAATTCTAACAGGAACCAGCACTTTCAATGTTCAAGTGTCATCTGTATTCTAGAATGCTGCCTTCCTTGTCACTGGAGCCCCAGGATAGCACCTGGTAAGATTCCCAAGTTAGAATCTCTAGGATGAGGTCCAAGCATGTGCAAAATGGCCATGTGTCATTTCCTCAGGCCTCCCAATGCCTATGGAATTATGAAATTATCAAGCACAGGATTTGGAGCCTGAGCTCTGTTACTGTATTGGCAAGGTTCAAATCCCAGTCCTAAGGGCTCTAAGACTTAAGTGAGAAGCATACAAGATGAGCTTGGGACATGTGATGTCAGAAAGCAAGGGAGCTATCAAAGACTACAGGGGCATGCCAAAAGGACACATGAACAACTTGATGGGGCTCCCAAATTCAACACTGAGAAGAATGACCGAAATGGATTAAACATACAGATATGCAAATCTTAAGTTTATAATAATACAAAGAAAAAATTCACTGACCATTTTTGAAGATTGCTGGGGCACTAATTTATTATTTGAAGGTTGACTTAAAAAATCAAATATTTGTCATGTCTTTATGGAAGAATCTCAGCTAATGAATGTTAAGAGAAATGATTAAATTAGAAAAATCACCAATTTGTAAACCCTAATGAAAACAGAGTGGTACTCAATGACAGCTATGATGGTAACAATTTGATTCTGGCCTGACCCTTGTTAGATATGACTCAGGCAAGTTTTTTACCTCTGAGGTATGTCTTCTTATCTGTATATTAGGGATAATAAGTATAGTTATGATTGCCTATGTTTTTATGAGGATTCAATGATGGAATGAATATGAAATGGTTATGCTGAGGACTGGCACCTCAGCAAAAAGCTCAATGACCAGTATGTGTTACTAAATCAGAGTAACAACTTCTCAGTAAGTTAGCTGAATTTTTAGGGGCTCCCCAAGCTCTGAATTGAGCTCTATCAGGTCCAGGTAATTTCGTCCTGAGGAATGGAGGTTTCGTTTATTATGGTTTTTCATTATGCGTTAGTAAAGGCAGCTGTAAGTGGATGGTTGTAGGGAGTCAGGGGCTGGAAGTGGAGCAAATTTCTTAACAACACAGAGTTCCTCAGAGCCTTAGGCCTAAGCCGCAGACAGTTCCTTCATTGCAGGGCTGCCCAGCAGAAGCCAGGTTAGTACCTTATCGTAGACCCTGTTAAGGAGTCTCGGCACTGACGGAAACACTGTGGGCTTCAGAGTCTTCATGTCATCAGGAAGCAACCGAATGTCTCCTTGGAAGAACCCAACTCTGGCTCCACAAGAGTATATAACCGTCTAAAAGCAAAACCAAAGAGTAGGGCTCAGAGCCAAAGGCCCACTTCAGGTGGGGCCTGTCTTGGACAGAATTGAGGAACTAGGTTGATGTTCATGGGCCCTTTTCTCTGTATGGCACCCTCCTCCCAACATTTCATATACTCAGAACTCTGAAAACCCACCCTCAAGACAGATTGGAATCCATTTCTTCTGAGGTGACAGGACAGGTAAGACAGATGATGAGACTGAGGACCCACGCAGCTCCACCCACAGCTCTGGGTGACATGAGATGTCTACGATGTCATCCTTTATAGTTCTTTTATTTTGGCATTTCTTGCATCAACAGATAAGCTGGTTGAAGAGGCATTTAAAGGGGGGAGCAGAGAGGATTTTCTATCCACACTAACACCTGTGTTTTTGAAAGGCCAACACTGCTTTTGGTTCTCAAATCAGCCTCAGAATAGCCTGAAAGGCCTGAGTCCAACTCACAGAAGGGCAATCCTCCTCTGGCATATACACAATTCTGAATGGCTCTACCTTATATGCTCTGGACATCTCACCTGGATTAAATTCTCCTTCTCTGCCTCTCTGTGGGGAGCTTCCTATGCTCTAACCCTAGAACTTTTAAAAAAGTCTAACCAAAATAAAATTAAAAAGAAGAAATGATGTCTCCTATCCCTGCTCAGAATTAAGGACAGATAGTAAACCAGCTATAACCTCCCTGGACTTGCAGGACCCCTGTATGAAGGCAGTAGCAAGCATTAGCCCCACTGGACATAGACTCAACAGAGGAAGTTGGGGATAATGCCAGAATTTGTACTCAGCTGTGTTAACTCCCTGCCTGTGGCCTTCAAATTAAAGAAAGGACTCTAAATGTTGTACAGCTGTTTTAGAATAAACATTGGACTAACAAGTCACGACTCCCTTTTGACATACTTGCTAGGAACATAGGATACTCACCTGTACAACCCTCTCAAACATATGAGCCAAGGGGAGGTAGGATATGGTCACGTCCTCAGGGGTAAGCTCAAAAGTATGCTATAGGTTAGAGAACAAAGAGGAGACACATTGGATTAACGCCAACTTTCTCTTCCAAAGGAGATTTAAAAACTACTCCTGTTAACTCTAATTAATAATACTGTATTCATATTGGAAATTGCTAAATTGAGTAGATCTTAAAAGTTTTCTTCACAAGAAAAAAATATTCACAGCTATGTGAGGTGATAGATGTTGACTTACTGTGGGGATCATTTTGTAGTTTATACATATATTTGAATCATTACGTTGTATATCTGATGTAACTCAAAAAAATTTTTTTAGTTAAAAAAAACTACTCAGGACTGCCACATAGAGTTGTGCAGGTAGTAGACTGTGTAACTCTAAGAGATGCTGTTAACTGTGCTGAGTGTAGAGATCTGAGTGATCATAAAAGACCGTGGCTTGAAAATACACAGTCCTCTGTACAAAGACGCACCAGTATTTGTCTACTCTCAGGTCCTTAACCTGTTTTTCTTTTCCTGTCTCCTCTAACTTCAAGATTAAATCTTATGACAGATTCACATTGCAATTAGGCTCTCTTTTTCAATTAACCACTTACCTCCACACACTTGAGAAAAGCAGCAGCATTTGAAACAATATTTTGATGGGTTATCATGGCTCCTTTGGGATCACCTATAGGAAACAAGATATGGAGAGAAAGACCCTTTGTATCGTTAACTGGCAACCACCTTCGGCTTCGATGCAAGAAGCTATCTGTATTCAATTGGTTCTATTCCAGAGAGCCAAGAGCTTCTCCTGTCTTTTATGGTATGGTATATGACTCTGTTTATGAGACTAATGCACCCAGAGATTTTACTGCTGGCAGTGTTAGTCTACTATCACACAGCGCACAGCCACAGTCTCAGATAACAACAGTCGAAAAGAAAATTCCAAGTAACCCCCCTTGTGCTGTTTTTATGTTTAAGACTTCAGATCTAACAATATTACCTACCTACACCTTTCTATATAAACTGGAAACAATGGAATGAATATAACTATAGGTCATCATGGGCCACACTAAAAGCCGTTAAGAGTGCTGATAGATAGGTAGCTGCAGGGGGTGTGGGTGCTGCACACTGATCTGTGTAGAACTCTCACTGGATTGCCTTGGTTGAGTAAAACCATTCCAGCAGCAGCAAGTTGAAGGAGTGGTTGGCTGTTGAAGAAAGATGACTTTGTGATGCCACCTTTAAGAGCCCTGAAGTCCACAGCATATAAACACCTCCCAGTGCATTCAGTGAAGTTTATATGCTTATGCTCATGTTTTCCTATGTAGGCATCCATACTCAAAAGCTTTAGGTTGTGAGCTTAGGGAGCTCACAAGGATAGGGCTGATTGTAGGGTATATTAATTTACCAGCCTAGCCCATCAGTGGTTAGTGACTCAAGCCATGTTTTGGGCTGACCAGGGGCCTCTGGGGCAGCTTCATGGGCACTGACCTGTGGTCCCACTGGTGAAGCAGATGACACTCAGATCTTCTGGGGCAGGAGGCTGGAGGGGGAAGCACAAGGCCTTAGTCTACCATGAGCTTTGAGAGTTAGATATGGCAAGACTCAAATTCAGGCAGAAGAAAACTTACCACAGGTTTTCGGAAGTTCTCTTTGCCTAGGTTCTACATGAACAGAAAGCCAAATGAGAAAGACATTAGTAGACATGGACAGACTTATGAAAAATACAGGCCTCTCTTTTCCTTTTTCATGAGAACACTTCCCTTTTTTGTGGGAATATAACCAATTTCTAACCTGGATCAGGCCCAAGGATCCAAACTCCTCATCATACTTTTAAGGTCCATCTGGGACCATTGCTAAATCTTTTTAAATAATATGAATAGTCGACATTCAGGGCTTACAACACACCAATTACTGTCCTGAGCACTTTATATATATTAACTTGTTTAACTCTTTACAACCCCTTTGTGAGGTAGGGACAATTTTATCCTTATTTTACAGGGAAAGGGAGACAGACGTATAGCCACTTGCCCAAGGGTACCTAATAGGTGTGGAGCTGGAACATGAACCTAGGCAGCCTGGGTGAATCCAGGATCCATATTCTTAACTACCTCTGTCCTCTATATTTATAAATTCCCTACTTAGAAGTCTGGTTTGCCACCATAGATCTTTCTCCTCCCTTGCATGGTTTCTGAGTTGTTTGGGGGAAATAATTTCCAAAGCTTCATAACATGAGTCTAATATGCTCCTTTTCTGCCACCCCTGGAGAACAACAGCCTGCACTCTTGTGTCCATGTCCTGCAGGTTGCCCATGATGTCAGACCAGCTTTTAAGCTGTGAGTTGAATTTAAGACCTATACCTCTGCATCAAACAGGGATAAGATTTCAACTCCAGTTTTCTCCCCTTTTTGCTTCAGATCATCCTCAAAGGGATCCATGAGGATGATCATTTTCAGGCCTGGGGTGAGGCCCTTCTCCACATTCTCTATGAGGACTGATGCCTTTTTGGGAGTATCACAGATGACCGTGGTGATATCAGCTGAAAATAGAAATAGAGTCAGAGGTCATTCTCCTGTCTGCTATGTATCTGATTGCCTTGCAAGAAGGAAGAGATTTTTCAGGGCTAGTGGGACCCTAAAGGAGATTATGTCTGCCAATCAGATTTATAATGCACAAACCGTGAAACATTCCATTGATAATAATTGAGCTTAATTGAACAGAAGCACATAGTTTTCTTGAGTGCTGCCAATGCTGGAAACTGTGTCCACAAAATTCCTTCTGCTTAAGAACAAAGAAAAGTGCATGGATCTCTTAGGTGTGGTCCTGTCAGTGTGTTTCATTTTGGGGAGGGGACTGGGGAGTAAGAGGGAAAGGAGGGGGCAAATGTGATTTTAGCAGACAAACATTTTATGATGTCCTAAATTCTAAATGTTTGCTTTGATACTTGTTTGCACAAATAGAAAACTTCTGATTTTGTCTGCAGTTCAAATGGAGGTAGTCATTTAATCTGCTAGTTTCCTGACAGAAAGCAGTATCTTCGATATGTGAAAAGGCTGTTATTTGTCATTGAACTTATACTTGTTTCTCTAACAATAGTAATTTTTTCTTCAGGCTCACCATGGACATTGGTACTGTATTGACTTGGATTTATAAGAATAGGAAATGAAACCAGTAGTTTCATAGTGATTTAGACCATTAAGTGATTTAGCCATTCATCTGATAGCTTTTTACCTAGTGTGGCTGAAGTAAATAATCTTATCTCTATAGTGTATTATCATACTATGCCTCCTTGAAGCATTTCATTGAAACTTCTGTGTATATCCCTGCCTCATGGGCTTTTTGTAATGTCCCTGTAAATTATATCCTAGGTACTACAGAACAAGAAAGACTTGAGCATTTTTCTGGCCACAGCATTCCAAGTCTGCTAACAAAAGCAGATACTGAGAACCTACTCAACATTAAGAAAAATCCAGTTTTAAGGTAATAGTAAAGTTGTACCTTTGTTGACGATGTATATGATGGCTTCTGCTCCCAAGGTGTCATACAGGGGGATGGCTACCATGGAGTATGTGTAACAAGCCAACTCAGAGATGATCCACTGTATGGAAAGAAGTTCAAGTAAAAACTAGAGAATGTTTTAAAAAGGAAAAGTACTACTTCAGTCATTTAGCCAACTAATGCTTATTTGATGTCTTTGTGTTAAAAAAAAAATCACCATGTGGCTCTAGGGACTGCCACTGCTAATGTTATAAATTATAGTTAAATAGGAAAGCTCAGAGACAGTTACAATCCAAAGGACCAGAATACAAAGTAGAGGGTGATAAGTTCCATCCATAAGATATAAAGAAAGCATGAGGGAGTTTTAAGGAGGCAGAGATCACTTTCAGGGGTGAGGTAAAGCTATCAGACTGCTTTGGGGAAAGTGATGGAAAAACAGGCAGGCCTTTGAAAGACTGGTAGATTTGGTTATGGAGGTTGGGACAGAGAAAGCATTCAAGGAAGAAGGAAGTGAATGAACAAAGATAGGATAGCAGGACATCAAGAAGCAGGAAAAGTATAGGAAATGAATCAGAAAGGGAAGTCAGAATCTGCTAATGGTAGGCCTTAAATGTCAATCTATGTGTTATGAATTCTGTCCTCTCAGAATTCATGTTGAAATCCTAACCCCATGTGACTGCCTTTGGAACTAGGGCCTTTAATGAGGTAATTAAGGCTAAATGAAGATGTAAGGGTGGTGCCTTAATCCAATATGACTGGTATCCATATAAAAGGAGGAGACACTGGGGATGACAGAGAAAAGGTCATGTGAGGACACAGTGAGAAGGCAGCCATGTACAGCAAGGTGAGAGGCCTTAGGAGAAAGCAAACCTGCCCGTGCCTTGCTCTTGGACTTCCAGCCTCCAGAGACTGGACAAAATCAGCTTCTGTTGATTGAGCCACCCAGTCTGTGGTGTTTTGTTATGGCAGCCCCTGGCAGACTAATACACTAGGTTTGGCATTAAATTCCTAAACTAGCGTCAGGGATGGCTCTTCTTTTTGAGGCTAGTGTAACAAAGATGGAACATGTTGATTAACCTGAAAGTGCAGTCAGTGCTCCCTGAGATTTTCAATTACGCAACTGATTCTAGGGAGCATTTGTTATCCAACTATGCTGAAGCATAACAAAGACTTTCTCTGAGGATATTGGGTTTAAGGACTTAACTTGAACTTGGAGATAAGCTTAATTCCAATAATCTTAATGCCTAAAACATGCTTTTAACGTACTGTGGAAAGACAGCTACAGCCAGTCTCAGTGGATGCCTTGGTTTACTAGTTCAGATACAACATGTAAGTAGTTCCAATTCTAATATATGTACATCCCTCTCCACAACATCTTCAAGCCCATATTTGCTAGCTCCTCTCATGGCTTCCTCATTTCCCTCATATAACTAACAGACTGACTTAAAATGAACCATAATAAGCTAGGGAATCAGAGAGGTCCAGCCACCTAGCTTAAAGCTCTAGATGTTCAACCAGGAATTAAGGAGGTAATTCTGTAACTGTAACTGTAACTCTTTGAAGTGGAACAATGTTTAAAGAATATGAGTTCTTTAAATAGTGTGGATAAGGCATTAGCAAGTGTCAGAGTGGTGGTTTCAAGGTGGGGTTCAAAGTTTTATACTTAGCCCTGACTAATTTCCTAGAGTTAACTTCAACGTGGTTACCTCTGGCCTATTCTGAGCAAAGATGCCAACAAATTGGTCTGGTGATGGCTTATATCCTTTATGCAAGAGAAAGGAGCCCAAATACTCTGCTCGGTCAGACACCTACAAAAGAGAGGGAGAGAAAAGAAAAAGCAGTCAAGACCCAAAAGAGACCAAATTAGCTCAGTATACTGCACTAGCAAAAGAATATACTGAAAACTATGGGTCTGACTTTACCTGTTTGTAGGACAGCCATCTATAGGGTTGGTTAGGTTTTCTATATCCTAGGCAAGGCCCATTATCTAGAAATATAACATTAAAAGAAAATCAGCTCCAGCTGTAAATCCTTTGATCAGAGAATGCAAAAAAAAGTTCTTAAGAAGCAACAAGACACAAAGGATAAATCCAGTAAGAATGTGAGATTCTCTTATATGCCAAGGAAATTCAAAAGCAACAAATACTCAGTTCTAAAAGGCAGAAAGTCTTACACACTATATTAAAAACACTTAGGAAATGTTACACAACAAGGATGGTTAGTGTTGGAATATGTAACCTACATGATAACGGGCATTTGGAGAAAGCCCTAAGTACCAATTAGCCCACAAGTAAACACAGCCTGTATTAGATAATCTTGGGTTGAACTTCCCTATAATAAAATAAATGTATACTCATAAAAGTATAGAAAAAAATCAAAGTATGAGTTGTCAACAATCTCATCACATAAACACCATTATCAACACTATTTCCTTTCACAGTTCCTTTGCATGGTTGTACTGGGTTGTGTTCAATCCACATATATTTCGGTATCCTGCTTCTTTCCCCCATTTGATATAAACATTCCTATGTTATTATTTCTTCTCTGGAGAGATTTCAATGGCCTTTTTTATGGCCAATCAATGCAGGGCACTGCTGTAGCTAGATTTATCTCACTGTGGGTATTTAGACTGTTTCCAACTTTGACACCTTAAATAATGATATGATAAATATTTTCAAATTGATCATGTCAAATTTAGAACATTTTCTTAGAATAGAGTCCCTAAAATGAAATAACTGGGTTGGGGAAGGCTGGGGGAGGGGAGGTCAGAACAGCTCAGGTTTTTGATACCTAGCAACACATTGCTTAGTAGAGCAGTTGTGACAGTACTGTTCTCCCACCAGTGACATAGTCATAGACACTAAATAGTATCTAACATATCTTCTGGTTTGATAAGTTTAATAAGTTATTCCTTTAGTCTAAGTTTAACAGCTATTGAAATGGACCTTTTCCCTTGCTTGTTCAGTTTTACTCTCATGAATCACCTGTTAATGTACTTTGCCCATTTATATGAGTGTCTTCTGAGGTACTGAGGCTCATAAAGGGCTATAAGAACACACACACACCTGTGCTTACACACATGAGCACACACATGGGTGCACATATGTATACACACATGTACATTTGTGTCTTCAGTATTTTTATAATTGTGTTTTACATTGACAATAGAAGAATTAAACTTCTGAACATCTAAACTACTCAGCCTTATTTGAAATTAAAATAAGTCTGGGAACACCCACTCATGAGAGTAAAGAGTAATCTCTGCCACAGAGGCCACAGAAGTTGGGATAGTAAGCTCAGAAACAACCCTAGCTGAGAGTCCCCACATCTGAGCCAGAATGAGACTAAGTCATAAATAGAAAAAGAGAAGGAAAGGAAATTTTACAGAGAGGATCTAGCCAAACTGTTGAGAGGAATACAGGTTTTGCCAAAAGGAAGCATGTGGAGAGAGGGTTACTAGGAATTCCCAAGTAAATAAATGAACTTCCAGACTAAGTGACAGACGAAAAAGGAAAGAAAGCAGGAAAAGAGAGAGCCACTCTGATGAACAGATAGAGAAAAATGAATGAGGAGACTGTCCATAGGAAACGTTAGTACTTTTCTTCCTGCTGACGCTGCTGCATGAAAGCTCAAGAAGCCAAGTCTCAGAGTGCACCAGGTTCTGCTCTGGCAGGCTCACAGTCCCTGCTCCAGCTGAGCACATGCCTCGGTGGGCTACCAGTGAGATCCTTTGTACGAATGTTAATCCTTAGCGACGGCTACCATTTCTGGAATGCTCACTCTGTGTTACACACGTGAACTCATTTGGTCTTCCCAACTATTGTTATCCCCCGCTACAAAGAATCATGAAGGACTGGGACAGTTTCTTTAAGTTCACTCATTAAATGTGAAGAGCTGCTGAATGTGAACAAAAACATACTGCATCTCAACACCTCCCTACTGATGAAAATTCTGGCAGAGACCCATGGCCAAATAATTGGTCCAAAGAGGCACCAACTGCAGTCTCATTAAAATCTGTGCCCTAATCAGCTTCAGCCTGATTAGCTGAAGTCTGTCCAAGCAACAGCCTAGCCTTTGATGAACTTATTCAACTCTGATGTCCTTCTGTTCAAAGGTGTGGCCATCTGCAAGGACCCACCTCCTCCCCCACTTGACACCTTCTGGCAAAATCGCTGCCCTAAGTAAATAGAATTGAAAATCTGGCATGTAGAACCCTGAGAAGCTTTGTTAAAGACACAGATTCTTAGGTCTTGATACCTGGAATTCTGAGTCAATGCAATAAGGTGGAGCCACAAGGTCTATATTCTAAACAGTATCCACAGGGGATTCTTAATATAGACTACATATGGGGTAAGGGTTTAAACACCAGAAGTGTCATTTTTCTGTGCAAATAGGCTAGATTTCTCATGCCTGCTTACATGAAAGGCCGTTTTAATTTTAACTGTTTTAATTTAGAATTGAAAACCAATTTCTAAATGAAGTGTCTTACGTGCCACGTATCAATGCCAAATGACTTGTTTCTAGTTATAATAAAGCAACTAAGAAAATACAAAGAAAAAAACATTGAAGAATAGAAAATCCCGAAGGAAAATCTGTTATATTAGCCATATACTATCTTAAGTTGCCAAAAAGTAAAGAAACTAATTATTGGTTTGGTTTTTGTTTGCTATTTGCATGGAAGTCTAAATAAGTGCTAATGTGGAGTCAGAAAAACCAAGTACAGTCTCCTTTGGAGTCTTCACATAGAATTTTTCTTTACAACAAACCTTTCATTGTCTGGAAGAGTAACTACTTTTATAAAATACTTAAGAGGTGACCTAAAATAGAATAAGCTCTCCAGACAGACTCAGATTTCACTATCAGGTGCAATGTTTTCTAGTTTGTCACCTTTGGCATGTTTCTAAACCTCTGAGTCTCTGTTTCCTCATTATTAAAAGTCGGGGAGAGGGAATAATAACCAATCCCTAAGATTTATGGAAGATTAAGTGGATAGTATGTGTGCAGGTCCTATTGCATAGTTAGCACTTGACAGGAGTTGACTATTAAATATAGTTATAGCATAGTTAAACGGCAGAAGGGAAGGGAGAAATAGGAAGTCACATAAGCCAACCTGTGTCTGAGCAGAGTGTCACCAAAAGAACAAAGATGTAGGGAGAGCTAAAAAGCCAGTTATCCTGAAAGAAAACTACTGACTTAGCATTGTGTTCAATGCTACAAGATGTAAGTGTGAAGCCTTGCTATGTCCCAAAGGAATCTACCAAACCCTGATGGTAGTGTTTCTAAGGAAGCTTTCTGTGGTACTACAAGTGGGGGCAGAAGCCAGTAGGGCAGGGAATTTTATTTATGAAAAGCATGTTCCTAAACAAATATAATGTACTAGTGAGTCAATCAAAATACGTTCCTAAACATTGTTGAACTCTTTAGAAACAAATTGGCAGGGAAATTCTCATGTCAAGTGAGGAACAGATTCAGGATGCAAAGTGGTCTGCACAAGGTCACATAGCTGAAAACAGAAGACCTGTTTTGAAACCCAAGTCTCTCCTACTGTGTTTCCAGCACCCATCCTGATATATTGCTAATGTCCCCTCCACTTTGTATGTTAAGATTCTACTCAGATACCTCTGGGGTTTTAGAAGTGAGACAGGGAAGAAGAGGTATGGAACAAGACCCCCACCTTGGTCTTCTTACAGGAAATTTAGATTGCTAGACTTACCAGACACAGCAAGTCCTCTTTGGAAAATTTCATACATTGTCTTGGCATCTGAGAAGTAGTAACGTATTAGGTCATTGTTCTTCTGGCTAGCATTCTTCCGTGCTCCTCCCTAAGACACAAGACCAACTTTAGGCCAAGCCTGAGTCCCTCTTTACACTTTCTAAACCCTTCTGGACTGAATTGAAAAGAACATAAATGCTGACCACTGAGGTCTCAAGGATGACCCCTTTACTTCAATCAATCAATTTTTAAAATCTCAAAATATAGTATCACAGAAACCCAGAGATTGTCACAGTTATGACTTTGGCAATCTCTCCCCACCCCCTAGACACACACACACACATATGCACAAACACACACACATGAGAGATAATATAGTTTTACATATTAAAAAAAATCAATCCAAGTTTAACCATCTATTGAATACATATTATGCTCCAGGCACTGTGAAAATAGTGTAAATGCAAAGTGAGTTAAGACAAAATTACTGCCCATGAACACCTCATAAATGAGAGTTTTTGGAGTGGGGGTGGGGTGAAAAGGAAAACATGTAAACAATACTGTGATGTACATGCTATAATAAAATTGTGTGTTTTGCAAGTTAAATGAAGCAATCAATTCTGTATTAAGTACAAGGCTATAGAAAAGAAATAGTATTTCAATAGAAACTTTGAAGATATGTAAGCATTTACCAAAAGATGTGGTTTTCTAGAGGGGAGGGAAAGAAGAACAATTCAGAGTGAAGGAACAACCTAACTAAAGGTGCAAAGGCAAGAAAACACATTGCCTAGTCTGTTGGGCAGCTAGAGAACAGGGTATTTGAGAAAGAGGGAGTAGCTAGGGATGTGTCTAAAAATGTCAGTTGGAACTACAGGATCATGCCTTGATATGGTTCCTGGAGCTGCAATAGGAGCTGCAGGCACAGTTCAACCCTCATGAAAGTTAGTCTAGAGAGGAACAGGCATCAATTAAGTATTCAAAATTGAGGTCAAGTTTGGAAAGAAACTGCTACCAAGTTAAAGGATATAAAAATACAGAGTAACAGAGGCTATAACAAGAGCTTTGACAGTCTAGAGCATCAGGGAGGATTTGTCATATTAAGTCAAGATGTCAAAAGTACAGTTTCTCATCTAGAAAAGAAGGTAGGGTCTTGCTGTCTGTTAACATACATGAGCTGAGGAAGAAGGAAGAATGAAAGATGATCAGACTCATCTTGGGGCAACTGGATAAGAAGAAACGCATTTAACTGAAATAGAGCAGGAGGAGAAATAGAAAGGGTGTGTGTCTGTGTGTGTGTGAAGATAAGCAATAAACAGACTCGGTGAGCTTCAGGTACCTGAGTGTCACTGAGATGGACTGGAACTCAGAGGAGACTTTAGACCTAGAAAGTCAGATTCAGGTTTCATAACATTCTGAGTACACTTTCAAGTCACAGGAGAGGTGAGGTGTTCTCAGCTGTGAGGATTTAGAGCAGAGATTGGCACAACTGTGATCTGGAGCCAAATCTGTATGGTCACCTGCCATGCTCTTTCATTTACATATTGTCTGGGGTTTTCACACTACAACAGCAGAGTTGAGTAGTGGCATTGGAGCCCATATGGCCTGCAAAGCCTAAACTACTCACTGGCCTTTACAGAACATGTTTGCAAACTCACTTTAGAGGAGTAAGAGAGGGTGAGACTGAAACTCTAAAACGAGGAGATGAAAGCACCTAAGTGACAAAGACTGCCTTCGAACTAGGAAGAAATCTCATTGGAGGACATTATGAAATGCAAAAGGAGGAGTTTTAAGAAAGAAGTCTCAAACCACAGAGAAAAAGCATGAAAGAGAAGTCACTGAATTCACAAGTTATGAGTGACCCAGAGAAGTTTGGGGAGATGGTAGTGGTAAAGGTCAGATCTCAGTTAAGTTTAGAAGAAATCAACAGACTACTCTTAAATAACTCTGGTGGAGAAAGGAAGGATTAAAAGGTGATGATGGCCTGAAGCAATTGGTATCAGCAGCATAGGAAGATGCAGGCCAATGATGAGCATGCAAACATACCAAAACAAAAGTAGGGGTGGTGGAGAGTGAAGGTAACTTGGAGAAAGGTGCCTGAAGAAGTTTGTAAAAAGCTCAGAAGGGGTTGGCCTTACTAAGGAACAGAAATGCTTTTTTATTTTCTCTGAAAATGGCTGAAAATGAAAAATGATGAAGAGGATATTCTTGGAGCTCTCCCTTTGCTCAGAGATGTAGGAAGCTGTGTGATTGGCTGAAAGTCGGGAATTGAGAGGAAAAGCCCAGTTCAACTTGTGCCAGTGTTAGGAGTGAATATTAATTGAAAGCTGGAATTTAACTCAAGGAAATAACTTTTAACATTCTCAGACATTGGGTATCTTAATGAAAATGTTCTCCTACCCCCAAAGTACTGACTCTGTCACCAACTTTTTCTGTAAAGGGTTAAATAGTGAATATGTGAGGCTTTGTGGAACAAATGTGATCTCTTATTTATTTATTTATTTATTTTTGCATATCCTTTTTAAAGTGTGAAAACTATTGTGGACATTGCCCACAAGTTATAGTTTGCCAACCCTTGTCTAGGTTACTAACATCATACAACCTAGCTGTGGTTTCATTGTTATTACCAAGGAAAATAGGCCATTAAAAGAAGTTTTAATTTGTAGATTTTTCTATTGATTGCTAACCTAAAAGGCTTCTTTCCCCACGCTGTCCCCTTCCCCTTTGTGAATTATCTCAAGGTCTTGAATTACAGTTTATGCTCAATCAAGATCAACAAACTAAAATAGTGATTGGTAAGTTACCTCAATTCCCACTGACTGGTTGTTCAAATCAGTAAGAGGCAAAACTGGCTGAGGTCTGTTGATCAGCCACAGGAAGATGGCAGCGCCAAAGGTCAGAATGAAGATCAGTGCCGGGGTTGGAAGTGGGGAAAACAAGAAGTTAAAAATAAAAAGCATCTTCGTGAATAGCAGCAGGAAATTTAGGCCTTAAAAAAAAAAAGTAAAGAGAGACAAAGTTAGAGGAAATGGCTGTATTTTTTTACTCAACAGTTCTATGTTTACAGAAACTCATGCAAACACACACACACACACACACACACACACACACACACACACACACAGCTTCTAACCCCCCAGATAGCCAAGGTTGAACCTCTCTAGTAGCAGAATTTCTCCCACTGTTTACCTTAGCAATATTGAGAATAATAGAATGTGTTCTCCACCCCTCCTACTTGACTGTCCTCCAAGGCGGAAAGGATCAAAGGAAACAAGTTAATAATTTCCCCGACAATTTTGAGAAACAACTGCCTTTTCATTTTTGTCCCACAGAGCCTAGAAGTAGCCCTCTGGATCCAACATAAGCTGGTAGTAAGAATAAGGTATTCCAGAGAGGTCCCCCGTCCCAGGCATACCAAGGGTCAGAACAGACTTTTCCAGCTGGATTTCCCTAATATAAAACAAACAGGAGCAGGAACCTCTGGAGAAGTGACAACATAGATTGTAGAAATCAAGTGTTCTGCAAGAAGGGTATTTCCTGCCAACCGGCTGTGCCTTGCTCATTGCTTTCTTTTTGGAAGCATCAGGAGGATGTCAGACATTGACAGCGTCACAGCTTGCTATGTCCAATGTCCTCTCCTTCAGGGAACCTGCAGAAATCATCTTTCTTGGAAGCGACATTAGCCAGGTACACAGACAGGGTGCTAGTGAATGGGCCCGACACATGATAGGAAGTGAGCACTGAAGATTTAGGCCAGAAAGAGATTGCAAGGAACTGAAAGTAACACAGGCTCCCCCAAAACCAGCTTTTCCTTTAGTTTCCAGCAAGTTCAGCTGCAAACTATTCTAATAGGAGGGACTTATGTTTGGCCAGGTCTTAGGAACTTATTCTTGAAGCCATCTCCCAATTCTTGCCTCACAGCTTTCAGACTGGGTTGTTTGCATAGATTATCTAATTTAATCCAGCCAATGTTGTGAAGTAGCATTTTACAGAAGAGATAATAGAAATCTCTGGGGTAAAGTGGCTTGTCCAAGTTCATTCACCATTTCCCATTGTTGCCTTCTTATTAAAATCTACAAAACTACTTGCTTTTTCCCTATAGAGTCAAGCTACAGAGTTTAAGGGGACTGAATTTGTCTGACATCATACAGGTGACAGCAAAGGAAGTTCAGAATTTGCACTCTTCAAAGTCTACTGCAATAACCTCTGAAATAGCATCTCAGAGATTAGGCCACACATTCCCCCTCAAAATCAAGAGAGTAAAGCAAGTACAATAAAACATTTTATCAGATCAAGATCATAGTTACCCTAAGAGCTTTGGGGCAGCTGCCATTAGCTGGCACTTGGAAGTTTCTCCATCAGGGGAAGCACTTCATTCCACTCTAACAAAGGTTATAAGCCTATGGATTTTGTGTCAGAGAAGAAGCAGTCACAAGAAACCCTAAGTTACTCTTATCATTTTTCTGTCTCCTGGTTGGTTATTACCTGAATTTGGATCACTTTTCCGTTTTACGGAGGGAAAGTGAACTTCCAGAGGTGGTGATAACTGTCCCCCAACTCTTTGGTTTCTTCCACATTGTGTTTAAGGGAAGAAAAAGAAGACAAAACAAAAACAAAAGCAAGGTCCCACAGGTGCTAGGTTACTTAATAGTAGGTGGCATTGTGACCATCTGCCAGGATTGTAAGAGCTGAGAGTTTTAGAATCCAGGCTTATCTGGACTTGTGCGGTGGGGTGAGCTCCAGGAGACAGAATGTGCTCAAGAGTCAGTCATGCAGGACACTGTTCTAAGGCCAGCCCCCACAACCTAGGTGAGAAGTGGGTCCGCCCAAGGGAAAGTTGTGAAATTTGACAGAGCGTGTAGCTATATAACCTTTGTGCACACACATCTTGCCCACCACTAAACCCTCCTTTTATTATGGGATGCTGCCACCAGGCTGGTAGCATCTTATGATCTGGGATTCTTCCCTCTTCCTGATCCCACCCTCAAACCAAGAGATTTTTACCTGTACCCCTTCTCAGCTTTACGAACAAATTGTTGTACTGAGGATTTTTGCAGATGGCAGATATACATTTTAATGGATGGCTTTGCAAGCTGTATCTTCAAAAGAAGGTCCAAAGGTGAAATTTATGTTCAGATGTGGCAGTATGGGATGGAGGGAAGGAAGAGAGGATGTATAGCCTGTCAGGTAACATAAAGGAGGAGAGAGGAAGAGAGAACCTATGACCAGTCTAAAGGCGGCACCTGCTGTCAACCCAAACTGATTGCTACCACATAACAACAGGAGCCTAGGGTTTGTTTCTCCAGGAATGCTGGGTTTTTATGAAACCTCTGTTTTAACTATTGGCTCAAATAGTAAGAATCTGGTGGGGGATAAACAAAATACACATCTGGTTTAATCTGGACCATGCTCTGTCAGTTCTTGAGCACTCCTTTTAAACATACTCTAGTCATATTGCCCATAAATGGGGTGAGACTAACCACTTCATTATAATAAGGGAGATATTTACAAATGCCAAGACCAATTTCCTGAGAATGGAAGTATCTTGCCTACACTGGCAAAGGGACTTTATTTGCAGAAGACATTGAAGGATGTATCTGTTTGTCAACTGAAATAGCTTACTCACTTTGCTATTGATCCAGTTCAGTCAGGATAGGCCCAGAATTTCAGACAGTTCCTCCCTGCCTCCCCACATTTTTAAAAAATTGAGGTAAAATTCACATAACAGAAATTAACCATTTTAAAATGAACAATTCAGCAGCATTTAGCACATTCAAGTTGTTGTACAACTATCACCTCTAGGTATTTCCAAAACATTTTCATTATCCCAAAAAGGAAAATCCATTATGCAGTCACTCCCCATTCCCTCTTCCCCCTCCCAACCCTGGCAACCACAAATTTACTTTCTGTATTTCTGGATTCACCAATCCTGAATATTTCACTTAAATGGAATCATATATGTGACATTGTGTGTCTGGCTCTTTCCCTCAGCATAATATTTTCAAGATTTATTCATGTCATAGCACATATCAGTACTGCATTCATTCTTATGGCAGAATAATATTCCATTGTATGGACAGACCACATTTTGTTGATCCATTTATCAGCTGTTAGATAGTTGGGTTTTTTCCACCTTTTGGCTATGGTGAAAAGTTCTAGGAACATTCATGTCCAAGTTTTGTTTGAATACCAATTTTCAGTTCTTTAGGGTAAATACCTAGGAATGGAATTGCTGAGTCACATGGTAAATTTACATTTAGCTTCCTGAAGAACCACCAAACTATTTCCCACAATGTATGCATGATTTTACATTCCAAGCAGCAATGTAGAGGGTTCCAGTTTCTTTACATCCTCACCAACATTTGCTATTTTCTGGTTACTTTTTTAATAATAGCCATAGGTAGGAAATGTCACCTTATTGTGGTTTTGATTTGCATTTCCCCAATGGCTAATGATGTGGAGCATATTTTCATGTGCTTGTTGGCTATTTGTATTTTTTCTGTTGGAGAAATATTCCAATCTTTTGCCCATTTTTAAATTGGGTTGTCTTTTTGTTGTTGGGTTGTAAGAGTTCTTTATATGTTGTGGATACTAGACCTTATCAGTTATATGATTTGCAAATATTTTCCAATTCTGTAGGTTATCTTTTCACTATCATGATAGTCTTTTTAATATGCAAAACACATTTTTAATGTTATGATGCTAGTACTAGAGAGGATCTGTGACCATATTATGTAATTCTCTCACTGTTTAAATGAAAGAAATGGATGAACTGAGAGAAAGCAAGACCAGGTTACACCTTACTGGACTGGGAAGCTCTTGTTACCATTCTAACGTCTAGAATCTGTTACTACTTTCAGATGTGCTCAAGTAAGGGGAAAAAAATCAGCATTTTTCTTGTTATGTGCCCTGTGTTACTCAAATTACAATCCTGGTTCTTTCACTCCACAGAACTCCCTTCAAGAAGTTGGTGTGGTGGCCTTTCCTCTTCCCTTTATTTCACTCCTAGTTGGGAAAGAATGGTGTAGGGAGAAGTGCATTATCTGTGAAGAAATGAGGAACTAAGCCATGTTATGCTGTATCTGGGAGTTCCTGTTCCAGGTCATCTACAGGTGGCTGAGCCAGCCACACTACATATTAGGATGGCCTCAAGTAGAAAGCTTCTTTTGCTTTCTGAGGTGGTGATAGTGACATGCCTCAGCCTTAAACCCTGTGATGCCCATTTGTCTTCAGCCCACCCCCTTGACTCATTCCAGGGCCCTTCCCTCCTCTGTGGAATCGATAGCCATAGCCAAAGTCCCTCATACCATGGATTCTCCCATGTTTAGTTCCCAAGCTAGCTAAAGGATGCCTTCTTCCCTCATACCTGCTTGCAAGCTCCCAGGACCAGCCTTGGTGTCCAGGTTACGATCACCCCATATTCAGCTTTGCTCCATCTGTGGATTTGGGGCAGCATTTCTTCATTAACTGTCATTTTCTTTGGATAAAGCTCCTAAATGGCCCTTTCTACCGCTTAATTGTGTTTATTGTTCTGAAGCTTTCAGGCTACCTGTAAAGCCTACAAATTATTTTATTTTGGGAGTCCCTTTCCCTTACAAGATTTTGTTTTTCCTACACATATTCTGCTTTCCAGTCATAAGTCCATTCCCACCTCAGAGACTCTGTGTTTGTTCTTCCTTTTGCCTGAAACACTGTTCCCAGATCTGCAATGGCTATGAATGGCCCTGGATTGAGTTGAGGGTTGGGCCTCAACTCAAATGTTACTTCTACGCAGGCTCACTTCCTCTGATCACCCTATTTAATACTGCCCTTCCCACTCCAATGACTGTCATGGACTTTGCTTTCTCTTGTCCAGACACTGTTTGCTATCTGTAACAGTCCTTTTCCTTTTTCATCCATTGCCCTCTACTGAAGTGATGTGCTAATTGAAACAGGGATTTGTGTTTTGTTCACTACTGTGCCTCCAATGCCTGCACCATGCCTGGCACATAGTAAATTTTCAACAAATGATTGTTGAATAAATGACAACTTATGGCTCAGAATTGTCTGTTCTAAACACTCTCAGTTGACTCATTTTCCCTTAGTAAAACTGTCCCACCAGCAAAGTCAAAAATCTTAGCTCATCAAACATCACTCTGGCAATCTTGAGATGCGTACTCCCAAATCAATATTTTGGCAAGGGGTTAGGTTAGAAATGGTTGATGGTGAAGAGACTATTTCTAACACATATCAAGGACTATTCAGGACCAGTCAGCTCCTCTGGGCTTGGAAGAATCTACAGGATGAATCTTAACAACGTCATGTACAACAGCAAGGGAGCAGAAAATCCAGCCTAGAAATAACTAATTTTGGATTTCTTGAATTCAAAGGACAATAAGACAAATTATCTTTGTTTTTAGGCCTGAAGAACTAATTATTTTCTGTGCAATAATGGGATATAAATTCCAATTATAAGCTTTAAAAAAATTTGCCTCCTAGAAAGTGGCACACTCATTTGGATTTAATTGGTTTCTTGTTCTCTTGCATGTTTAGACTCATACTGTGGTGATAGAAAGCTCATTAAAAGGGAGACTACAGCCTCCAAGTTCTTACACCCAATTAGTTAACACATTTGTCCATACTGAATTACTTACTCTGCCCTAGAGACTATGACACAAGTCTTCACAACTCATAATGACTCCAAATGGGGCTGTGTGTTATTTAGAACACTCTATATGAAAGTTTTGCTTCCTTGGTTGGGCTTTAAATTGCTAGCCCAATCTCCATTGTTACTTTCTCTAAATTTCTGCCTCTCCCAACTTAGGAGGTATCTGTCTCATTTCTTAGCCATATAGTCAGTATTTCTAGATAAATTCTAAAGTACTGCTCTGTAGGACATTACAAACCAGTAGCTTGCTGAGCGTACCTGGAAGGCACTGTTGACCTTTTCCTTAACATGCAGTGAACACAAACCAGATATATGTTCTATTTCAGGATCCTTCACCCAATTTCCTCAAAGCCCTGAAGCTAAGGGTGTTTCACCTTTTCATTAACTAGTTTACTCTTCGGTATCAAATATGGTTTTCTTCTACTAAGAAATAAAAGATATCATGTTTTGAGACAACGATCCTGTTTCACAAACAGTCAGAGAAAAGCCTGATATGCAAAAGTACCTGGTTCCTAAGAAGGGTAAAATCCCTATTCCCCACATTGCTTAAAATGATTCCAAGATCAAAATGGCCAACATTCAGTTATATCTAAGATAATATTTTCCAGTTAAAAAAGAATAAAACAAAACAGCTGAGAGGGGAACCCTAAAAGCCCTCTAAAGGAAATAAGAGGCAGTTAGAAACCATGAAATCAGTATGGTTACCAAATCAGTAGCCAGAAAATAGGTTTCCTATATATCATGCAAACAACAAATTTAAAAATAATGGAAATGATGCCATTCACAATAGCATTATAAGAATAAATGCGTAAAACATACATTTAAAAAGTTCAGCTCTGAGGGATGTTAGGCTAGAAAAATGGAAGGACATACTTGAAATTCAAGGGGATCCTATCTCCCTAAGTATGTCTATACATTTAATGCAACCCTAAGAAAGACCAATAGGATTTTCTTGGGAATTAAAAAGTTAACCTAAATTTCACCCAGAAAAATAAAACTTACAAGAAGAGTCAGAAAGTTTTTTTTTAAATGAAAGGAATTGGGTGGGTGGCAAAGAGGTAAACATTACTAAATTTGCTTACTATAGAGTTATAGAAGTTTTTTATTGGTCATGAATAGACACATCTGTGTCACAAAATAATCCTGAAATATTCCAAGTGGACCTATGATCAAATACTAGATAAGAATCAAGATAGACTTTTTTCACTTAAAATAAATGTATTGAGACTACTGTCTAGCCATTCAGAGAAAATTCATAAAGTTAAAGTTGACTACTGTCTTACTCTTACAACAAAAATAAGCTTGAGGTGGATCAAAGACTTAAATATAAAACAATGAAAACCATAAGAGTATTTGGGAATAAAAAATATGAAATTATTTTTATAATTTTGGCATGGGGAAGAGTCAAGACAGACACAAAACCTAAAAGCTATAAAAATGAAAATGTTGGCAAGTTTGATTATATAAATTTGAAAAAATATTTGCCCTGTAGGAAAGACACCCAAGATAAAGTTAAAGATAAACTGTGAAAAGTATCATATACTCCAGGCATGCAAAGTGTTCATTTCCTCAATAAGGAATGCTTAGAAGTCAGTGAAAACAAAACACAACCCAATAAAACTGAAGGCAAAGGACATGACCAAAAAGTTCATACTGCAAAACAGATTACCTAAAAGTAGGTAAAGACATTCATTTTTGCTTATAGTTTTAAAAACTCAAATTTAAAAGCCTTTTCCCCACCAATTAGATTAGCAGTGATGAAACAGTGCAGAGTGAACTGTTCATCATGGAAGCATAAGTTGGTGCAGGCTCCTTAGAGATGTGCCCATTGCCCTCTGCCACAGTTCAGAAGTGTGCCCTTTGACCTAATGACTCTATTAGTAATGTATCCTTATAGAAGGAAATCAGTTCAACAGAGTACCTCACAGATGGCTGCATAAGGTACCTATTAAGAATGTGGGTTCTGAATCACACTAGCTGGATTCAAATCCTGCTTGATCATCTTTGTGACCTGGGGTAGATAACCTCTGTGTGGTTCTCATTTGTAAAATGGCATTAAAAATATCTCCCCTGTGATTAACAGAGTTAATGTACCTGTGAAGTGCTTAGAACAATGCCTGGTGCATAGGCTTAGGTATTAGTTATTATATTCATCATCATGAAATTTATAGGATTGTTTATAATGGCAGAGACCTGGAAAGCCTTCCTTGATGGAGGAGTAACCAAATAAATTATAGCACTCTTGGCAGGTATTAAAAAGAATAAAGCAGATCATTATGTACTGATATGGAGGGAGCTTGATGAGCAATACCAAGTGGAAAGAAAAAAACCATGTGGACAATGTGTATGCTTTTGTGCTTCTGAAAGTGTGACCCTCACACAGGAAAAGAGACAGATGGAAGAGGAGAAATCATTAATGTATTTTCCAGAAAGGTTTCAGTCTTTAATCATTTAGCCAAAAGGTATTTAAGGGCTTGACTATATATTGGGTATCATTCTGGTGCTGGTGATAGCAGTGAAAACCCTAAAACCCTGCCCTCGTAGGGTTGTATTTTACTGGGCAGTTTGACAACAAGCCTGAACAGCAGCTAGATTATATAGCATTGTGGAATTTAAAAATAGAGAATTGACGGAACAGCAGGGGAGTGAGTTTAGAGTAGGTTTCCTTGGGAAGCTAACACTTGAGGGCAGGTACTGTTTAATGAGATATATGCATGCTTTACAAAAAAAAATGCATAAAATGAACAACTCCAAATTATCCCACCTCTGACACAGGCAACTGACTTTCAAAGTTCTACCTCCTTGGTTGGTGATATTTCATGTGAAAAAGGAGAATACAGCGTTGGCTTTGTTTCTAAAAGTGCAGCGATTCCACCACCAAAGCCACACTAGACATGTGGCTTTTCTCAGTGTTCATGTTGGTTACAGGGCTTCTCCGCTGCTCAGAAAATCAGCCTGGACAGCAGCTCTGGGTGGGTGGAAACATTTTTCATTCATTTCTTTAGCAGATAAAACACAAGAGCAAAGGTGAAGTCTGAGTCACAGGGCCAAAGGGACCTTGAAAGTACATCTTTCAACATTTAGTGTAAGCTGCTGAGAAGAGAAGCTAGCGTAAGATTCTGACCTATGAGCCTACAGATAACGTCCCAGCCCGTTGCTGGCACCAGCGTACTCAAGCCACAGCCTCACATTGGCCTTCTCTATCAGGCACAGGCTGCTCTTTCCATCTGGGGCCCTGGTACCCAGTGGGCTCTGAAGTGCACACACCAGGGGAAGTCCCCAGGTAGTCAGGAAAGGGCCTTGTTATCATCTTCACAGGATCATGCAGGGCAGAGCAGGAGACAGCATTACTAATGGGGATTCTTATTAAAACCCCAGAGGGTGGTTAAGCAGTCATTTCCATACTATGGAAAGATTCTGTGTGTGTTTAAATAATTAAAACAGGAAAGTGATATCGAGCACCCACATACTGTTCTTCCTAGCCCAATTGCTAGGCCACATCCAATAGTTCCATTTTGGAAGGCAGCTGGCAGAGAAAGGGCGAGGGCTAGGCTTGGGACAGGTTTTCTGGCCCACAAGCAAGCCCACCATAAATAAATCATTAGGGTTTTGATGCATATCCCTTGGTATTATCTTTTGTTGCTGAATTGCACAGGAAAAGCTGCCAGAGACCAGAGCTCAGGATGGTTGTGAGAAGTGGAGTAGGATCAACTCTGTCCTTGGGTTTGAAAGGACAAAGCCTCAGGGAGGTTTCATGTGACTGTAAACAGCCTGGGCCATAAGCATCCCCAGACAGAAGCTGTCTTAGTCTTTGGAGTCTATTGTACCCGGCACAGTGCCTGAGATGCAGTGGGAACCCATAAAGTGCCAGTGGGTCACCTTGCCCTTTCACTGTTCATTAGCACAAGTTCAGGAAAGGCAACAAGGGAGAGGAGCCTGCTGAAGGAAACAGGTTACAGGACTCCATCCCACAATGGCATGATGTATGACTAAGCACAGAGTGGGCAGAATTGGCTGAGCCCTCCTCATGAACATGGTAGGGACAATGCTAAGGAGCCTGACCTGAATGGTCATTCTGCAAGCATTTGAATATTTAAGCACCTGTGATGTGCCTGGCAGTTTGTTCAGCAAGGGGGAAGGCACCAGAATTCATCATCTAATAGGGGATAAAGCCAATTCCCCAGGCAGTAAGCAAATGCTTTATAGGATATACCCCAGCTCTGGGAGCTTCTGGTGAACTGGTGAAGTATGTGTGTGGCAAGATCTATGTTTACCCTCTATGCTTTAAATTTAGTTATAATTTACTTTTAATAAGGCAATCAAAGATCTTGGACCCACTGTGTGTCCAGCACCATATCATGTGCAAAGGGACAAACATGTAGAAGACATAGCTCCTTCCCTCTAGAGTCTATCAAACACTAAAAACACTTACAGAAGGATTCAGTATGTGGAATGAGCTAATTAATTTGAAGGGAAAGGCTAGTGTAGACTAGAATAGATGAAGACAGTTGTGTGGAGCCCTAGACCCTCAAGAATAGGGGTGTTGGTTGCACAACACTGTGAACGTACTAAATGCCACTGAATTGTGCACTTTAAAATGGCTAATTTGATGTTATGTGAATTGCACCTCCAAAAACAAAATTCCTCCCAACTGTGGGCAGGTGAATTCCCAGACCAGGATTTGGCAATGTTTCAGAAACCAGGAATGAAGTTCCTGCCCCTGTTTCATGTGCCTAGCCAGCAGCTGGACTGACCTCGTTTGGGGTGCAGCACTCTTGTGGTCCTTGATCCTCTGATTTTATTGCCAACAGTCTCATTTCCAGGGTCCGTCAAGGAGGATGACCCCAGCAATGAAGCCAATGGCTAGTTAGACCCTAACTATGTTGCTGACCATTGTCACTCTCTCAACTTTCTTCTATGTCCTTCCATTCACGTTTCCATGGACAGACCTGTCACCACATTAGGTTGGATAAACCTAAGTGGGAGGGAGGAGGGAGACTACCCAGAGTGGGGTGACGTGGAGTAGGCTTCAGAGGCACTAAAGGGGGACGAGTGTAACATTTGAGGAAGAGAGGTGGTTAAGAGGTATGTCTAATGAAGTTAGAGGATCCATCTTTAGTTGAATGGGGAAAAAAGAGAAAACCTTCAAGAAAGCTGAATGAGACAGTGCCGGGAGCCTGTTGGAAACACGACACCACTGGAGTCATTTCAGTTCACAAATACCAGAGTGCCTTGGGGTGCCAGGCCTTGGCCAGTTGATCTGAGAGGTATTTAATAGGAAATATTCATTAAGTCAAATCCAGAAGCCTCTTAACTCGGTTCATGAAGATAGCATAGGATAGTTGTTGAGCTACTCATAATCTGGTGTCAGGCAGTAACAAATCCCACCGTGTCTCAGATTGACAGAGTCAGCCGTGATCTACCACCATACTTTCAACAGATCTCAGCCAAGCAGCCCTCCCCAGAGGAAAACTTTGCCTCTCAGTAAACACCTCAAAGGCTCCTGAGCCGCTTGCTGACCAAGTGAATTATGAGACAATTGGAGTTGGAGGAATTGGTGTCAGAAGTCCCTGGGACTGGATAAGAGAGCCTGTAAAAAGATAAGCTGAACATAGTGCTAGGTCCCCATCACCCCAGTAGGAGAAGAACAGTGATGCAAGGCATTGTGAAAGAGGAGGCCTCCCTGCCCAGGATCTCTGCAGAGTTGGCCCTCACACCATCTGGTTGGCCAAAGGCCAGGGGTTACCGAATTCAAAGTGCAAACAACAAGCTTTATTGCCCACACTCTCATTTCCAGGGGCAAACATTCAAGACTATTTTCTTTCTAGGTACCAGAGATACAGCTCTACCACTTACCAAATACATGGCCCTGGGAACAGTGTCCCTCAACTGCACACAAGAAGGGGCAGGTAATAATCCCTACTTAAAGGGGATTCCATGGGTGTACCTATAGCACACTGCCAGGAACATGGGAAGTCCTCAGTAAGGAGGATTCTTCTATCCCCTTCCACCTCCCTCAGTCACCAACTCCTTGTCAACATCAGATGTTCTATTTTGAGATGTCCCAAAAGAAAAGAGATGATCATGATCTTCGTACCATACCTGCCTTTCAACTTACATACAAAAGCCTCAGCAACTCCTTGTTTCTTTTTAAACAGAAAATTTCTAACTGGAGAGAGCATGGGCCACCTCTGAGCTCTAACCCAGCCATTTCCCCTGGCCCCACCCCTCCCCTGCATCCTCCCACGTGCCACTCCAACCTCACAACTGTTGAGTAGAATGACCCATGGAGACCTGGAGATCTACTAGCTCCCCCAAAACAGTTGATACCATGGCCTGGCCACAGCCATGTAAGGGCTGCCTGAACTTCCAAATTCCAGAACTTAGGTGTTTATTCAAACGACATGAATTAAGAGCCTGAGAAATATGAGGCCCTGTGCCCAGCGAAAAAGTGAGAGAGAGAGTCCATTTCTGACCTCAAGACACATGGCCACATAGGGGAGAAACAGACTCCAATGTATTTATAACATAGCGTAGTGAAAGCAGCAATGGCTGAACTCAGGGTTGCTGGAACACGTCACCCTTGCAGAGGCTACCAGCACAAGAGTGCTGCACCCCAAACGAGGTCAGTCCAGCTGCTGGCTAGGCACATGAAACAGGGGCAGGAACTTCATTCCTGGTTTCTGAAACATTGCCAAATCCTGGTCTGGGAATTCACCTGCCCACAGGTGGGAGGAATTTTGTTTTTGGAGGTGCAATTCACATAACATCAAATTAGCCATTTTAAAGTGAACAATTCAGTGGCATTTAGTACGTTCACAGTGTTGTGCAACCAAGACCCCTATCTGGTTCCAGACGTTTCCATCATCCCCAAACGAGACCCTGAACCTGTGAAGCAGTTACTCTTCATTCCTCTGTCCTCCCAATTCTAGGCAACCACAGACCCGCTTTCTGTCTCTTTGAAGTACAAGAATTTTTAAAAGAGGAATTTCTCTCAGGTTCTAATTCTTTGGCCCATGTACTAAACTACACTTATCTGAAACTGAGGCACAGTTTGCCTTTGAAACTAAATGAGCCAGCATTCAAATTCAAACTCCAATCTGTTCACAGTGTGCCCAGTTTCTTTTCTTCTGAGCCTCAGTTTCCCCGTCTAGGGAAAAAAGTATCTATCTTATAGGGCTGTTTTGAAGATCAAAAGATAAAAGCCCTGTAAGACAGTAAGCATAACACTGCCCCATAGAAAACAGTCAAGGACTATGGTAGCTGTAATACTTGCAATTCTAGACACACGTCATCCTAAAAAATAATAACTGTAAACCCAGTGTCTGTCTAGGTCATCATACATGAAAATCTTTCTACAAATGAAATTTCCTAGGAAATCTGAAGAAAGGCTAACTGTTCACAAGAGTGAATGGAACATAGCTTTTAGCATCACACTGACTGCAGCTTCAGTTTGACAACTGGCTGCTTTGTGATCTTAAGAAAGTTGCTTCACCTCTCTGAGCCTACTCGCTCAACCATAAAATGGTGAAACCATCTACCTCATTGTCTCAGTTAAATGTAAGAGTATGTACTGTGAGCCGGGGCTTAACTGGCTTCCTCTTCCCTTTTTCCATCCATCCCCTGACCTCAGCTTCCTTGTAGAATCTTTGGCCCCCAGTGCATATTAGCACTTAGGCACTCACTGATACTCTAATATTATTATCTTTGCCTTCAGAGACAGAAGACAACCTGAAAAAAGACTGCTTTAGGTCAGGACCTACCCAGTACCTAGCTGAAACATTCTGTTTGGGCTGGATAATGCTTGTAAAAACAAATTAAATTGAAATACACTTGCCTTGCATTTTGCCAAAGTCCCTACCATCTTCATCTTATTATATATCTTGTACTTTACTTAGCTATACTACCTGCCTGTTCTATAAGCATTTGTGTCTCTTGTTTTTTTGGTTTTTGTTCCTCTTACTTTGCCAAACACAGTGATGCCTATAAGATTCATATCATGCCTCTTCTAAAACTATTCTGTGTTCATCTGAAATACTTGTCAGTTAGAGTAGACCACCATAGAGGAACTCCCATGCTGGAATTTAGAGGGAGGGATTTCTTTCTTTTTTTTTTTTTTAACTAGACCAGTCTTTTATTTTCAAAACTAGAATATATTTGGTTTAACTTAATTTAATTATTTTTAAGACTGCTCCTGTTAGAGGTAACCGATCACCTGCAAGTTGGAGCTATAAATTCAATCCCACTTTTCAAACCACCAAAAAGACTGATACCCACAGAAGGTAGCAGGTCTGAGCCATGGAGCCCTTGCCAAGACTCATTTCTTGAAGGTCCTTAAAGTACATCTTAGATTCAGCTTGCGGCCCCACCCTTTAAAACTGATCCAACTTCATGCAGAAACCATTCTATCAGACACTCATTCATCAGCTCTTACTATTGGAAGGAAGGAGTCTAAGTCCAAATTAAAATTGAGGGCCACCCTGCCTACCCCAGGGGAGCTATGGTAGATGCTCAGATCCACAAAAAGAGGTCTCACTTGTGGTTCGCCTTCCCCAAGAGAGGCAGGAGAAGGAAAATCCAATCCATGCCCCACATTCCTCCTTCCCCTCACCCCTCCTGAGAAGGACGGTTTAAATGTGTCCCTTAGAGCCCAGGGAGAGAGAGAGTGCTGACATGTGCCTGGGACACAGCAAGCTCTAGATTGGCTGAAGCTGGGGATCAGGATGCCCCCTCAGCGTCTGCTCCACACTCCTAAGCGCCCTTGCTATCTCCACCCTCCATCGCCATCCAGATGGTCCCCTTACCCTGTGAGGGGGCCGCATCTCTTGGTGCTCCCAGAGAATGGGCTTCCTGGCTCGGAGTTCTTCCTGGTTTAGGGTCCCTGCCTCTCTCCCCTCAGCCCCGGCTCCTCCAGGGGTGGGGTGGCTTCAGAGCACCCATACAGGCAGAGGGACACTCAGTGTCCCCGGTGCTGTCCTGTCTGAGCTGTCCCGAGTGAGACCATGCTGGGCTTTCTAACATGCGGAGACTTCACTTCCTGGTTTTTCTTTCACAACTGAAAGTGGAAGCGTTCTGACTAGGAGGAGAAAAGCCGCCAGAGCTACCCCGGCTTGTTTTCAAAGCCTTTAACCCCAGTCCCTGCAGGCTGAAACAAAAGCCAGCCCGCAACACACAATTCACCTTGTCCTCTGTCTGCCTACCTCTAAACTAAGACAAAGAAAACAAACAAGCAAAATTGACTCGAGGTGCTTGCCTAGACCCCCAGTGTCAGAGAGGGGACACCACTCTCACCAGATTCCCAGCACAGGAACATCCAACCAGAGGCCATCTCAGCCCTCGCATCCCTTCAGAGACAGAGGGGACACCCAGAGGCCACCCAGCCCAGCACTGCCACACCCTCTCTCTGACCCCCAGTGCACCTGCTGCAGTCCCCAAGCAGTTCTGATAGAGCCAACAAAACAAGTGAGTCAGGAATGACGGGCAGGGACAGAGAGTCTTTGTTTTTGCCCTCTGACACTCTGGCTCATCCTTGTGATACCTCACAATTGAAACTCATCTGCTGTCACCCTCACCTCCCAAATTAAAACTGGAAAAATTTTAACCCAAGGGAATATACAAACACATACACATTAGCTGTCAGATTGATCCTGCATCTTGTAGCTTTTGGAAAACTCCCCTGTACATGCATGAGACAATGACAGGGGAAAAGGCAAATCACCTCTTAGTATTATTATAAAACTTATTTTGAATGTGCAGACCCCCTGAAAGGGTCTTGGTGATTGGTCGATAGAGTATCAGGACCTGTAGTAGTCTCACTAAGGTTATGTGCACAGCAGGTCATGGGAGCTTCCATCACAGATTGGGAGGCAGAAAGAACAAGTTCTCCTGCCACTTCCTGCACCCACACCACCACCTCACAGACCCCTGGCATTAGGCAACACTTTTTCCAGCCATGGTCCCTTCAGGAATGCTCACCTAAGTTCATCATGAGCCAACCCCTTTACTAGAGCTAGACTAGGATCCATTCTCTCTACAGAAAGGATGTCTGAAAAGCCTCCACCTGAAAAAGCCATGGTGAGCGGTGCCACAATTTCAGAGAACACTAGCAGATCCCGGGCCTCACAGGAGCCCACCTGAGACACGGGAGAAAGACTAAGTACAGGAAAGTGAGGGTAGCCTGCCTGCCATTCCATCTTCTGGGTCATCTCATGCTGGAAGAACTTGACTTTGCCTAGTTGCAGCAGCTCATCTCCCTAAGAGGCAGTTTCCTCCAGCAGATGGTAGAGGATGGCAGACTAGGTGTAAAGTCTCAGCCACTCTGACACCACCAGGCTCTTCTCCAGGTGCTGTCTTCTTTTGCCGATCAGGTGAAGAGTTCAGGGCCAGGAGAAGATGAATCTTTTCTTTTCTTTTTCTTTCTGTTTTTCTTTCTTTCTTTTGTTTCTAGTTTCCTCCAGGATTGCGTGGTCAAGTTCAGAAGCATCTGGGTCATTCTAAAGTTCTAGTGGAGTTGCATTCCTACTTATCCTATGTGCACACGCAGGACACTTCCAAGATTTGAAGGAATAATGGAAAATTTTGGCAACACACAAGAATTCTACATTATGCAGCAACCCGCAGTGACACACTGATCAGAACTCTAATCCTAGCCATACCACCTCCTAATCCTAGCCATACCACAACCATAACAGCTCCAACCATGCTGTTTAAGAGCCCAGAGGCACATTATCCATCTATGAAATGGAAATGATAGGACCTACCTTTTGGGAAGTGGTGAGCTGATGAGGTAATGCATTTCATATACCTAGTACAGACCCAGAAACTAATAGGATGTGCGCGAGGGATTCCCTTCTCCTTATCCCTTCTAAATGGGAATCACTGCTAATAGCAGCTAATGAATAGCCTTTCTACACATACTGATACAGAATTTTCTGAATGGAGAATGAAGACCCACATCCTGGCTTTATCTATGACCCTTAAGACTTTTAAGTCTCTTTCAGTTGAATTTAGGGAAATTAATAACTTTCTCTTTCAAGTCTGTCTCTTGCCAGCATTCAGATAGTTTTGGGGACTTGCCCCTTTCCAAGTAGCTTTTTCTTTGCCTCCCCACAAGACAGGTGAAATTACTACTCAACCAAAGATAATTTCATGTGGTAAAAGAACCTTAGGCTGAGAATAGACATGTCTCACCTTCTTTTCCCCCAAACCACCCCGTTCCAGGATATCCCATAGATACATAAACTATAGAGAGGCAGGATTATTGCAGCTTACCTTGTGAGAATACTCTCACTCCCTGGGCCAAAGAAATGCACTACTCACAGCTGACTGTACTGGTTCAGTACCACATTCAGGTACCTCTGTCCTTTCCGCAGCTCCTGGAACTCGGCCACACCTGAAGCCAATGAGTACTGTCCTGAAAATGACCAACAAACTCCCCTGGAACCTTTGAACCTGTTGCAATAGAGGTTCAAAGGTAGAAGTTACCTGTTCAAACACTTGTAGTAACCTCTGACTGTCAGAAATACAGAATTTGGCAAAAGGTTAAAATGGGATTGTTATGCAAGGGCTTAAGAGGAAGAAGAAAAAAAAAAAGAAAGAAAGACAGCCCTCAGCTCAGAAAGCTAACATTTAACAAGCGAAACCCTTTATAAAGCCTACGCTGCAGGGGAAGGGAGAGGAGGTAGTCTGGGCTTTGCAACTGCTTTGGGGGCAGTATCCTTAAGACTGTGATAGGAAGAAGAAGGTCTAGATACCAGAAGAGAAAAAGCTCTCCTTGAGTTTAGGATGGGAAAAAATTGAGAAGACTTTTAACTGGCTCAAGCTATAACTTAAAGATTCAGGTAAAGCAGAGGTTTGCACTGCGAGATCAGCCTTCTTGTAGAAGGGGCCAGTGACTCCTCCAGAATTAGAATGTGTCTCCAAGGCAGTGTAGCGTCTACCCTGTGGGACAAACCTAGCTGGGTCGGATTTAATGTGCAGTGTCATGGACGCAGCCTGTGTTACCCGTAGCTTAGCAAGGCCCTTGCAGAAGCAGTGCTGCTATTGCTCTACTCTTCAGCCTAGTCAACTCTCTCCTTCATTCTAAAGTCACTAGGCACCATTCTCTTTTCCAAAATATTTAAGACTGCAAAGCATCATTGCTTAATAAAAAGGAGATTAAGAGGCTCTGGGGATGGTGTTCAACTTCCACGTTACAGGTGAAGTTAGTAAGTCCTCTTCAGGTGAAATTACCCTGAATCACACCACCAGTTAGTCATCAAGGCAAGACCTGACCCAGGGCCACAGACAACCCCTGCAGTGCCTTTATGTCCATCAGGTGCTGCTCTGCGGATAAGCTCATGTAATCACCAGCAGGCCGTAGACACTTGAGCACTTTCTGTGTACCAGGCCTCCAGAAATTCGTGGAAATGCTGCATTAGGTTTCTTCTAACTGTATTTGGTCAGGTGGCCAATATCAAAATCAGAAGCCAATACCACTTCCTGCTGACTCCTGCGTGAAGGAGCGCTCCTGTATTAACACAGAGGTCTTATTAGGCCAGATTCTCACGCAGGTTTTCAGCGCATTAACCCTTTGAGGTTGCTTCTCGCCACAGGGTCCTAGTCCTATTTTAGTATCTGAAAGAAAAAGGCTTCTAAGAAGTGGCTGAAGAAGATTCAATTCAAAGAGAACTGGGGGCATGAGGCCCACTTGATTGAACTAATGTCAAGTTGTATTCATTAACAGCCCACTGAACACCTTCTGAAGCCACACTTGCCACGAGAGCAGGATGCTCCAAGCCAATGATTCCGAAACTTTAGTGAACACCACAATGCTCAGGACTGCTTGTTATAACAGTTTTCCGGGCCAGTGCTAGAGTTGCTGATTCAGTAGACCTGGGCTTGGGCTTCAGAATCTGCATTTCTAACAGTTCCAGGTGACATGAATGCTGTTGGTCTGGGAAATACACCAGGAATGCACTAGAAGAATCACCGCTTTAGGCAGCCACCCTGCCTTCAATGGACCCAGCCACTGAAATGTGAAAAGGGACTGTGTTTGGGGTAATCTTGGCTATGCTGACTCTGCAGTTGGGAGGACACTTTTGTGTAGAGTAAACTCATCATATGTTTTGAAGACAGGTGTTACTCAAGACCAGCAGGCAGGCCAAGCCCCGAGCAGTGCTTTGGCAATAGCAGAAGGCCTTTTACTCACTGCCCCACTTCTCTGTGTCAGTATAAATCAGAGCTGCATAGCCTCACAGCTAGACACACCATATGGGCATGAGTCGATGTGTGGGGGCCATCACCTGATCCAACAACCTTAACTTTAGAAGGGTACCTGAGATCCCTAAAAGGTGACACAGCTGGCTAGGTCAAGTGTTGACTTAGTAAGAGAGAGGAGTCCAGAGCCAGGTTTCCAGGGCCCTAGAGGGCTACACTATCTCTTGATTAACCACTGTTTCCAATAGCATCTGTCTTCAAAAGACATGTTAGATAAGGCTTCTTTTCAACATTCTGCATTCCTCCCTCCCTTCCCACAGCCATATGCATTCAGAATTCACTAAGAACCAAATTCCTGTGAGGCTTGGGTACCCCTAAAAAGTGCAAACCTTCATTGTTTAGATCATTCATAGGTGAGGTGCCCGAGGTGTGAAGAGTCTGACCGAACAGTCATAGTTCAGACACACTCATATTGCTGCTCTGGTGGATTTGTACACAATCCCTCCCTTTTTTGTAGAGACAAAGGAACCATGCATTTCATATACAACAGTTCTAGAAGACCACAGGCCAACATTCCAGAGTTTTGTAACACAGCCTGGAAACAGCCAAGATACTGCTTATGATAGGGGCTGATTGTAATTCAGAAGCGGAAACCAGGTTTTTACCATTTTTGAAAGCAGGGAAAGGCAGATATTACAAACAGGCTGACTTTACATGGCCCCACAGTGCATTTGTATAATTCTTCCAAGATTAAAAAACACTTTCAGACTATCTTTTAATAAACCTGTGATGTATAAGTGGGGACAGTACCTTCAACATCCCAACCTGTGGTGGCTTTTAGGAGACAGGCCCTGTGATAAGGACTTCATTTGATGCTCACAGTAAACCTGCCAGGTAGTTATGATTTATACAGATAAGAAAATGGAAGTTCAGAGAAGGTATGTCACCTTCCCAAGATCCCATAGCTTGGTCTTGGGGTGTTTATGGGGGTAAAGGGGTGGAGGGGCAAGCATTATTTTTTGATAATTTCAGGCTATTTTTTGCAAAACCAGGTGATTTGCAGTTTGTCCCTGAAATCGAGTCTTTCTTTAGGAAACACAGTTGGTTGCAAAGTGGATTTTAGAGCAGGTTGTGGGCCATGAATCAGTCAAGGCACCAAATATTATTTAAAGGTTTAGGGAGCTATTTCCAGATTCCAGACACAGCCAAACCTGATGAAATCCTTCTAAAGGAAAGGGGAATTTCTCTTTTTAATAAAACCTCTGCCTTAAGAATCCAGATGATTCATCTTAAAGCTCTGGCTCCTCTGCTTTAGAATATTTCATTGAGTTCAGATTACGGAAGAGCTTCTCAACAATGCTCATGATAAGCTTCCAGGTGAGGGCAAAGTAAGATGGAGATGAGAGGAAAATGGCCAAGGACAGGATGTCTGGAGTAGCTGGGACATGTGGGTATAGGAAGCACTTATTAAGGAAGGCTCCTGAGCTTTTTTGACTGCTAATCCAAGTCTTTAGAAGTCAGGCAACCTGATCCAAGAAGAAAGAAGCAGAGTCCCAGAATTGGAGGCTGAATTTATTCCTGTTAACCTGTAATGATGGATCAGAAAGAAAGGAGGCAAGATGTCCCTCCTTAGAATTAGCTGTATAGCAGGGCAGAGGTTGTGATGGCATGAAGTGGGCAAAAATACAACCCTGATGGACTGACTTTTAGCTTTCCACATGGCAGAGCTGACTTTGAAGTTTACCCTTGTACTGAGCTGTGAAAAGGAAAAGGGGCAAAGTTCCTTAAACTCTTAACAGGGGTGACATAACTGGCTATTCCAATGATGGAATTCTATACCCACCCTTACCTTGGTTATCTGATGTTTCAAAAGGCTAATGGCACTCAAAGTACACCTTACAGAGTAGCAATCTACAGTCTTCATGCCAGCTCCTTTCTGAAAGCCTTTGAGATAATCCAGATTATGAACATTATTGAATACTTCCCTTGTGATGGCACTGCGCTAAGATGTCTGTTGGCAGTATCTCACTGAAACTATGAAAAAGTTACTATTACCATTTTACAGAAGAGGAAGCACCAAGTAGCTTGCCCAAGACCTGTGGTTAACAGTTGGCAAAGTCTCAGAGTCGGATTTTGAACTCAGGTAGTTTTGAGTCCAGAGCCCAAGCTTGTATCTATAACTGAATACAATCCATTTCATGAATCCCTTGTAATCTGCTGTGTTTATATTTGCATTTCTCTTGGGAAATTTCATTAGTCTCTCCAAAAAAAATTAAGAGCTGTTGTCCTCAAGGAAGCAGTATCCAATGCTTGCCATGTGGACCCAATGCCAAGGTTGGAATCACAGCTACCTTTTCCTTCCTCAGAAGGGCTTCCCATCTGCCTGGACATCCTTTCTGCCACTGAGCCCATTTCCCACACACAGCCTTGTTTCTGTAACCTGGAGGGGGCCAATGTGCCACATATCTAGCTGTACAACCCCACAGCTCTTCCCGCCTGCTGGTATGCTGTGTTGTGAGTGCCACAGCTGAGTCCTCCTATCAGTCCTGCACCATGGCGCTTCACAGAGCACATGGCAGAAGCTGGCCCCACAGCTCAGTGTCTGTACCCACCACTCAACTTGGGTCACTGACACAACAGCTTGGGTGCCTGGGCTCTTGAGGCCACTTGCTCATTCTTTGTGTGCAGCAAGTGTTACTTAAGTGTGAGCACTTGGTTGGCAAGAATGTTATTTGCACAGATTTTAATAAAAACTTCCCCCTAACCCCAGATGTGCCCCTCCCCCCTCCCCCCACACAAACAATACACAAAAGCAAAAATTGCCTTGCTGACTTAGATCTGAGCCTTCCCAATGGTGGGCCATGACACACTGGTGGGAAAAGAGATACTGACTCCTCAACCCTCACAGTGGCTGGGGGTGCTCATGGACAGCCTCACCTAGGGGTTTCAGGGTGTCAGATAATTATACTATTATTCTCAGGGTCATGACATCAACAAGGTTGGAATGCAGTGACACAGGCACACTGCCTCTTATCAGCAAGAGCTTCCCAAGAGCAGCACCTAATTAAAGAAGCATATGGAAAGCAGAAGGGTTACTAGGAGAGATGTTAGCTCTAAATTCCCTGAAAATTCAACAATCTTATAAGAAACATCAATATTTCCTAGCAGGTTAGAAGGGTACCTCAGAGTGAAGATTTAGATCTGTACTGTCCAATACTGTAACCAGTAGCCACACATGGCTATTGGGTGCTTGAAATAAGCCTAGTCTTCACTAAGATGTGTTAAAGTACAAAATACACACCAAATTTTGGCCACTTAGTTTGAAGAAAATAACATAAAATATCAATCTATTAAATACTGATTACCTGTTAAAATGATGTTTAGGATATACTAGGTAAGTAATCCTACTCAGCCCTGTAATTCCTTTAAATATGTCTACTGGAAATTTTTACATGACGTATGTGGCTCACACTATTGTTCTTGGACAACACTGGTTTAGACCTAAAGTTCCCTGCCTTAATGGCTTACAGTATATAGGCAAAAGTGGTGTTACCCAGTGGCAGCAGTGAATATGTTTTAACTGCTCCAGAACTTGAAGACAGTGAAGTCTTTTACCTGTTCCTCTGGTTTCTGTAGCAGCAATAGCTTATTCCTTTGGGTTTACATAGCATCCATTGAACAGAGTTTATGACATTCTTGACTGAAGCAACAGGCTTTTATTATAAATATTCACTGGCTGTTGTTCCATGCCAGATGTCATGTGGTGTGTTTTACATCTATTACTTATTCTCACATGAGCTCCTCTGCTTAATTACAGATGAAGACATTGTCATTCAGACAATAATTATTTGTACAAGTCAGCCTGTCTCATCCCAAACCTGTACCCCCAACCATTTTGCTACACTGCCTCCTACAGGAGACTGTGGGAGGAACCTCAGATAGGAGCATCAGTACTTTGGGGGGCATGTCAACACCCCTTGCTAAGTCTTTAAAGACAGTGTTTTGCACCCTTGGGCTCCTGGGCTCACAGCATAAAGGAACAACACTGCCTGCCAAGGACCTTTTGGGAGCTTTTAACATGAGCAAGGTGGGAATGCCAGGAAGTGCGAAGGATCCTGGTCTCTCTAGGCAAGAAGCAAAAGAGGGTGGAGGAGTCGGGAGGGTCATCCTGCCTTGCTTTAGATGGCTCTGCGCTGAAGAAGCCGCAGAGACGACAAGCCTAGTGCCACACAGGCCCCCGATTGGCTTGGATGGAGAAGCACATCATTCTTAGGAGTAAAAGTGTATAGTCGCCCGAGGAATAAGACTTTATAAGACGAGAACACAGTGTTTATTTGTTCAGTGACTGGAGTACTGACAACAAAGGTGTTCTCGGCAAACTTACCGTTGCAAGGAAAGTGGCTTGGGTAGTAATTGCATCAGTTAATCATTCAGTGACTGATCACTGAGCAGGCAGCTGCCCCCCTTTACCATCATTTTATGGAAGTTTATGCTCTTCATGCTAAGGCTTTATGAGAGGTGGGGGTAGTAATCTGGGAGGCAGGATCAAAGATCACAAAATAAATATTCAGATAAGAAATCTGGCACTTAGGCCAGACCAACCTGCTAAAACTTTAACTTCTATTTGTAGCCAGAAGAAAACATGGCAGTATTGACTAGAATCCCCAGACTGTCAAGAACAACTGTTCGGGTGTCAAAGATTCATTCCTGGTGGAAAGAGGTATGAGAAAGAGCAATGCATTACAGGCCGGAGGAAGAGACATCAGCAGCACAGGATAAATATCAGGTAGTTGAAGGACCCAGGAGATAGGCAGCATCCCCACGTGGCAGGACCTGCTTCCCCTAACACACATCTTCTCACACACAGGACTGCCTGTCCTCATCAGAAAGCCAAGGCCAGTGCCCCATCCCCAGCCTTCTAGTAGGTGTGGCTCCTGAAAAGAGTGGCTTCTGGATCTAAAGAAGTTGTTTTGTTGCGGATCTAAGAAATGCAGTCTCCTCCTTCATGCAGGTCTGACCTTTACTCCACTTTCCTATCTGTGGCTCCTCAAACATTTACTACTCAGAGCTTCATATTCAGTCACTGCATCACAACAACAGGGCAGTTTGAAGTTCACACCCCGACAGGTAATCGCCACCTTTTGCTTGTTCTTACTCCTGGGATTGTCAGTACAAAGTGTGTTAGCCCGTCAGGAATGCCCCCTTTAGGAGCCTGTCAGCAAGACCTGGAAAGAGACTTGCTGCCATCATGAAGCATGGAATAGTCAATTAGTTTTGAATCCACCAGAGTCCTAGGATTTTAGGGAAGAAGCTGGTAAGGTCAGAGGCCTCTGCTTCCTGCCATTTCCTCACTTCATAGACAAAGAAACAAAACCTCAGATACAGTCTTACTCCCTCAGTGAAGCCTGAGGTTGATGGCTTTCCTAGAACACACCGTGACATGTGACAGAGTGGGGGCAGGGCTGACCACTGCCTCTCTCTTTGTCTTTTCCTCAGGGTGACTACAGGCTTATCTTGTTGAGTTCCAAGTGGGCCAAATACCTTTTTCTGCTTCTCACCTTCCAGAGAAGTTTGAACCCACAGCTCCCAAACCTTTACTTTTTCCATAACATGACCAGGCCACAGATTTACAAATTGAAGGGGGCCAAAAGGAAGCAGGAGGGGAGGAAGAGCAGGCAGAACCCCACCCCACTAGATACACTAATCTTATCTGATGTTGGATGCTGCACAGCTGGCCCTATATCTGCTTTATGGCATTGAGGGAAGCATAAATCAGGCAGAAAGAATCCTTCCTCTGTAATAATCTCTTCAGGAAACAGAGATGGGAAAAAATATCTAGGTACCAAAGTGCTGCCCTCACTGACATAGGGAGGCAAATTCTGCACCTCTGCTGGCCAACCACAGACTACTTTCGTTCCAAAGCATCATCTGAGGAAACAACATGGCCTCTCCCATCAACTGCCATTGCACTGGTAACTTGCAGGCCTAAGAATCTCCTAGAAGGAAGGAGCAAGGTAGAGAAAGTGTGCCCCCTCCAGCAGCCTGGTCCTCACAAATCTCCCTAAGCTGGTTTTAACCAGCTTGTAACTGTGGGCCTGTAACTGTGGCAACAGTTTTCCGGAAGCTGACTGCCATTCCCTGGACTGCACATCTCTGTTTCTCTAGCTCCCTCTGAGGGCAATGGAGAAATGGGAGAGGCTGAGCTCATCAGAGAATAATTAGTGCCCACAGAGGTAAGCCCAGCCCCTGAAGTGTGAGAGCCCAGAACAGCGTGAGATTGTCCGGACCTGAGAATTCACAGTACAAGTTCAACTCCTGTGCTTTCACTCCACAAACGTCAGTCTGTGGGGCTTATTTTTAATGAAAACTTTCATTTTTCTTCCTTATCACAGACAATGAAATAAAAAAAATATGAAAGTTAAGATAGGCAGAGAAGAAAAAAACCACCCGTGATTCCCATCACTCAGAGAGAGCCACTTCAGTAGTTTGGTGTAATCTTTGCTGTACAACTTTGTATGCTTTTTTAAAAATGAGATGGAATACTATACACACTGCTTTATAGTGTGCTTCCTCTAAATACACATTTAAAATATAATTTTTAATAACTGCATGGTCCTCTGTCCCATGGATTCATTCCATGTTATTTATCCGATCCCTACTGATGACTATATGGGTTGTGACTAATTTTTGACTGTTAGGGAAAAGTACTGTGGTTACATCTTATTATATGATCTTATCTCTTTAGGATAAATCCCCCAAATTGAAATTTGTGAGTCAAAGATGCATATGATCTTAAGGCTTTTGGACACATATTGAAAAATTGCTATCAATTAACACACCTCCCAGCAGTGCATGACTGTTTCTTAAACTCTCACCAATGCTGAACATCATTGGTATTTTGACCATGCTCTCTTGTAAGCACCTACGAATACAAAACACACTTACACTTACTATATTAACCTAATATTTACTATAATGCACATTAAATATTTAACATAATATTTAATATATTGAATTGCATGTTAAAGACCCAACTGCACTGGATCTGAGGGTCCAAAGAGGAGCACACAGAGTCACCTGGCCTTAAAAATTCTCAGAGAAAGACAATATATAAACACAAAGAATCTAAAATGATCCAGAATGGCAATACAAATTTTAAGAAGTTTGTATGTGGGAGAGGGAGAGGGGACACAGGGTATGTAATAAAATATCATTTCCAGAATCCTACTTTGGACATCATGACCTGTGTGATGATATGCTCATTAGGAATGCTTCTTTATTGAGTTCCTACTAAGTGTGAGACACTGTGGTTAGTAATTATGCAATCTCACAATATCTTGACAACATCCTTCCGAGAGGGGTGCTTTTCAGTTCATTTTGAAGTTGTGGAAACTAAGGCACAGATTTAACTGATTGACCAAGGCCACGTACATTTGGTAAGCTGCTGAGCCAAAGGGCCCATTGGAATTCTGCCTGTGATTAAAGCAAGGGAGTCTTTAGGCTCAGAATGTTTTGGAAGTCAATGCTAAGCTGTCCTAGCAGAGAAGGAAGGGAATTTGGAGGTCAGTGAAGAAGCAGTTATGGTGACTTTGGTTTGGAGAAAGCAACTCTTCTAATCCACGTGTTTAGCAATGGCCTTGATGTAAGGCTTCATACTGAAGGAAGATAAGTAGAGAATAGCTATTGGTTACTCTTTCCCTCCTCTCACTTTAGACCATCTCAGAATTTCTCTTAGTATACTTAGGGATATATGAGGGCCTGTTAAATGGAGACTCCTAGAGTAACCCAAACATTCTGGCTCAGAGTCTGGAGTGGGCCTGGGCCTCTAACCATCAAGGGAGTCTGGGGCAGGGGATCCTTAGATGAAGCTTTGAGAATCATAGCAAGTCTACAGTCTGAAACACATAAACCTGAAACGAATGGGTGATGCCAGCTCCTTCCCTGCCAGGGTGATCCAGAAGAAAGTCTATAGTAGGTGGGAATTGAACCTTTTATAGTGATGTGCATTTGCCCAGCTGATGTCTGGGTCATCTTACCTGGGGTTAGCAACGGTTCTCCGAGGGGGCTGTTATCCCTGAAATACTTCATATAAAGTAATACTTTATATGTAAAATATTGTATATTTAATAGTTCATATGTAATTCCTCAATAAAGAGCTCTCCCCAGCTCTTTGCGTGGACCTGTGTAGAGGGAGAGCTAATATTTATCCATCAGTAACCTCTCTCTACTGCCTTACACCTGGATACAGTCTGTACCTATTGTTGGTAAACCTCATAGCCATTAGCTCACTTACTCCAGAAAAATTTCCTGTAAGATGACCTCAGCAGATGATAATAATCATTATTATAATGTCTACATCAGTAATCATCACGATTATTATCACCTTCAACTAACCCTGATCAAGTGGCTCTTTTTGCCCAGGCATTGTGCCAAGCCCTGAACTTGTATGATCTCCCTAATCTTTACCATATCACTTTGAGGAAGATCCCATTACAGTTTTATCCCCATTTTATGGATCAGGAGATGAAGGTATGGAGAGAGGAAATAACATGTCTTAGGTCACATAACCAACATGTGGTGGCATCAGAATTCCAGCCCAGCCTATCTGCCCACTCTTGAGTGGTTCCCATGATCCTTATTTCACTAGTGGAGAAGGATCCCAGGGTTTGGGGGATCCTTATCTGACTTGCTCAAGACCATAAAGTTTGTTAGTGGTGTCACTGGATCAGTTACCAGGGCCTTACAGACACCCTGCCCAGCCTCTTTCTGAAACATTGCTGCTTCTAGATGTGTTAGGACAGACTGAAAAGGGAAGGTTTGGTTTAACTAATGGAACTGAATAGAGAGCAAGCTGTGGTCCTTAGGGAACTCTGCACTATCATTTAAGCTCCTGGCATGAGTGGTCAGGAGGCTGAGCCTTTCAGTGTTCTGTAACGCTGTAGGTGTTAGTCCCCACTCATGGCTCCCAGGGCACTCAGAGCTGGGCTTTGTTTAGGGATTGAATGCCATGATGCCCTTCCAACTCTAGTTCTGATACTCTTTACCAGTATGCTGGTGACTTGGCTTGAGGCTGCTAAATTCACTGTGGGCTTCCAGGCCCCCTGGAACATCTCCCATCCATTCAGTGTACAAAGGCTGGGTGCAGGGCTCCAGATTGCCATGGACAAGATCAACTCGGAGATGGCTGACCTCAGAAACTTCAGCTGGGAGTTCACTTACACCAACTCAACCTGCAGTGTCAAGGAGTCCCTTGCTATTTTCATCAACCAGGTCCAGAGAGATCAGATTTCTGTCCTGTTTGGACCAACATGCCCAGAAGCAGCAGAGGTAGAGTATACATACATACAGCCTTTTAGAAAGTTTGGCTGAATTTCCATTGGAAGGGGTGGTCTTAAAGAGAATGATACAGACTTGAATAATCTCTTGACAAGGATGACATTACTGCAGATAAGAACTGTGTAGGTCTTGGGTGCCATTTCTTTGAGCTATAATGAGACCATGTAATTAGAACAGTTAATATTTGTTTAAAGAAAGACTTTCAAATCAAGTTGCTAGTTCACTCCCTAACGAGTTGATGCTCACTAGCAAGCTTGTTGAGTGTTTGCACTTGGTGCAGTTATATATAGACTCTTATTATTCACTTCAGTGTGGTCAGCCACATGGCTCAGAAAAATTTTTTAAATGAACACCTTGTTTCAGACAGAAAAATAGCATTTGCTTTTGTAGGTTTCCTTTGGTGTATATAACAAATTATTCAGTGATGTAAAAATAGCATTTGCTTGTGTAGGTTTCCTTTGGTGTATATAACAAATTATTCAGTGATGGTAAAAGCAAGTGGGAGAAATAAAGTATGACAGATGGTAATAAATGAGGGCAAAAATATAAGAGAAACAAATGACTTGTATTTGTTTACCTAACGGGATCAGCCTTGTTGAAGTCCTTGGATATCTTGTGCTCTGTGAGGTGTTGATGAAAAGGCTAAACAGAAAAGAGTAACACAGTTCTCACTCAAAACTACTGCATGACTATCACTAGCCGGTACTACAGAATTAAATTCATGTTTGAATTAGAATCTTGGTCTCTCCTAGAATTCCCATTTGACACACTTCTAGCTGTCCAGAGCCTACCCAATTTCAAATGTCATGGAGCCTTTCTTCATTCTTCTACCTTCATTTTCCATATCCTTTATTCCAAAATTAGAAGTAATGTTTTACTTCTCTAAACTCCTATAAATCTAAACTCTAAACTCCTATAAATATTGAAGGGTATATTTAAAGCTATTTTTATATATCTGAACTCCTGTAATAATTGATCATAGCTCCTTTAAGAGCGAGGTCTCCGAAGTTCTTTGTAAATAGTAGGCTCCTAATGCATAGTGAGTGAGAAATGAATAAGGAACCAATTAAGAAAGACTAAAAGAGTAAGTAGTAGTTGTGAGTGTGGGCTCCACAACATCCACAGCATATTGCCTGAATTCCAATGCTGCTCCACTATTGTTTTGCACAGCTCTGTGCCCCCATGTTTTCATCTATAAAATGGGGTGATGATAGTACCTACCCAATAGAAATTACCTACCTGATAGAAAAGTTGTAAGAATTGAGGTGATATATGTAAGCTCTTAGTAGAGTACATGGCATAGAGCAAGTGCTCAATAAATGCTTGCATTTATTATTCTTATCCTCTGAGGTTTTGCATGTTCAAGTTGGATCCAAGACACTATTATCAATATTCCAAAAGAGAGGGTCCACCATGACCCATAACACTCACAAATCCAAGGCTTATGCAGATACCTTACAACGGGGTGTGAGTGTAGCATCAACTCAATTATAGAAAGAGATCCTTTTGATTATTTCAAGGTTATTGGTTTGCTGGCCTCTGAGTGGAACATCCCCATGTTTGACTTTGTTGGACAAACAGCAAAACTGGAGAATGACTTCTTGTATGACACCTATGTGAAACTCATGCCACCCATGCATACAATTAGTGATGTGCTCCAGGAAAGTCTTCGGTACCTGGGCTGGAAACACATTGGGATTTTTGGAGGTCACTCTGGAACTACCTCCTGGGATGGAGTGGATGAGTTGTGGAGGGTTGTAGAGCATGGACTCAAATCCCATTTCACTGTCACTGCCAGAGTGAGATATACCAACAATGATCCAGCCTTCCTTCAAGAGAATCTTAGAAGCATGTCACTGATTGCCAGAGGTAAGTAGGAAAGAATCTTCTGTTGTTTGTTTTGAGAGACAGAGAGGAAAAGCATATTGTTTGAAAAAACTAAGAACTCATTTTTCTATGGTTGTAAAAAAGCAGATGGAAACATGGTAGAAAACTAATGATACATAAAAATCACCAACAATAAACTTTTTTTTTGTCTAAAGTGAAATCCTTGATACTGTAGTGTTACGATGTACAGAGCAAGAGCATTTTCCAGATGGGTTAGGTCCTGGGCTGGGGTTGTTCAGAACATCGACTCTGGAGACAGATGTCCCTGTTTGAAACCAGCCTCTGACATTTTCTGGCTGTGTGCTCCTGGGCAAGTACCTTAACCTCTCTGTACCCCAGATACTTTATCTGTAATAGAGAGACAATTACCTTACCTACCTCATAGAACAATGAGGATTAAATAAGGCCATGCCTGTAAAATGCTGGACAGAGTAACTGGTCAACATGGGATAGCAACTATTTTTGTTGTGGTGCTTATTAAGTTTTACTTTTAGCATGAAATAGTAAATCACTCCTTTCTGTTCCTAAAAAAAAAAAACTATGCTTTTTCTGGCCTTAGAACTTTGAGACTTATTGATCCCTTGGCCTGAAGTGTCACCTGCAGTCCCACCCCACATCCTTTGCAGGTTCTCTTTCCCTGGGTAGCTTCTTGTCATCTTTCCAGACTCAGGCCTGAGTCCACTTCCCCTGAGGGGTCTTTTCTGTTTACTTGACGGAGAGCAGTTCCCCTCCCTGTTAGTATCACAGCACCCTTTTCCCTCCTCACTTGTCAGCATCTCCAGTGATCTCTGTGATTTTTTCACTTGTTTATTGCTTGTCTGATGGTCAGCTCTCTGAGCGCAGGGCCTTCTCTCCTGCTCACTGCTATGTCCTGTGCTGAGCCCAGTGCCTGGCACGTGGTTGGAGCTCAGATAAATAGATTATAATTTACCTCATTAAAAAAAATACACAACTATGTCATTTGTGTGGCCTCAAAATGCATGCTGATATGTTTGGGTGGAAGGCAAGTTCCATAGCTTACTCCTTTTCCCCCCATCCCTACTCAGGAAGTCTGAATGCTCCTGATTCTAGACCCTCTGTGAACTCCTTCTAACTGATGTGTGACTGATGAGTCACTAACCAGATCTGTTGTTCTGAGTCAGTTAAAGAAACAAGAACGCAGAAGTGGTCTCACACTTTTTCAACTTGTACTTGGGGAGAGAGCTGCGTTGAGAGTTTTAGTTCCACGGGGCGAAAGCTGCCAGTTTGTGTGCTGTGCTGGCAGATCCAAGAAGTATACGATCGGGGAATAGTTTAGGCATTCCTGCTCTCTGCAGCATGCTCAAGGAAAGGAAGGATCAAGTCTCATTTGGAGTGGCTTCAGACTAGACTTTTAAAGTGTGTCTGTGTGTGTTTGTGCGTGTGTGTTTGTGCATGTGTGCATGTGAGCATGTGAGCACATGCAATTGGCTGACTTTTTTTTCTCTGCTTAGTTATCATCTTAATCTGCAGCTCAGAGGATGCAAAAGTTGTTCTGCTGGCTGCAGAGAACCTGGGACTCAACACAGGAGAATTTGTCTTCATTGTTTTGCTGCAGTTGGAGGTGGGTGCCCATGACCCCTCCACAGCTCCCACAGTAAGAGGTAACAAGTAGGGAGCATGTGCCAGATGCATTAGCCCACTGAATTCTCACAACAACCCTATGAGGCAGGCACTTGCGTGTCCTCATCTTAAGATCAGGAGACTAAGACTGAGCTGAAAGAACATACCCAGGGTTCTCTCCCACAGTTAGTGAGAGGTTGAACTAGGCTGCTGGCTCTGGAGCCTGGCCCTCTGTGTTCTGTCAGGAAATACCAAGTGAGGAAGAGTTGACATTCCTACTGGGCCATTGTGACCTCCCCAAAGGACTCTCAGACACAAATGGCTCTCACTTCCTTTTTTTCCATGGCCACCTCCCTGTGTCCCTGTTGGAGCCTGAGGAGACCAACATACTGGTCTAATAAGGAAATTCTTAGGTGGGTTAGTTCCTTTGGTAATGATAGGGATGGCTTAAATGTTCTCTGTGCCTCCTGGGGTTCTAAGTTGTGCATTTATAATATAGTTACACATTGTCGTGCTTGAAATCCCAAGAGCCCTTTGAGGCAGATATTACATGGTTATTTACATGTATCATTGTGCCCAATATTTCCAACAGCCTTGGAAGGTAGGTATTATTAGCATTCTAACTTAGAGATAAAAAACTAGAGGCTTAGATAAGTAAGGTCCCTTACCCAGGATCTCAGAGCTCCTGTGTGGCATAGCTGGTCTTCCAGTCAGGGTCTTTTGAACTCTGGGGTTGAGTCCTTTGCCCCAGCAGCTCTGCCTTATGAGGTGTTTGCTGGGTGCAAGGCCCCACCGTGAGCATTTGATAGAGTAAAATTCATTTTAACTCACACCACGCTATAGGGAGATGCTTTTATTTTCCTCATTTTACAGATGAGGAAACTGAGGCCCTGCAGAGTAAAATAACTTGGCCAAGGCCATACAACTAGTATGAGAAAGAGCAGTATTGAAACCCAGGTGGGCTGCTCTCTCTGTTTAACCACCGCTCTATACTAGCAGGCTTCTGAAAGAAAAAGTCATTTGTGTTTAGCCACGGACACGCACAGTTTTTTCCAGCAGCTTTGTCCTTCTGAAATGAGCTTATTATATATGATCATAAGAAACTGAAATGGGGCAAAAGGGAATAAAGGAAAATACAAAATAACGTTTCAGATTTATTTTTTTTATCATGAAGTTTCTTGATTGCCAAAAGTGTCTCAGATTTGTTTGGGCAGACAGTTGGAATTTTAAACACCTTCCAAACTTTCTAGAACATTCTCCTACTTTCTTTTTCTTGCCACCCACCTCTTAGTCTTCAGTTTTCCTCTCACCTCTAACCTCTAAGACAGATGAGATGAGGAGAGGACAGGTTAAGTCTTTGTATTGGCAGGGAAGCCCTGCCATCCCCCTGTCATTTGTATTTGCCTTTCTTCCAAAACCTTGATGATCAAATTCCAACTGGTTTGTAGTGGCAGAAAGAATATAGAACTAAAAATATACCACATAAATTCTATGCAGTTGAATTCATGCTGCTTTAAAAAAGAATTGCATAGATCCATTTTATAAAAGTGTTCCCAATATAGGCTTAAGTGGAAAAAATCAAGCTGCAGAACAGTATTATAATGTGACATTATTTATGTTAACACACACACCTCAGTACATACCTAGAACTTTTGGATACATCACAGAGTGGACAGGAGGGAAGGAGATGCGGAAGATCTTAATGTCTTTTAAATGCATACATACAATGAGTGGGCAATTACTTTCCTAATAGTAATAATATACATAGTAATAACAAACCACTAAGACACAAGTAGAAAATCGAGAATTGACAATCCCAAGTTTTTCAAGTTTTTGCCACCTATTGTTAAAAGGTAAGCTTCCTGCATCTAAGCTACTTGACACCCAGGTAAATTTTTTCTATCTAGTTATCTATCTCTCTCTCTCTAAATCTATCTATCTATCTATCTATCTATCTATCTATCTATCTATCTATCTATCTATCTATCTATCTGTCTGTCTGCCTTCTGCTTCCTTCCCAGTGCCTTGATGCTAGCTATGAAATATGGGCTTTGCATGGCAGGCCTTCCAGGCCTTCTGTTGTGTTTCTTAGGATGAGAATGTAAAGTCAAATTTGACATAGACTTTATGCAGTTCCATTTGTTACTCAGAGTATTTCCTACAGAATGGCTACACTTATTTTGTTATTTTTCAGGACAGTTTTTGGAAGGAGGTATTGATGGACCAGAAGGTGATGCACTTGCCCACGGTCTATGAGTCTGTGTTTCTCATAGCCCTCAGCTCCTATGCAACTGGCGCTGGAGATGAAGGCTTCCGAAAACAAGTCTACGAAAGGCTGAGGAGGCCGCCCTTCCACAGCTCCATCTCTGCAGAGGAGCAGGTCTGACATGGGGTCCTCCGGCACAGTCCCTGCCTACCCTTCTTTGAGGATATTTGTATTTGCCTTTTACATTCTTCTTTTTATATCTCCTCTTCTCCCTCCACCCTCCCTAACACACACATACACACTTCCTCATCTTCTGCAGCCCAAAATAAACATCAGCAATTGTCTGATACTTGTGAAATCTGTACCCCCAGACCACAGAGGAGGACAGAGGTGACCAGATGAGAGGCCAGGTGGCCTTTGGATACAGAGACCTGGGCTCCCATCCTAGTTCTGCTATTTACTAACCATGGGACCTTGAGGTGGATTGCTTAGCCTTCCTTCTCCTCCGTCTCTTCATTTGCAAAATGGGACTGCTAGTGACATCTGCCTCCCAGGCTGTGATTTTGAGTATCTAATAACATGGTACATGGAAGGAGCAGAACAGATACCAGTGTACTCAGACCATGATTTCCTTTCCCAGCAGGATGCCAGGTGCAAGAAGCAGAAAAGAGTGGTCAGCAATATGCATCTAGGACAGGTCAAGGCAAGCAGATGGGCTGCAAGTGGGAGAAGACAGTCAGGAGAGTGATTATCAGCCAGTAATCCCAGGAGAGTGAATATCAGCCAGTAATCCCAGTATGTGTGGAATGATAGGGCAAAGTGTTTTTTATGGAGAGACCATTGTCCAGAGTTGGAGCTGTTTCCAGTGTGAAGCCAAATTGAGCCTGAAGGTACTGTCAGGCCACTGATGACACTGTGTTCCACTAGGAACCAGGCAGCTGATTTTGGATTCCAACACACAAGAAAAGATCAATCAATGAATATTTGAGGAGTCACCTGCCAGGTGTCAGCTCTATACCAAGTTCTTTGTGAAGAACAGTGCCTAGTACTGGTGGGCATTTTTATCTTTGTTGGCTAAACAAATAGAAGAGAACATGTATTGATGACCTACTGTGTGCCTGGTAATGCACCAGGTAGTATACCTATTTTGCCTCTTTTAAGTATCCTTATACTCACTATGACAGTGGCTCTCTCCTCATTTTATTAATGAGTGAGCTGAGATGCAAAAAGTTTCAGAGAGGTTATGGGACTTACCCCAAGTCCCACAGCCAGTAAGGAGCAGGGTCAGCCCTAGCTCTAAAACCTACCCTCTTCCAATTAAACCACAGGGCCTAAAGAGCTGTTCCCAAGCTGAAGGGTCATGTGATTTAATTGGGAAAATGAGGCCTCAAGGTGAAGAGGGCAGACTGTGATATTTAGGTTTAATAGCACAGGCCTGAGTGCGTGGAAGGCACTCCCTTCTCTGCAGAGTGACAGAGGATCATGTGCTGTTAACGCTCTTAAGACAACGGAGGGAGAGTCCTCCTAATTGAGCCATGGGCTCTGACTCCGGAGGCCATGGGCCTTTTAGCTCTGCATTTGCTTCCCTCATTGAAGGTGAGCCCTTACTCTGCCTACCTTCATGATGCGGTCCTGCTCTATGCTCAGACTGTGAAGGAGATGATAGCGACTGGAAGAGACTTCCAGGATGGGCGGCAGCTGGTCAGCACTCTGAAAGGTTCCAACTGGACGGCATTGCAGGGTAAGTGGCTTGACTGCTGGTGGGTTTTCTGAACTCATGCCTGCTGCTCTGGTTGGTAGGGTTTTGAGATGTAGGGCATGGGATTAAAGGCCTCTTTTGGGACCTGCCTCACACTAAATCCCAGATTTCCTCTTTCTTATGAAGATTCCGGGCTTCTGGAAGGGGTAGTTGAGGCTTAATCTCCCAGCTGCCACTGTCCACTCTTCCTGCTCTGTCCAGAAGGCTGCCTGGACCAGTGAAGGGCACATTATCCTCTCCTCCCTGGAAAGTCTCTCCCACAGCTCCTTTCAAACTGAATCTGTCAAGAATAAAACCCAAGAGTGTGAGACCTTCCTCCTGGGGTCACGTGCATGGTCTTTCCCATCCTGAACCCTCCTGGATGGGCTGCAGGGCCTGATTCATGACTGTCCCTGCAGGGTGAGGACAGGTTTGGAAGTGGGCTATTTGGAAATCACCCTGGCAGCTGACCAACTACTGTCAACTCTCTGTACTGCACTTTTCTCATTTGTAAGACACAGATAAGGCTTTCTGTCATATATGATAATAACAACCAGCATTTACTGAGGGCTTACCTTTTATCAAGCTGGGTGCCCAGAGCTTGTGTGCTATCTCATTTGATCCTCATACAAACCACAAGGCAGTACTGTTATATCTGCATTGGACTATACAGGTGAGTAAATCCAGGGAGAAAGGTTATACTTGTCCAAGATCACAAAGTTACTGGATGGGAGAGCCAGTATTCAAATTAAGGTCTGTTTTATTTTTATTTACTGTGTGTAACACTAAGGAGTAATAAATGTATATCAAATGCCTATAGCGCATGCTCATTAAATGGTAGCTATTTATTTTTTCTTTGGCTTACCATTCACTTAACAAATTATGACCCAAAATTTGTCCTAAAATTTAAAGAGGGCAACCACGTTCTACTCTTCGGGATTTTCACAGACTCACGTTTAACCCATCAACACCTTCTGCAAGTGGAAAGATTAGCTTGCTTCCCTCCCTTCTTTTCTTCCAGACCCTGATGCATTTGCTTTTAAAAAAGGAGGGTAGGGGAGTCTGTCTTTCTGCTCTCAGTTTAATCCCCTCTGCCAGTTCAATTTATTTGCTTTTTCCTGCCCTTTTAGAAAGGCCTAGTGATGGAATTAGGAAAAGGTGTGAAAGGCAGTGAGGCCCTTAATGGGAGCCCAAGGCATCTCACTTTGGGGTTCTGGAATGCCAGGATCCTTGCAGGGACTCATGGCTGGAGTCCCCCCATTTTTCCAAACTGGCTTCTGTTCCCTTACAGGCTGCAGGACTAGCTAGCCCTTAACAAATTGGGATATTTGTCTCTGCTTCTTGTGCTCATTTCTGCCACATAGTAGCCAGGGCGACAACCAGAGAACTTACAGAGGCCTTTGAACCAATTGGGAAAAGGCCCTGTTTGAGGAGGCCAAAGGAGAACACTGAGCACCCATCCCCTCTTTGTACAGTGAACAAACTATACACTGAAAGCAGCAACCCTTCCCTGTTCAAACCTTGGGAGGGAGATGTGCTCACCCTCACATTCAGGATGTCAGCATGCCTGCGCACAGCAAGGCAGTGTGGGTGCTGGGAAGATCACGGCAGTTGGGGCCCAGTAAGCCTCCCCTTCCTGGCTCCGGAATCTCAGGCGAGTCTGTGCCTCCAAGCCCTGCTTGTAGGAAGTAATGCTGGTGCCTCCTCTGCAGGATCAGCTGGCAGTGCTGAGCACACAGTAAGTGCTTAATAAGTGATAATTGTGTCCCGCTCCCAGTGGGAACAAATAAGCAATATGTGAGACCACGGGTCCCAGTTTGGGGTGTGGAGGTGCTGTACTTTACTGCTCCAGGACCCCTGCTGTGTCCTTTGTGTGGGGGGTCCAGCACATCTTAAGCAAGAACAAAGATGCACCTGGGCCAGGACTGAGCGTGTGTCAGTGTTGCCAGCTGAGAACAAAGCTTGCCAACTTGTGTCCCAGAGCCTGGCAGTGTGGAGTGGGTGGGTGAGGAGGATGGTAGGGCCTGGGAGGAGTCGGCTGTCATAGCCAATGGCTGCCATGTCACTTGGACTCCTTTTGTCATATTTGATTGTTCACAGGAAGCATTAAGTCTTGGGTTTTATGTGAAATTAGCTGAAAACTTGTTAACTTCTTTTTTTTTTAAATGCTGGATGGATGGGCTTCCCAGCGTAGGCCTAACAAAATGCATCAGCCTGTCCACAGTGGCCCTCGAGTCCCCACCAGGATCCCACCTCTGAATTACTTTTTTTTTTCACTGTCCTCCATGACCCTCTCTCAGAATCCTTGCAAAGGCAAAAATCTCATGGCTGGCTTTCCGTGGCTGCTGGGAGGGGTCTCTGCTGATAGGAGCTGGCAGGCTGGCATTGGGAGCACACATCCCTTTCCGTCCTCCTTACCGTGTGCAGTCTTCTCTCTCTGCAGGAATCACTGGCCCTGTGGCTGTGGACTCCCAGGGAGAAAGGCTCATGGATTATTTCGTCTATGCCCTACAGAAATCTGGAAACGGGTCCCTCTTTCTTCCTTTTCTTCAATATGACAGCCATCAGAAAGTAATCAGGTAGTGGCAGGACGTTTCTTCATGTATAGAACATGTTACAGGAAGAGACCTGGGAGAGGGAGGCCTGGGGATCCTGCTGGGAAAGCTGTTTGGGATCCAGCTCTTAGAATCCACCACAAGTTGAATGGTGCTATATGAACTCAAAAAGGTGGACTTTGTGGAGTGGCTTGGCCACTTCAGATTCCAGTTTTGAACACAGTACTCCCTAAGTGCACCTCCCCAGGGGTCTGGGCTGCCTCTGACCAGGCAGCCAGGCAGGTCCCACTGGTCCAAGGTCTCAGTGAGAGGCCCTGGTCCAGGGTGGTGATGAAGTACAGCACCCCCAACAGGGTCAGGTCCACAGTAAGTGAAACCAACTCATCCAGACTGCCTGACTCCACAGCAGGCAGGGTTTGGACACCAGGACCTGGGGGGTCATCCTGGTTCTCCGTGCTCAGGAATTCCTGGAAAAATCTTTTTGTTCTCAGCTATAAATCAATGAAAACATTAAAAGACAACCTAATTCAATTTCTGTTTGTCTCCACCATCACCAGTCTCAACCCAGATTTGATTCGACATTTTTTTCTCCCCTACTCTTAGGGAATTTTAATGTGCTAAAATGAGTTGGCCAAGGAAATAAAGTAACCATGGCAAACAAGGTCCTCAGTACTGTAGGAACAGGAGTTCTTCACATACAGGGAAATGTTCTGGTCTGTGAAATGTGAAGGTGCTTTAAAACAAGGTTTGTCTATATCAACTATGGGAGAAAATCCCAACAACACTGAGGAACTGGCACATCATTTTATAACCAAAAGTGACATGGCTTAAATCAAAAGATTAAGTCAGTTATTCTGCCTAGCAGAAGGATACTATTCTTTCATGAATTAGATTACCTGAAGGCTGTACTTGAAGTGTCTGGGTGAGGTAAGAAAATTCGATGGAACGTTAGAAGTTTCAGTTAAGACACTAAGGCTGCTTTTTGCAAAGGCATTCCTGTTTCAGTTGCCCCTGCTATACCTGAGGTAGAGACAAATAGAGCTAAGTGGACACTGGCCTTTAACTTTTTTTGTTTTTTTAAGACCCATGAGGAATTTCTCCACTCTTCCTTGGCCCCAGGGCTCCCTTTCTGAAGACAGAGCCGGCTGTGGGTTTTACAATGAGCTTTGTGAAACTGAGCCAGCTTTTACAGGTCAGTGTGGGCGCTTGGATAAGGTAGCAGGAAGGATTCCCCACAGCAGGGCTTCTCAATGGCAGCGGCACTACTGACATTTTGGGGGATAATCTTTGTGCGTGGGGCTGTCCTGTGCACTGTGGATGCTTAGCTGTATCCCTGGCCTCCATCCACTAGATGCCAGGGATACCATCTAGTTGTAACAATGCAAAATGCCTTCAGATATTGCCAAATATCCCCTAGGGAGGTAATATCACCTGCCTCTCCTGTTGAGAACCTCTGCCCTAGGGAGCCCTGACTCTGGAGGTTTGAGTTTCAGGAGCTTTATATCTGCGGAGGCAGAAAGAATCTGGAGAAGGGGAGTGTTGCCTGGTGATCAGGACCCCAGCCTTGGAATTAAATGGCTCATAACTGAGAACAACTTTGCAGAGAGCTCATAGTACATGTTTAATAAAAGGTGGTGGTGTGGTATTAGAAGTCATCGTTTTTCTCCACAATGGAAGTTTCTATACAGAGGGAGGTGAAGGCAATTGCCGTGGGAACCAGAGGAGAGGTCAGAAAAGGATTTCTGCAAGAGACAAGTCTGAGTGGCTTCAGTTGTCCAAACTTGGACATAGGCTTGGGCAGCCTTTGAGGGCCAGGCTGGGGTCAGGGCATTCTCTTCTGCATGTAGGCAGGCTTGAGTAAGAACATGTCTCTGCCCTCCAGGTGTGGCTGCTCTGATCCTCATGATCACCCTCCTGATTACTGTCCTGGGAGCTGTCATCATAGGTCTGATTTTAAGGATGCAGAGGGGAAAACTCCAGAGGCAAAATACAGACATCTGGTGGCAAATCAATCATGATGACATCACTATTCTGTCCCAGCACAAGGTGAGGCCACACCTGGCCCAGACATCCATTTTCCTGCTCCCTGCTAGTGATTTGTGGAAGAAACCTCATTTAGGAGTTTATGAGAACACAGGCTGACTCATTTACAAAATGAATGAATACTTGAGAGTCTTGGGCCCTCCATTCTTGTTCTAGGCCTACCACTTCTTTGCTGACCAACTGTAGGAGCATCCTTTCTGGGCCTTAGTTTCTGAATACTGAAATGATCAGATAATCTCGAAAGTTCCCTTCAGCTCTATTGCCCTGTGGGTGTATAAATGTAAATATCATGCTCACCTATTAAAATTGTCTCCTGGGAACACTTATTTTCCAAAGTACTCCTAATTTTTTTAACCTACTGATGACTACTACTATAAGACTCATTTGCTCAACACATACATGTTATACATATACTGTGGGTCAAGCATAATGCAAGGCATGGGATTACACCACAAATGAGATGCCTTCCAAGGGAACCCAGTAGTCTGAGGTTGCTTACAAGGTGACACAGGACCCCAGCAGGTGGAGGGATTAAATGCCTCAGCATCATGAGGGTCTTCAAAGAGGAGGTGGAGTGTAGGAAGAGTAGGTTTGCTGATGGTGACCAGGAAGGAAGTTACACAGGATATGCCAAGATGCAGGATGCTCAGGGCTGGGAGGCTTGACACATATTTAATAAACAGGACATCTTCTGATAAGTGCGTAACACATAATTTCAAAAAATACTGCCATGGCTGTCTTTTATGTATGTTTTAGCTTGAAATTTTGAAGTTTCTTTCCTTTTTTCTTTTTGTTGTTGATATTAAATAGTGTAATATTTGCAAGTATATATTAATTATTCTGAAGCATTTACTGCTTTACCAGAAATGTTAGTAAGAAATGTTCTTAGAGTCAAAAGATAGACTTGCATTTCTACACTTTAGTAAGTTCTCTTTGTTACTGGGAAGAGGGAGAGGAAGAGGGTGAATTTTAATTTCATTTCAACTTATTAAAATATACTTTTTATAAGTGAAATAAATTTTCTTTTAAGATCAGTAATTTTAGAATTTCATATATTACTTGATCAGGAGTATAATGCTACTCAAGATATTAGAAAAGTAACAAAATATGTAGATTTACTGTTGAATCAGAATCTATGTACTGGGACAGATGTGTAAATCTTAAATATCTCAAAGCAAAATGAAAGTGTTTTAGAGTCTTGTTAAAAAAGCACTAGAGTTAGACCAAGGTATACAGATTTGTTCTCACAGACTTTCAGGTAAATTGTAAAGATTAACATTATGCATTATGGGTCACACTCAAACGCTTTCCTCATGTTATAAATATTTTCTTCCTGTTATATTGGCTTTATTTTCAAAATTTTAGTTTGAAGTGTTAGTTTCCTTTTGTTGGTATTCTTACATATACAATCCATTAGATGAATTATGACTTTCAAAAAATAAAGGTGCTTGGCTGGTACCAAGTCAAGGAGGCTTCAACATCCTAGGACCAGGAGATTGGGCTCATTAGTAAGACATTTTCAAATATGCTTGGGGATTGTGGGGCTCACTGGCCTGGTCTTGGGTGAATGATGGATTGAGTGTAGAGGTATGATAGGAAGGAAACCTGAGCCTTCTTCTTCCCTCTTCAACCAGAGCAGTTCTGCTTTGATCTATCTGGTTTCCACCTTAGGGTTCCAGGTAATACTCTCCTCAAAAAAGAGAGGTCTTCTCAGTGTTGGGGAGGTACTGGGAGTATTGTTAGACGCCCATTTAGGACAGTGATTCTGACATTAGGCTACACATCTAGCTAAGTGCCAGAGTCAAAACTTGAATTTGGGCAGTCTGACCCCAGAGCCTTAACCATAACACTGTGGTTTGGTACAGAAGAAAGAGTGACATGTGTAGCAGTTAGGGGCTCACACTTTGAGTCAGGGAGATCAGGGTTTGAATCCTGACTTTCCCAGTTAACTGTGACACCTTGGCATTCATTTTCCTCACCTATAAAACGGACAGTCTTTTCAGTAGTTGGTCATGTTACTGAGAGAAACCAAACCATGTCCTGTTTTACAGCCATCCCAAAGAGGCACACCTGTGTCAAGAGGGAACAACAGCAACTCGTCCAGTGTGATGATTTCTGGGGACTTCAGCTCCTTTGTCAAGAGCCAGCAGGCAGAAGAGCTCTTCTATGCCCCAGTAGGGCTTTACCAGGTACTGTGAGGGCAAAATGGAGGAATGTAGGTCCTAGTGTGTGTCCTGTTCTCTGCATGTCCTTCCTGTCAGGCAGGGGTATGCTGAATAGAGGGACATTCTCCAAGTATAAGCCAAGGTAATCTTGTGTCTCCAGACTGGTGCTTTCCAAACTCTAATGTGTTTATCAATCACCTGGGGCTCTTGTTTAAATGCCAATTCCAGTTCGGGAGGTCTGGGGTGGAGCCTGAGATTCTTCATTTTCCCTAACAAAACTCCCCAGGAGTTCCTCTGCTGGCTTCTAGAGTAGATTCAGCCCCTGCCCAATAGAACTTTCCGTGGAGGTAGAAACATTCCAGCCCTGCATGGTCCACTACCGTCATGTGACTATTAAATATTAGTGTGACTGGGGAACTGAATTTTACATTTTATGTCATTTTAATTAATTCACATTTAATTAGTCCTATGTGGCTAGTGGCTACCTCATTGGGCAGTGGAGGTCTTAGAGCCTGGATTGTTTCATTCTTGATATTTTAGCCCCGAGGAATGTGTCACGGGTACTGATGCCTCTGCATGTTAAAGAGTGACAGCAGCGGCTGAAACCTGCAGCATGATTCCTGCCTGCCCTTTTGTACCCTGTCTTCCACATCCAGACCACTATGGCTGTCTGTGCTTGGCACACCTTCAGAAGTTTAAGTCTCCTCGGGGAAAAATTAAAGAAAAAAAAAATCTATATTTATTCTTTGAAATGGAAGTCCCAGAGATTAGAGGCAGAAATTCTCCCAAGCAAGGAAAGACTTACTCCTTGCTCTAATTTGGGTTTAGCAAAGATTGGAGCCAAATCATTCTCTACACAACTGAACTTATTTTTCTAAGTGTTTTAACTTGAGTTTTCAAACTATTAAAAACTTCCTTAGACATTATCACCCATAACACCCTGAGGACCTCCATTCATACAAAATGTGATACTACGGTCCAAACTAGCCATTTGAGATGGAAGCCAACAATCCACAGCATATCACTATTGGTTATATTCCTAAAATGTTTCCTCTCTTCTCCACAAACACCAGCCCTGGGTTCCCTACCTTTGTTGTTTATGACAAACTCTTTACCAAGGGATTCAAGGCTCTCTACTGCTTAGCCCCACCTGCTTTCAGAACCTTTTCCCCTGGCCTAAATCCTATACTCATCCAGTGAATTGGTTTTATTGATTATGCCACTGGATGTTTCAGCCTCAGACAGTAACATGCCTAGTGCCTGCTCCCCACCCCGTCTGGAACTTTCTTATCCTTCCAGGTTCAGTTTAAGCATTATCTCTTCTAAGAAGCTTCTCCTTCGTCCCACATGGATCCTTCCTCCTGGGAATTCCCATCACAGCCCTGAGTCCTTAGCGATTAATTTTATCCTAAATGTGGCAGATCTTGGGTTGACATTTAACCCGTGCTGAGGCTTACTTTCTCTTGTGTTTGGATTCTATCTCTTCTTCTCAGATCTTCCCAGGTTGTTGTTTGTGTTTGTGGTAATTGATTTAGTAACTCTCTAAAAGCAGACTCAATAGGTAATAACAACAAGGTATGCCACTTACTAAAAATGTGATATGTGCCAGGTATTGAGTGAACAGTGTTATGTATTCTAACTGATTTAATGCTTGAAACTATTAGATAGATATTATTTTTTATCTCTATTGTACAAATGAGGAAATGGAGGTTTGGAGAGGTTAAATCCCTTGCTCAAGTTTATGTGGGTAGATAAGTGGTAGAAATGGGCTTTGAACCAGCTATTTGGCTCCAGAATTACACTTAGGACCTCTCTCATTACTCCTCTGAATGATAATAGGACATTATTGTACAAGAGAAAGTGTGCACTCTTGGAGTCAGACATTCAAATTCTGGCCGTACTGTGTACAAGTATGTGACCTTGGATAAGTTACCTAATCTCAGTGATCCCATCTGCAAATGAGCTCATCATACCAACTTTGTGGCCTGTGATGCCTGTTCAATGAGATCTTGTGTGTTGAGAGGCCAGCTCAGCTCCTGGACATAGCACAGGGCCACCCTAGGGCTGATCTGGGCAGCGAGGGGCTTGCTGATCCCTCCCATAGGTGGATTTTTGCCAGTCTTCCTGCTCCCCTGCCCACCTCTCTCTGAGTGGAACATTTTCTGGGTCATCCTGGGTTAAAATCACTTCACTTTGTCTCTGGTTCCAGGGAAACCATGTGGCCCTCAGCTATGTTGGTGACCAAGCAGAAGCCTGGATCAGGAAGCCCTCTGTGCTGCAGGAAATCCGGCTGGTGAGGCCTCCGCGCCTGGGAGGAAACAAAGCCGCTCTGTTCCTTGGCCCTCCCCTGCCAGCTTCCTGTTCCCACCCAGGAAGACCCTGGTCCAGAGGGCCAATGATGGGAAGCTGCTTCCCTTAACTTGGCCACCCCCACCCCCCAACAGCCCGGACTTTAGACCTGAGATCCTTTGGCCTGCCGCAGGCACCAGAAGCCTGGGACTGCCCCTTTCCTAGCCTTGCTCTTTGCCCTCACTTCTTGGCCTTAATTCTGCCTCTTCATCCTTTGAGTTTGTGATGGCTGCTCACTTCCCTTGAACCTGGTTCTTAGAGGGAGTGAGGTACATGGGATCCGACTTTTTGCCCCCAGTCTGTGATGTGCTGTGGCCCACACACTGGCATGGACAGCCATAAACACTGGAATGCAGGTCTGGGTCTATTCCCTGTGAAGTGGTTTTAATTAGTCTATGGCTAAAGTTAGAACTTGATCATCCCTCTGGCTTATTTGCTGGAGGCAGATTGCCTGGCTTTACGTCCCAGCTCTGCCACTACGAAGTTGTATGATCTTTACACATTATTTTACCTTTGGAGCATCAGTTTCTTCAGCTGTGAAATGGGAGCAGTCATGGCTCTATCTTAGAGGGTCTTGATGAGAATGAACTGAAAGTATGTAAAGCATATAGCCTAGTCCTGAGCAAGAAGACATACCATAACCATAACCTATTATTACCATGATTATTTCCAGATGTATGAATTAAGGCATGAAAACATTGTTCCCTTCTTTGGTATATGCACAGAACCACCAAACATCTGCGTTGTCACCCAGTATTGCAAAAAAGGGAGTCTTAAGGTAAGTGAACTAGTAAGTCTTATATCAGGTTTGATTGACAGCAGCTAGTAAAGAACCTTATCAATGCTTTTGCCCTTCAGTCCAAGAACAGTTAATCTGTGGCCTAATTGCAAGACCTGAATTATCCTGTCGGGCCACTTTTAGGGGATCAAATTAGCAGTGGAGTTGCCAAGTGTCTGGTTCCCTTTGTTCCGGGTCAAAATAGTCTGAGCTTGGTTTCGCCTCCTAAGATGTAACAGCTACTTCCGTATTACATTCCTGGGCCCATCCTACCTATGGTATGTGACCATCAGCTTTATGTCTGGAACGAGGAAGTTTTTCTAACACTCAGGACTGTGTTAACTTGGTATCTCCTGGGAAGATTTCTGGGTGCTAAGTTTAGAGTATTCTGCCTCAAGTTGTATTAGTTATGGTCCAAATAATCCAATGTATTGGAATCAAATCCATTCAACATATGAAGCTCACTGTGCTTCCGGTTGAGTCACTAGTGATATTTTGAACAACTGTGTTTTTCAGGATGTTTTGAGAAACTCAGATAATGATATGGATTGGATATTCAAACTCTCATTTGCATATGACATAGTCAATGTGAGTATCACATAAAACTTATTTAAGAACAAATACCATAGTATTTTTGAGTTGTTCTGTGTCCTGGATTAATTTGAACTGTAATCTTTCCTGTAAATCCTCATCCTCTTCAGATCTCTTTGCTTTAGAAGTGATTACACTTCTATAATTCACCACTTCAATCAGATTTTCTATTCTTTTCCCCTCCTGGTTCAAAAGTAAATATCAAGAGAATGAACTATTTTATACTATTGTTGGAAGGGATGCTAGGTTTACTCAAACAGGAAAGAGCATGGTTTTTATATTGTAGGGTAGAACTTTTTACCCCAAAGAAAATCTAATTGCTAGACCATGAAGCTTCCAGGGGAGGGGCATTCCAAAGTGACTGTTCCTTCTCCCTAGTCCTCAATTCCTTTTCCCAGAAATGGAGATCAGTGCCACAGTAGCCACAAAACTGTTGACCTAAGTGGTAGACTATGGATGCAGATCTTGGGAGGTATAAAGGCAGGCAGAAACTGTACTTTGGGTAAGAGCCTGTGGTGGCTGCAAAGAACTGTAGTAATAATAATAATAATAGTAACCATAATGGTAGCTAAAGTATATTCAGTGCTTACTTTGGCCTCATACTTTCTAGCACTTTGTATGTATTAATTAATTTAATTCTCATGACAAAATATCAAGTAGATCTATGGTTATCCCCATTGCACAGATGGGAGATGAGTCAGATGGGCCATGCCAGTATGGACCAGCATCCTGAGGCTGCTCTTCTTACTCTGGGCTAAAATCCAGCTGTTTTTTCTAAATTCTCTGCATTTGCTTTTACCATCAGAGGGGACCAAGCCAATGACCTGGGAGTGGGTCTTGGTAAGGAAGCCCATCCATCTGACACATGGGTAGCAGGGCAAGGACTGGTCATCTGTCAATCAATAGTCCATCCATCAACCAACAGATTCCTCCGGACAAGACCTGGCCTGGGTGTTTTGAGGGACAGCAAGTGAAGCATAAGTTCTGTCTCCTGCAGGAGAGGGCCAGTAGCTCATTAAGGACTTTGGCAAGTCACTTCCCCTCTCTGGAGCTCAGTTTTCATGTAGGTTTCATCAGTGGATGAAGTTGGACTGATTGTATGCAAGGGCTTTTCTTCCTAAAGGATTTGACTGTTCCTTGTTTCTGAGGAGCTAAGTGTTAACGGCCTTGTAAACTTTTATTTCCTAGGCCTTAGTGGGAAGCAGCATATCGTTATCAAGCAATAAACAAGCAAAAACCTCCCCGTAACTGGGTTTCCATGGACAATCTTGGGTTACCACTTTATTGTTTCAGTAAAACTTTATCATCTGTTAAGGGTTTGTCCTATTCTGGACACTTTCATAGGAAGATAAGGTATGGTTTCTAACTTCGAATGGCTTAAGATCTAGCTAGAGAAAACAAATTAACCCTAAGAAAATGTACATAGAAATTCTTTAAGTGGTGGTGGAATGGTTATATCATAAGAAGCTCTGATGTAGTGTCCTCTCCTACTTTGGGATCCTCTCTCCTTCCCTTCCCACCAAGCCCGGGAAAGTACTCTAGACTCCAGTGATCTGTCTCCTGCCCCAGTCAAAACAGCTGACATCGTATATACTGGATGTGAAGAGAAAGCTAGTAAGCTCTCCCCAAGGTTTGAATGACTAATACATTTATTTTTTTCAGTGTGGGCTTTAGGCTTTAAAGAAGCATTGGCCCAAAGGTTCTCTGGAGAAAGGCTGGGGGCAGTGGGAATGGCACTTTGAAGGCGACCATCTCCCTGGTGGTGACTAGGTACTCTAGGTCACTGAGTCTGTCCCTTAATCCATAGCAGAAGAACTAAGGACAGCCTGACACTGCTTTCGAGGGCTCGTTGTCCCCTGCAATGGAATGTGTGATTACAGGATTGTGTAAGGAGCTCACAATGAGTTAGGCCAAGGCACATTTAGGTCCTTCAAGGCCCCAGTTACTCTGCCAGCACTCCTTGAAAGGGGACTGAGAGTCACACAAAATTCACTACAGCCTCTTAGAGCTTTGCCATGGGGGATTCGGCATGAACTCAGCCACTGGACCAAGCTCTGTGGGTCAGATCGTGCTGTGACTATTACATACTAGTCATAAAAACAATTCTTCCCCCAATATCTGTTTGACCAGAATCAGCTCTGTATCAGGTCCCAGAGAGGTTCTGAGGAGCTGCAGGCTTTTCAAGCCAGCAAATGCGAATGACTGTGCCTCTCATTTGTGTCAGATCCAGTTCTGGGCATGCAGGCCACAGAGAAATAAGGCCCACTGCTGTCGCTAAGGAGTTCCCGTCCAATGGGGCCAGCCTGGGAAGGAGCTTTGGAGAGTATAATACTCTTCTTCAGTTCAGGACAGGCCTTTAATTACAAGTAGAGAAGTTCTGATGGATTAAGAGGATGAAGGGCAGTTTGGCATAGAAATTGTCTTGGGGGTTGAACCCTGGCTTTGCCAGTACTGACAGCTGACCTTAACTACACTGAGCCTCAGTTTCCCTGTGTATAAAATAAAAATAACAGCAGTGCCCACCTCATCAGGTTGTTGTGAGGACTAAGGTATATAAAATACTTGGCACCACACCTACCAAGTAATAGGGAGTAAGTGTTAACTGTTAGCAGGAGTGGTAATATTACTCTTATCACAGATAATTCCATTGTTAGCACTAAAAACCATAATTAAAAAAATTTAATTCCTCCAACAGTTCTAAAAAATGAGGCAGCATCGTCTAACTATGGTAGCTACCAGCTACAGTGGCCATTGAACACTGGCAACGTGGCTAGCCCAAACAGGAGCGTGCTCTAAGTACAAAATTCATGCCTGGTTCAAAGACTTAGTTTACATTCTTTACCTTTTTTACTCTCTCACTAATATTTTTATGTTGATTAAATGTTGGAATGATAAGATTTTTGATACATTGGGCTGAGTAAAATATATGAAAATTCATTTCAGCTGTTTAAAAAATGTAAAGTTACACATGTGGCTTGCATTATGATTGCACTAACAGAGTGCACTCAAGAATTAGCAACTAATTCCATTATTACTTCATCTTTAGCTCCAATGTGAGTAATATTAATATTTATTCCATTTTCAAGAGGAAAAAAAATGAAGCTTAGTGAGGTGAAGTGCCAGAGTCTAGTTCCAGCGAGTCCAGGAGTCCCTGAAGGATGGACAGTGTCGGCGGCTGAGCGAATGAATGAGGACACAGACACTAGCAAAAGCTGAGCCTGGCCTTTAATTAAAAGTAGCAGATTATTTATATACTCTTTGATTACATAAAGTACAGTTATTAATCATTTAATTGACACATAGCAGGGTTACATGAGTTTGGAAAGTGAGATTAAATCATTTTGACATGTCTTAGTGGTCTACTAGTTTCTAAGTAAGCTTTGTTCCTAGTTACTGCAGTTAGAAAATCTTACAAAGGTTAGGTAGGTGCCAGATTCTTGTTTTTTTTCAGATGACTATTTAAAGTTTACTATACTATTGTTTTAATGTAGGGTTCTTATTCTTTCATAGCTATACTCCCATTCTCCATCTCCGATAGGAAAGAAAGAGGACATGATGACCTTTTGGCAAGCAGGGATAAATTTCACGGAGTATGCCTCGGACCCATTTTCAGTCAGACTTACAATGGAGATTTTTCTGATCTGAAGTCAGGCAATGCCCTGTTCTTATTACTTTTATAATTTATCAAGCTGTTCTCTGGTGGGTTAGCCAGAGGGAACCACCTGTTCTTTGAACCCACCTATTCCCATATTCATCAAATATGCCATCTGGAGGCCATGTAGGGGTGGAGAGGGGAAACTGGAACCCACTCAAACAATCTCCATTTATTATAACTCAATACTTGTTTCCAATATCTTCCTCGCATGCCCCTCCTATTATTCTTTAATAAAATGCTAAAGTAGTAAGTAAAAGTAGTAAAGATTACAGTTTCTAATAGAAAGCTATTTAAATCTTGATATAAGATAAAGATGGAAAGTAGAGTTTAATGCAGTAGGAAAGCAAGTGTAGACTGTCAGATTCATGCCTATAAACTGGCTATAGATCCGAGCAAGACAAGGGCAATGAAACAGCCATGGGTGCAGATTTCTTTCAAAACTGGGGGGGTGAGGTTCTGAGCCTCACCTCTGTTGACCCCCTATTGCTCACCTGATGGCCCCCCTGCAACTGTGCCTGTCTTAGGTTGTTCCTCCCTTGAGGAATCTTACCCGTCTCTGGCTAACCAGCCATCTTCCGGGGCCATACAGGGAGATGTGCAGTTGGTAAGTGAGAGAGAAGCAGTGTTCTTTGAAAAGGTTAGCTCTTCTTACTTCTTTGCAGATTTATGCCCCGTGGCTTTTATGCCCAGCAGTTGTCTCGAGGTATCTTTGCCACCTGGAAGAATTAGGGGGTCTTGCCTCTGGCATTTCTCTCAGGGTATATTAAATTTGGTTTTCCAATTTAGGTGAAAGTGATCAGTAACAACATTTCCAAACACCATAATAATGAGGAGAGATAGTGGGGATGTTCCTTTCAGAAGTCCGCATTGCGGTTCCTTCTTACTGGGCATCTGGGCTGTGCCATCAGGCGGGCAGTTCGGACTGGCTCCCAACAGTGAAGTCACCTGTCCAACTGGTGAGAGGCAGATTGGGCTTTGCGGCCAGTCTGTTTCAATGGCTGAGTTCATTTTTCCATGCTATGCTTCCTCCTCCCACCTACAAGAGAGCAGAGATATAGGATCCAGAGATAGGAAGGTTGGGTGCCACCCCCAACTTGTCAGCAGGGAAATAATCAATGAAAGGTAATCAAATTTCGGGCCAAAAGCGCATGAGATCTGGCACATAAATTGTGAACCTCTTGTAGTTCTTCTATTTGGTCTGTGGCAATACACATTAAATCACACATTTCCATCAAGAAAAAAAAAAGATGAAAAGATGTGTGCCATCCCTTGGAGAGGACTGCATATCTAGGATTCTTGAATGTCTCTAAATGTGTCACGGGGGCCCTAAAGGAATGAGCTCTGCTGGCATACCTGGCTGTCAGTGGTGATGGGTGGTGACTGGATGTAAAATGTCTTAGGCCTAGGGTAGGCCAGGCACTAGCAAGGGCAGGGACAGTTGTGTGTGTAAGGGCCAGTCCTACTGCTGCATGGAGAGATCTCTGCGAGGTCAGAGAGAGTTCTGAATTGGACACAGGTCTCCCCAGATTTCAAGCCCAGACTTTGGGTTTTTGGAGCCTCATTGGAGAAATGGCAGAGGCAGCCCTAGACAGACCCCAGCCTTCCCTGAGTGGGTTTTGTTTCCAAAATGTGACTCCACTTTATTACGTCAAAAAAGTATATTGGCCACGTTGATTAAGGAACATGGCCTCCTGATGTTTTTGCAGGGCTGGTGGGGCCGGTGTGTCCACTGTCCTGGAGGTTTCCTTACTGCTTTCTGTATTAATCTGTGTTTCTAGTGCAATATTGGCTCAGGGCTCTTGCTAAAGCAGGACAGTGGCTCAGTCTGTGATCAGCGCTGGAGGAAGAGATGTGTCCCTGAGCTAGTGTCCAGGAAGCCCAAGAAGTCGTTCCCTGGATACAAGAGTCCATTCAGGAGACCTCCTCACAGACCTCCTTGCTTAAACAGGCAGGGCGAGTGCCTCCTCATAGCCAGGCCCATGGGCAACTTTAGCCTGCTTCTCACTAGGCGTGAGGTTCATATGAACCTGCTGTTCCCGTGTAGCGGTGTTAGGAGAACAGGTGTGCTTTGACCCACCCTCCTCCTCCTCTCCAGTCACTCAGGACATCGGAAACAATAAAATCTAGTGATTTAGAAGTGGCTGGGCTTTGAAGGCAACCCAGCCTGGGTTTATATCCCAGCTCTGACCCCACTCCTTGGGAGCAATTTAAAACCCTGAGTTTCCTCTTTGGAAAACAGAGAATGAGAATATTAACCTGTCTCAGGAAAGACAAAATGTGAAAATATGTGTAAAGTGTCCTGCACAATGCATAGTGCAAAGTGCTCAAAAAGGTTTATTGTTATTTGTTCATCACAAATCCCTATTATAGAATGAATTTCCATACAACCTTGTGGCTAAAATGAAACATTCAATCTCTTCTCACTCTCTGCCCTTCACAGGCTTCTTTTATTAGCAAAGGGGCAGTTGGGCAGTGGGTCAAGGGCATGGACTTGGGAATCAGCAGGCAGAATTCTCAGTTTCTTTCTCCCTTTTCTCATCTGTAAAATGAAGTTGACAATAACGCCACCTACCTCTACAATACGGGGATTACATGAGTTAAAGAAAGGGACTTGGATACCCGAATAAGGTTAACAGTATAACCTTAAAAAAAAAGGATCCAGTAAGACCTTGAGAGAGGAATTGTCATTTTCTCTCTTGCTCTGAAACCTGGTACATGAGGCGGTTGTGAGGAGGCCCAGGCTACCCAGGCTGATGCAGGTAGAACGGCTCCATGACAGCCCCGTGCCTGTAGGATGGTACGGTTGCCTTCCCGCCAGCCCCTAAACTAAGTATTCTGAAAATGAATGATTCAGAGATTCAAGTCAAAGATATAGAAAGCCTTTATGTCAATACTTTAACTCCAAGAAACTGGAACTGTTGAATAAATATTATTAAAATGCCTTCTCATGAAACCATCAACGCAGGTAAGGAAGTAAAACCTCAAGTGATAAACTGTGGGTCCCCTATCTCCCTGCACTATCATGGTTCGCTTCTGAAATGCATTCGGCCACGTCCTTCTAACCATCACTTTACCCCTCTAGGCCTGCCCTTGAAAGCTTCAGAGAAATACAAACATCTGTCTCTCTAATCGTGTTTCAAACATGACAGTTCTTATTTCTCAGATTTATCTCTTCTCCTATCTGTCCTCCCAAAGTAATTGTTTCCTCCTCAACTCCAGATCTTTCTTGAAGCCCTTCCCTATGCGTGGAAAGACCCACACCCTCTGCCTTCATCTCCTTGGTAAATGAGCGTGGTCTCCGCCTCTCTGACTCACCTCCTTTAGCAAGCTCTCCAGATTGGCCCTCTTTTCCCCATTCTGATCATTCCCGTGTTTTGGGTTCCCTAGTGCTCAGGCTTGGCTTGCACCGCATATAGTTCATAGCTAATACAGGTTCTTGTGTTTGGGCCCAACTATTGGTTTTTCTTTTTAAGCTCCCCAGGTGATTTGATGGTGCAGCCATGTTTGGGAACAATTGCCAAGTACAAGTTCCCCTCAGTCTGTGCACGTGAAGTCTTCAATGTGCACATGAAATCCCCCGGGGATGGCTGTAAGACTAAAATGCACAGTCTGGTTCAGTAGGTGGGGGTGGGGCCTGAGATTCTGCATTTCTGCCAAGCTCACAAGCAATGCTGATGCTGCAGGTCCCCAGGCCATCTTTCAGGTAGCAGAGGTCTAGGTAGTCCCATCAGAACAGATGATAAAATTGAGGCCCCGTGAGTTGAAGTCACCTGCTTGAAGAGACTGAGTAGTCAAGTCTAGACTTGAATACCTATCTTCTGACTCTAGTGTTCTTTCTGCTCTCTTCATAAATAATAGTATTTCATTATTGCATAATAATAGATCTAATCCCTTGAGAACACAGGGAATGGCATGAGAATTTTTCAGTGTTTCTCATTTTATTGCCTTTCCCTGAGAAATGCTCAAACAGAACCATTAAGTACATGTAATAGAATATAATATTCCATTATTATTAGAATCATTGCATATAGTTAGTAATAAAATATAATTTGAAATATATAGGTAATAAAATAATATTCTTAATCACACGGTGTTTCCACATTGTTAATATTCTTTACCACATTTATACAAACTTTTTGTTATAATTTATAGAGGATGTTTACTCTGGTGTCAGCACTGTGTCCATTATTCCATTTAATCTCCACAGCCACCCTATGAGGCAGGGATGTCTGTCATCCCCTTCTTGAGGAGAAGAATAGGTTTAACAGAGATAAAGTAACTTAGTCTTAACTAAGATTTAGAGCTGGGATTTACACTCAGGAGTCTGACCACTAGGTCAGACTTAATTTTATTTAGCTTATTTAGCTTATTTATTTTGAGCTGGCCTTGCCTTTGTGGCTCTACACTGAGGGTCCAGAAATATTTTTCTCTTTTTAGGGTGCCTGTATCCAGGTTGACCTCATGCTCAAGGGGCTGTGTATTAGTGGCTTATGAACAAATGAACCCAGAGATTGGCATATCCCCCTGCCCTGGGTCCAACTGTGTTTCTGTCCATCTGTTTCTCTGCCACTGTTTCTTCCAGTGTTATCACTGGCACCTGCTCTAATTCATTTGCTCAATTTCACTCTTCCAGGGCATGCTGTTCCTCCACAGGAGCCCCCTGAAGTCTCATGGCAACCTGAAACCTTCCAACTGCCTGGTGGATGGTCGGATGCAGGTGAAGCTGTCCGGATTTGGGCTGTGGGAACTCAAGTATGGCCAGACGCATAGGACATATAATGAGAAAACAATGGACCCCTCAGGTAACCACTAGCAGATCTGGTGCCTACTAGGTATGGGCAGAGTGGTGAAGGAGGTCCTCGCTCCATCTCTGCTTCCTGATGCTCACCTGCACAGGTACCTGCAGGTCGGCCTTCTGCTGGAGGTGATAGTACATGGCTTTTCTGTTCACCCAAGCAGACGAGAAAAAAATAACCCATATAGGTGGTATGAGTCCATGGTGTGATGTCTCAGTTAGGAGACTTGTTCTCATCCTGGCTTAGCTGGGATCCCTGGAGCAAGTCACTACCATTCCCTTTCATCCTCTGTATCCCATCATAGCTTCATCCTATGTTCTCAGTAAGGAATGTAGGACCTGCCACGCACGTTAACCACCCTATGTCGACTGAATCAGAATATCTGAGGTTGGGGTCTGTTGATTCTTATGTTCTTGAAATCTAGCACTCCTTCACACAGGGACCACAAGCTTGGGACTCCTCGCCCTGGTCCAGTGTTAACTGAGCACTGCTGACTCTCACCTCTCATGTATCCGGGTCCCTGCGGAGCCCACTGTCCTCAGCCCTGACCACCTGTCTCCAGAGCAGCACATTGCCAGCAGCTCTGCCGTGTGCATGTGGGGAAGTTTCTATAACATAGGATAAGTGTCTTACAGAAAAAGGCAAGGGACATTTTGAAAACCTGCTGGAAGCCACTTCTACTTTCCTAACCCCCAATATATTTTCTTTTAATGATTATAACCTATAATGATATAAACTTATAAACCTCATTGCAACAAAAGAGTAGGTATATAAAATATTCAGAACAGATACATGCATAGAGACAGAATGCAGATTGATGGTTACCAGGGCTGGGGCATGGGAAGTGACTGCTTAAGGGGTATGGAGTTTTATTTTGGGTGATGGAAATGATTGGGGACTAGAAGGAGGTGGGCGTCGCACAACACTGCGGATGTACTTACTGCATGCCACTAAGTTGGTCAATTTAAAATGGTTTCTTTTATGTTCTATGAATAATCCCTCAATAAATTATTCTTTTTTAAATATAGGCAATGCAGGAAAGGAAAAGGAAAAGGAAAACCACCTGCAGTTGCCCAGTCATGAGTCAACCATAGTTAGCGCACGTGCTTCCCCACCATTTTCTCTGTATTGACACCTATGGCCTCTTCTATGTGCTCTTTAAGTCAGGCACCATCAGAGCTGACTCCTTGGGGCTGGATGCCTTCATTCCTCCGGTGCTTCACTGAGAAAGAAGTGAAGTGGCGGTGTCTCTGTGTCTGCCCAGCTGCTCTCACTTGTGCTGACATCCGTTGCTTTGCAGAGCTCTATTGGACGGCCCCAGAGCTGTTGAGGCTGCCAGAGGTGCCCTGGGCAGGCACCCCAAAGGGAGACGTGTACAGCTTTGCCATCCTGATGAGGGAGCTTATCCACCACCAGGACCACGGGCCTTTTGACGACTGCAACGAGGCACCACATGGTAAAGCTGGAGAGTCCCCTTGGCAGTAGTTGGTCATCTGGGCTAGCTTTTAGATGCTTGTTTTCATGAATTATTTTATTAAATGTTTATTAATTTATGATTTATTCCATTTTTTTCTTTTTAAAATTAAAAAACGAACTGTGGTTTGCTTGTTTAAAAAATGAAGAACTTGGAATTACATACTTTATTCTATTATAGCAGCCAGGATGATCCTGTTAGAAAATGAGTCAGATCCCATCACTTGTCTCCACAACCCCCTCCCCTGGCTTCCTGCTTGGGGAATGAAAGCCGAGTCCTGGCAGTGGTCTACCAGACCACCGGAGGCCTCTAAACGACCCTCTGTGACCTTCTCTGTTCGTGCCCGAGGGCCACCCTAACCAATTACTACAAACCTCTTGGCTTTAAACAACAGAAATTAATTCTCTCACAGTTCTAGAGACTAAAAGTCCAAACTCAAGGTTCAGCAGGGCTGTGCTCCCTCTAGAAGCTCTAGGAAAGATCCATTCTTTGTCTCTTCCAGCTCTTGGTAGCTGCCCGCACCTTCCTGGGCTTTGGCCACATTGCTCCAGTCTCTGTCGCTTCCTTAACATTGCCTCTTCCTCTGTCTCTCTCTCTTCTGTCTCTTGTAAGGACACTTCATTGGATTAGGGCCCACTTGGATAATCCAAAATGATCTCCTCAACCCAAGATATTTAATTATATCTACAAAGGCTCTTTTTGTCAAATAAGATCACATCCACAGGTTCTGGGAGTTAGGACATGGACGTATATCTCTTTGGGGACCACCAGTCAGCCTACTACACCTTCCTAATTCCTTCTCCTGTGGTTTGCTCCTTTCGATCACACTGGCCACCTTCATGTGCCTCCAACATGCCAGACACATTCCTACCCCATAGCCTTTGTACTTGCTGTTCCCTCTGCCTGGGCATCTCTCACCTAATAATTGTATATACAAATTTATCTCATTCCTTCTTAAGGACTACAAAGTTTTTCATTGTAAGGATATGCCATATATTATTGATCAATACATATTTCAGTTGTTTTCCATTTTTGCTATTATAAATTGGGGCAGGAAGCAGCCTTGTATTTTTTTGGACATGTCATTGAAGATATGCATATTTAAAATATATTTAATTTTTTTTTGTTTTGGTGTTTAGTTGTCCACTTATAAAGGATATATTCAGACTTGTTTTTTGGTGGGTTGTCTCTTCACACATCCCATCAGGCAATTAAAGGTAAAAGTAGTAGGAGATAAAGCAAAATGCAATCAAGATTGATTTAAAAATGTGTACTAGGTGTAACTCCCTGGAACTATTATATTCCACCTTGGCTACACATTAGATGCCTGGGGGACTTTAAGGACTGCTGATGCTTGAATCTCAGTCTGGGATATTCTGATGTCATTGATCTGGGGCACTGCCTTGGCATCAGGGTTTTTAAAGCTCCCATGTTATTCTCCCAGTGGCCCAGGCTGAGAACTACTGTGCACATATTTGTGAATGAGTTTCTAAGTAAACCCATCTCACCTTTCTCTCTTATTTTTATTTCTTTATCACTTTGACTACTATTTCTAGCCCATCCCCCAAATGGCCAATCTCAAATCTTATCTTCAGATCATCATGCATTCCCTGGAGACTTTTTCAAATCAGGAGCCTTTCTGAATGTATATACTTACTTTGAAAGCAAGCAGATTCCAGTGTCTAATTTATGGCTAAATGAAAGACAAGTGAGACTAACCCAAAAAAGTTACTCCCAAATCCAGGTGCATCTGACTTTAGAACCAAGTGGCTACACAGATCTCCCCAGACCGAGCCGAGGCAGGAGCCCACGTCCACTCATTAAACTCAGCTGCACCTGACTGTGCCTCCTGGGGTGGGGCAGAGGTGGGGGCAGGAAGACTGGAAATGGGCGTGTTTCCCCCTCATTGTAGTTCTCTGCTCACAAAGTTAAATAAGAGCTGGCCACATGAGACTAAGTGTACACAGTACTGCAGCCAGGGAAGGTACATTGTGTACCTAGTTTATGGGCAAACATACTTCTCATTAACTTCTCATACTTCCCTACAAAAATCCTGGTGCTGGGAACTAAGTAATTATTGATTCTTTGCACATACTAGACCAGAGGTTCTCAAACGTTAGTGGGCATCAGAGTCATGTGGAAGGCTCGTTAAAACACAGTATCGTAGGTCCTAGCCTCAGAGTTCCTAACTCAGTAGGTCTGGGGTGAGGTCTGAGAATCTGCATTTCTATCAAGTTTCCAGCTGATGTTGAGAAGCACCGGTCTAGTGTGGTCACTGAGCCAGTAGCATCAGCATTCCTTATATTTAAAGTGAAACATACCAACTGACACAAAGTTTACACATTTGCTAACTAACCCCAAGATGAATTTCAGAAATCATCAGTCGAATCAAAGACCCTACGGCATTAGTTCCACTTCGACCTTCCTTGTTAGAGGAGAAGGGCAATGAGAAGATTATGGTCATGGTGAGAGCATGTTGGGATGAATCTCCAGAGAAACGGCCCGCTTTCCCTTCCATCAAGAAAATTTTACGAGAAGTCAGTCCCAGAGGGTAAGTGAGGTGTGCAATACACATTTTCTCCTAATTGCTTAACAGTTAGAATATTGAAACTATATGGCTGTGATTGTTTCTGTGTGGCTCACTCTCCCTTCATTCATTTATTCCTTCACTCGTTCATTCATTCACCATATACTCATTCAATGCTTACCATAGGCAGAGCACTGTGCTCCCTGCTGGTTTGAGTAGGGTAGTAAATTCTCCCTTTATTGCATGAATGATAAAAAAAAATAGATCAGAGAGTAGTACTTCCATTGCTCTCCTTTGCCCATTCCAGATATCCCTAATCAATCAAGGTCATCTTTCCCAGGGAGTTTTGACATGGCCTCAGAATCTTATTCAAACCAGTATTCCACAGGTCAAGACTAATCAGTTGGGATTGGACTATGGGATAAAAAATTACTCACCAACCTTCAAGTAGGTTAATGATCTAAATTAATTATGCCTCTCAAACAGTTTTCTTATTTGTGGCTTGCTTTACATCAGGACAATTGTGTCATGTTTTGGCATATCAAACGTAAGAAGGCACAGCCATGTTAGAAGCAGTTGGAGTTGATAGAAGGAGCCCTGGGCTGGGGGTCAGGTGCCTGCTCCTAATTTGACAAGTCTGCTATGCATTGTAGCACAACAGCTCTGTATTCTGCATTTTCCACATCAAAATAGTTTTAAATCATATGTCTTAGGTCAGCTATGACTTTTTACTCAGAAAATGTGGTTCCCAGTGTTAATTTAAGGCAAGTCTATTTCCTTTGTGAGCCTCATCTTCCAGATGAGGAATTTAAATGATTTTCTCTGAAGACCTTTCTAAAACAAGAGCCTGTGGGACCCAGAAGTGTCCCTTACACCTGCCATCTGGAAAGAAAAGAATGACCCTCCCTGAAATCTAAATTTGTGACTGATGACAACAGTGGTCTGGAGCCTGTCAGGAAGTTGGGGAGGGCCATCGAGGCCACCGTTTGGCGGAATGTCTGCTGGGGGCCAGACACAGCCAAGGGTACCCATCATCTCCCTGAACCCTCAGAGCAACCCTGTGAGGTGTATATTACTATTGACACTTTCCAGAGGGAGAAACTGAGGCTCAGAGAAATGAAGGGTGCAGATCAAGATCACAGAACTGGTGAAGGGCAGGCTCGCCGTGTCGCTGCTGTCCGCTGGCGGCCCTTAGGGAGGAGACCTTAAGGCTCAGAAATGTTTCCTTGGAATGTATAGTTAGAAGGTGTGTTCCACAGTGGCCCTAAAGTTCTTTGAAAAAGATGTTAATTTCTGTTCTTTTAAAGCCACGCGAACATACTAGACAGTATGGTGAGCAAGCTGGAAGTATACGCCAATCACCTGGAGGAGGTGGTGAAAGAGAGGACCAGCCAGCTGACGGCAGAGAAGAGGAAGGTGGAGAAGCTTCTGTCTACAATGCTGCCCAGGTACTCTAAAGCCCTGGGGGCCGTGGCAAAAGAACCAGGAAGTGACAACAATGTTATCTAAGAGAGCCCCAGGAGAGAATATACTCTGTTCTTAAGAGCACTTCAGGTCTTCTAAAATGGGTCACTTTGCGTGTGATGTGGTTCATCTTCTAAAGGGAGATGGAGGCAAAGACCCTCGAATCCGGAGGAAGAGAGAATTTACCTTTCCATCAAGACGGTGGGCGGAACAACAGGGGATAGACCACTAGATGGCACTCTAGTTACACGAGTTAGTCACCAACTTCCCAGTATTTCAGATTTAAGTTCAAAGCCTTTGCACACTACGATATCTATCCAAGACTAAAGATGCAAAACATGCCTAATTTTTGGTTCTCTTTTCACCTGTGCATCCCTAACACTTGGCAGAAGCATCTGCTGTTGAAATTCCTGCACTTGTCCCATGTGTTTTTTTTTTATATCGTTAATGTACAATCACTTGAACAACATTTTGGTTACTAAACCCCCTATTATCAAGTCCCCCCCACATACCCCATTATAGTCACTATCCATGAGCATAGTAAGATGCTATAGAATCATTACTTGTCTTCTCTGTAAATACTGCCTTTCCCGTGTCCTCCCCTACCGCCACTACATTACATGTGCTAATCGTAATACCCCTTTTCCCCCCTTATCACTCCCTTCCCACCCATCCTCCCCAGTCCCTTTCCCTTTGGTAACTGTTAGTCCGTTCTTGGGTTCTGTGAGTCTGCTACTGTTTTGTTCCTTCAGTTTTTTCTTTGTTCTTATACTCCACATATGAGTGAGATCATTTGGTACTTGTCTTTCTCTGCCTGGCTTATTTCACTGAGCATAATACCCTCTAGCTCCATCCATGTTGTTGCAAATGGTAGGATTTGTTTTCTTCTTATGGCTGAATAATATTCCATTGTGTATGTGTACCACATCTTCTTTATCCATTCATGGGCTGATGGACACTTAGGTTGCTTCCATTTCTTGTCTATTGTAAATAGTGCTGCGATAAACAAAGGGGTGCATATGTCTTCTTCAAACTGCACTGCTGCATTCTTAGGGTAAATTCATAGAAGTGGAATTCTGGGTCAAATGATATTTCTATTTTGAGTTGTTTTTTTTAAGTTTATTTTGATATCATTAATCTATAATTAAATGAGCAATATTATGGTGATTACACTACTCCCTTCATCAGGTCCCCCCCACCAACCCCATTACAGTCACTGTCCATCAGCATAGTGAGATGCTATAGAGTCACTACTTGTCTTCTCTGGGTTGTACAGCCCTCCCCTTGACCCGCTAACATTACATCTGCTAATCGTAATGCCCCCTTTGCCCCCTTGTCCTTCCCTTCCCACCCATCCTCCCCAGTCCCTATCCCTTTGGTAACTGTTAGTCCATTCTTGGGTTCTGTGAGTGTGCTACTGTTTTGTTCCTTCAGTTTTTTCTTTGTTCTTATACTCCACATATGAGTGAAATCATTTGGTACTTGTCTTTCTCGGCTTATTTCACTGAGCATAATACCCTCTAGCTCCATCCATGTTGTTGCAAATGGTAGGATTTGTTTTTTTCTTATGGCTGAATAATATTCCATTGTGTATATGTACCACATCTTCTTTATCCATTCATCTACTGATGGACACTTAGGTTGCTTCCATTGTATTGTAATAGTGCTTGGCTATTGTAAATAGTGCTGTGATAAACATAGGGGTGCATCTGTCTTTCTCAAACTGGGCTGCTGTATTCTTAGGGTAAATTCCTAGGAGTGGAATTCCTGGGTCAAATCGTATTTCTATTTTGAGGAACCTCCATACTGCTTTCCACAATGGTTGAACTAATTAGCAGTCCCACCAGCAGTGTAGGAGGGTTCCCTTTTCTCCACATCCTCGCCAACATTTGTTGTTGTTTGTGTTTTGGATGTTGGCCATCCTCACTGGTGTGAGGTGGTATCTCATTGTGGTTTTAATCTGCATTTCTCTGACGATTAGCGATGTGGAGCATCTTTTCATGTGCCTGTTGGCCATCTGAATTTCTTCTTTGGAGAAGTGTCTATTCATGTCCTCTGCTCATTTCTTAATTGGACTGTTTGCTTTTTCTTTGTTGAGGTGTGTGAGTTCTTTATATATTTTGGATGTCAACCCCTTAACGGATATGTCATTTATGAATATATTCTCCCATACTGTAGGATGTCTTTTTGTTCTACTGATGGTGTCCTTTGCTGTACAGAAGCTTTTCAGCTTGATATAGTCCCACTTGTTCATTTTTGCTTTTGTTTCCCTTGCCCGGGAGATATGTTCATGAAGAAGTGCTCATGTTTATGTCCAAGAGATTTTTGCCTATGTTTTTTTCTAAGAGTTTTATGGTTTCATGACTTACATTCAGGTCTTTGATCCACCTTGAGTTTACCTTTGTATATGGGGTTAGACAGTAGTCCAGTTTCATTCTCTTACATGTAGCTGTCCAGTTTTGCCAACACTAGCTGCTGAAGAGGCCGTCATCTCCCCAATGTATATCCAAGGCTCCCTTATAAAATATTAATTGACTGTAGATGTTTGGGTTGATGTTTGGATTTTCTATTCTATTCCACTGGTCTGTGGGTCTGTTTTTGTGCCAATACCAAATTGTCTTGATTACTGTGGCTTTGTAGTAGAGCTTGAAGTCAGGGAGTGTAATTCCCCCTGTTTTATTCCTCCTCAGGATTGCTTTGGCTATTCGGGGTCTTTTGTGGTGCCATATAAATTTTAGAATTATTTGTTCCAGTTCATTGAAAAAAGCTGTTGGTATTTTGATAGGGATTGCATTGAATCTGTATATTGCTTTAGGTAGTATACCATTTTGACAATATTTATTCTTCCTAGCCAAGAGCATGGAATGAGTTTCCATTTGTTAGTGTCCTCTTTAATTTCTCTTAAGAGTGTCTTGTAGTTTTCAGAGTACAGGTCTTTCACTTCCTTCATTAGGTTTATTCCTAGATATTTTGTTCTTTTTGATGCAATTGTAAATGGAATTGTTTTTCTGATTTCATCATTAGTGTATAGGAAAGCAACAGATTTCTGTGTGTTAATTTTGTGTCCTGCAACTGCTGAATTCAGATATTAGTTCTAGTAGTTTTGGAATGGAGTCATTAGGGTTTTTTATGTACAGTATCATGTCATCTGCAAATAGTGACAATTTGACTTCTTCTTTACCAATCTGGATGCCTTGTATGTCTTTGTTTTGTCTGATTGCTGTGGCTAGGACCTCCAGTACTATGTTGAATAACAGTGGAGAGAGTGGGCATCCCTGTCTTGTTCCCGATCTTAGATGAAAAGCTTTCAGCGTCTCGCTGTTAAGTATGATGTTAGCTGTGGGTTTGTCATATATGGCCTTTATGATGTTGAGATACTTGCCCTCTATACCCATTTTTTTGAGAGTTTTAATCAGGAATGGATGCTGAATTTTGTCAAATGCTCTTGCAGCATCTATGGAGATGATCATGTGGTTTTTGTTCTTCTTTTTGTTGATGTGGTGGATGATGTTGATGGATTTTTGAATGTTGTACCATCCTTGCATCCCTGGGATGAATCCCACTTGATCATGGTGTATGATCCTCTTGATGTATTTTTGAATTCGGTTTGCTAATATTTTGTTGAGTATTTTTGCATCTACGTTCATCAGGGATATTGGTCTGTAATTTTCTTTTTGGTGAGGTCTTTGCCCGGTTTTGGTATTAGAGTGATGCTGGCTTCATAGAATGAGTTTGGAAGTATTCCCTCCTCTTCTATTTTTTGGAAAACTTTAAGGAGAATGGGTGTTATTTCTTCTCTATATGTCTGGTAGAATTCAGAGGTGAATCCATCAGGTCCGGGGGTTTTGTTCTTGGGTAGTTTTTTGATTACCGCTTCAATTTTGTTGCTGGTGATTGGTCTGTTTAGTTTTTCTGTTTCTTGTTTGGTCAGTTTTGGAAGGTTGTGTTTTTCTAAGAAGTTGTCCATTTCTCCTAGGTTTTCCAGCTTGTTAGCATATAGATTCTCATAATATTCTCTTATAATTCTTTGTATTTCTGTGGGGTCCGTCGTGATTTTTCCTTTCTCATTTCTGATTGTGTTTATGTGTGTAGATTCTCTTTTTCTCTTAATGAGTCTGGCTAGGGGTTTATCTATTTTGTTTATTTTTTCAAAGAACCAGCTCTTGGTTTCATTGATTTTTTCTATTGTTTTGTTCTTCTCAATTTTATTTATTTTTTCTCTGATCTTTGTTATGTCCCTCCTTCTGGTGAGTTTGGGTCTCATTTGTTCTTCTTTTTCCAATTTCAGTAATTGTGTCTTTAGACTATTCATTTGGGAATGTTCTTCTTTCTTTAGATAGGCCTGGATTGCAATATACTTTCCTCTTAGAACTGCCTTTGCAGTGTCCCACAGAAGCTGCGGCTTTGTGTTGTTGTTGTCATTTGTCTCCATATACTCTTTGATTTCTGTTTTGATTTGGTCATTGACCCATTGATTAATTAGGAGAATGTTGTTAAGTCTCCATGTATTTGTGAGCCTTTTTGTTTTCTTTCTAAAATTTAATTCTAGTTTAATACCTTTATGATCTGAGAAGTTGGTTGGTAGAATTTCAATATTTTCGACTTTACTGAGGTTCTTTTTGTGGCCTAGTATGTGGTCTATTCTGGAAAAAGTTCCATGTGCACTTGAGAAGAATGTGTATCCTACTGCTTTTGGGTGCAGAGTTCTGTAGATGTCTGTTAGGTCCATCTGTTCTAATACGTTGTTCAGTGCCTGTGTGTCTTTACTTATTTTCTGTCTGGTTGATCTGTCCTTTGGAGTGAGTGGTGTGTTGAAGTCACCTAAAATGAATGCATTGCTGTCTATTTCCTCCTTTAATTCTGTTAGTATTTGTTTCACAAATGCCGGCGCTCCTGTGTTGGGTGCATATATATTTATAATGGTTATATCTTCTTGTTGGATTGACGCTTTCATCATTATGTAATGTCCTTCTTTATCGCTTGCTACTTTCTTCGTTTTGAAGTCTGTTTTGTCTGATACAAGTACTGCTACACCTGCTTTTTTCTCCTTGTTGTTTGCATGATATATCTTTTTCCATCCCTTCACTTTTAGTCTGGGGATATGTTTGCGTTTGAGGTGAGTTTCTTGTAGGCAGCATATAGATGGGTCTTGCTTTTTTATCCATTCTGTTACTCTGTGTCTTTTGATTGGTGCATTCAGTCCATTTACATTTAGGGTGATTATCGATAGATATGTACTTATTGCCATTGCTGGCTTTAGAGTCGTGGTTACCAAAGGTTCAGGGGTTGCTTCTTAACTATCTAACAATCTAACTGAACTTTCTTGTTAAGTTATTGTAAACACAGTCTGATGTTTCCTTATTTCTCTCCCTTCTTATTCTTCCTCCTCCATTCTTTATATACTAGGTGTTTTATTCTTTGCCTTTAGTTAGTATTTGGATGGTCTGCTTTCTTTGCTATGGTTTTATTTTCTCTGGTGACAGCTTTTTAGCCTTAGGAGTGCTTCCCTCTAGAGCAGTTCCTTTAAGATGTCCTGTATAGGTGATTTATGGGAGGCAAATTCTCTCAGCTTTTGCTTGTCTGGAAATTGTTTAATCCCTCCATCATATTTAAATGATAATCGTGCTGGATACAGTATTCTTTGTTCGAGACCCTTCTGTTTCATTGCGTTAATTATATCATGCCATTCTCTTCTAGCCTATAAGGTTTCTGTTGAGAAGTCTGGTGTTAGTCTGATGGGTTTTCCTTTGAAGGTGATCTTTTTTCTTTCTCTAACTGCCTGTAATACTCTGTCCTTATCTTTGATCTTTGCCATTTTAATTATTATGTGTCTTGGTGTTGTCTTCCTGGGGTCCCTTGTGTTAGGAGGTCTGTGGGCTTCTGTGGACTGTGCGACTATTTCCTTCCCCAGCATGGGGAACTTTTCAGCAATTGTTTCTTCAAAGACACTTTCTATCCCTTTTTCTCTCTCTTCTTCCTCTGGTACTCCTATAATGCGAATATTGTTCCGTTTGGATTGGTCACACAGTTCTCTTAATATTCTTTCATTCCTAGTGATCCTTTCATCTCTATCTGCCTCAGCTGCTCTGTGTTCCTGTTCTCTGATTTCTATTGCATTAACAGTCTCTTGCATGTCGTCCAGTCTGCTGCTGAGCCCGTCAATGGCTTGTCGCATTTCTGCATGGTCTTTCCTGACTTCCCTCACTTCTTCCCTCAGCTCTTGCATATTTCTCTGTAGATCCATCAGCATGGTTATGACTTATTCTGAATTCTTTTTCAGGAAGATTCTGCATTTCTATCCCTTCAGGTTCCCTCTCAGGTGTTGTCTGGGTCTGGGTGAGCTTGGTCTGAACCATATTCCTCTGTCTTTTCATGTTGATAGGAGTGGTCACTGGTAGGTGCCATATGTCAGCTGGGCTCTTTAAGACTTAAAAAAACAAGCAAAAAGAGAAGGAAGAGAAAGAAAAGAAAGAAAGAAGAAAGAAAGAAAAGAAAGAAAAAGGAAAGGGAAAAAGAAAACAAACAAACAAAATGCCCACCTGAAGTGGATTCTCTAAGCGTGCTGTAGGTGTCGCTGTTGCTCCACTAATCCACATCCGCGGCAATGCTGATCTTTGTAGCTCTGGCTGGGGCGGGAACGAATGGGAAGCTGTTGTTCTCTGTATAAAGTTTTAGTGAGGCTGCTCGCTTTTCTCAGACACCAGCCAAGGGGTCCGAAGCTTCTCAGGACTCCCAGACCACTGGGCTGAGCGTGCTGGGTGATGGTGTTCCCTCGCTGGGCGCCCCGCCTCTCCGAGACTGCTACAAACCGCACGCGCTTTTCTCTTGTCCCGGGAGCTGGCTGCACGGTCCCGGCACGTTCCCGGCTCAAAACCTGCACCTTCTGCCTCTCCAATGTCCAATGCACCACATGATGTGTGTCAGCGCTCCCGGCGCAGACCACCGGGGCTGGGTATTTGGCAGACCTGCTCTTCCACTCCCTCCCGGCTCTGAATCCTCTCCTCCCGCCGGTGTGCTGGGATGGGTGAGTGCCTTGGGTGCTGCCCGGTCTCAGCTCCGTATCATACCCGCCTCGTGGGGTGCCGAGTTCTCTCAGGTGTGGCTGCACGCTGTGCGCTTTCCTGTGTGTTCTGGTCTCTCTTTTAGGAATAGTTGTATTTGCTGTATTTTCGTAGATTTATATACTTTTGGGAGGAGATTTCTGCCACCCTGCTCACTCTGCCATCTTCCCGGAAGTTCTATTTTGAGTTTTTTGAGGAACCTCCATACTGCTTTCCACAATGGTTGAACTAGTTTACATTCCCACCGGCAGTGTAGGAGGGTTCCCCCTTCTCCACATCCTTGCCAACGTTTGTTGTTGTTTGTGTTTTGGATGTTGGCCATCCTTACTGGTGGGAGGTGATATCTCACTGTGGTTTTAATTTGCATTTCTCTGATGATTACCGATGTGGAGCATCTTTTCATGTGCCTGTTGGCCATCTGAATTTCTTCTTTGGAGAAGTGTCTGTTCAGCTCCTCTGCCCATTTTTTAATTGGCTTATCTGCTTTTTGTTTGTTGAGGTGCATGAGCTCTTTATATATATTGGATGTCAACCCGTTATCGGATATGTCATTTATTAATATATTCTCCCATACTGTAGGATGTCTTTTTGTTCTACTGATGGTGTCCTTTGCTGTACAGAAGCTTTTTAGATTGATATTGTCCCACTTGTTCATTTTTGCTTTTTTTTCCCTTGCCTGGGGAGGTATGTTCATGAAGAAGTCGCTCATGTTTACGTCCAAGAGATTTTTGCCTATATTTTTTTCTAATAGTTTTATGGTTTCATGACTTACATTCAGGTCTTTGATCCATTTTGAGTTTAGTTTTGTGTATGGGGTTAGACAATAATCCAGTTTCATTCTCTTACATGTAGCTGTCCAGTTTTGCCAACACCAGCTGTTGAAGAGGCTGTCATTTCCCCATTGTATATCCGTGGCTCCTTTATCATATATTAATTGACCATATATGCTTGGGTTTATATCTGGGGTCTCTTCTATGTTCCACTGGTCTATGGGCCTATTTTTGTGCTAGTACCAAATTGTCTTGATTACTTTGGCTTTGTAGTAGAGCTTGAAGTCAGGGAGCATAATTACCCCCGCTTTATTCTTCCTTCTCAGGATAGTTTTGGCTATTCGGGGTCTTTTGTCGTTCCATATGAATTTTAGGACTCTTTGCTCTAGTTCATTGAAGAATGCTGTTGGTATTTTGATAGGGATTGCACTGGATCTGTAGATTGCTTTAGGCAGGATGGCCATCTTGACAATATTAATTCTTCCTAGCCAAGAGCAAGAGATGAATTTCCATTTATTAGTGTCCTCTTTAATTTCTCTTAAGAGTGTCTTGTAGTTTTCAGGGTATAGGTCTTTCACTTCCTTGGTTAGGTTTATTCCTAGGTATTTTATTCTTTTTGATGCGATTATAAATGGAACTGTTTTCCTGATTTCTCTTTCTGCTAGTTCACCATTAGTGTATAGGAATGAAACAGATTTCTGTGTATTAATTTTGTATCCCGCAACCTTGCTGAATTCAGATATTAGATCTAGTAGTTTTGGAGTGGAATCTTTAGGGTTTTTTTTTATGTACAATATCATGTCATCTGCAAACAGGGACAGTTTGACTTCTTCCTTGCCAATCTGGATGCCTTTTATTTCTTTGTGTTGTCTGATTGCCCTGGCTATGACCTCTAGACTTTGTTGAATAAAAGTGGGGAGAGTGAGCATCCTTGTCTTGTTCCCGATCTTAAAGGAAAAGCTTTAAGCTTCTCGCTGTTAAGTATAATGTTGGCTGTGGGTTTGTCATATGTCATATATGGCCTTTATTATGTTGAGGTACTTGCCCTCTATACCTGTTTTGTTGAGAGTTTTTATCATGAATGCATGTTGAATTTTACCAAATGCTTTTTCAGCATCAATGGAGATGATCATGTGGTTTTTGTCCTTTTTGTTGATGTAGTGGATGATGTTGATGGATTTTCGAATGTTGTACCATCCTTGCATCCCTGGGATGAATCCCAATTGATCATGATGGATGATCTTTTTGATGTATTTTTGAATTTGGGTTGCCAATATTTTGTTGAATATTTTTGCATCTATGTTCATCACTGATATTGGTCTGTAGTTTTCTTTTTTTGTGGTGTCTTTGCCTGGTTTTGGTATTAGAGTGATGCTGGCTTCATAGAATGAGTTTGGGAGTATTCCCTCCTCTTCTACTTTTTGGAAAACTTTAAGGAGGATGGGTATTAGGTCTTCACTAAATGTTTGATAAAATTCAGAGTGAAGCCATCTGGTCCAGGAGTTTTGTTCTTAGGTAGTTTTTTGATTACCAGTTCAATTTCTTTGCTGGTAATTGGTCTGTTCAGATTTTCAGTTTCTTCCTGGGCCAGCCTTGGAAGGTTGTATTTTTCTAGAAAGTTGTCCATTTCTTCTAGGTTATGCAGTTTGTTACCATATAATTTTTCATAGTATTTGCTCATAATTCTTTGTATTTCTGTGGTTTCCATAGTAATTTTTCCTTTCTCATTTCTGGTTCTGTTTATGTGTGTGGACTCTCTTTTTTCTTGATAAGTCTGGTGAAGGGTTTATCAATTTTGTTTATTTTCTTGAAGAACCAGCTCCTGCTTTCATTGATTCTTTCTATTGTTTTATTCTTCTCAACTTTATTTATTTCTGCTTAATCTTTATTATGTCCCTCCTTTTACTGACTTTGAGACTCATTTGTTCTTCCTTTTCTAGTTTTATTAATTTTGAGTTTAGACTTTTCATTTGGGATTTTTCTTCTTTCCTGAAGTAGGCCTGTATTGCAATATGTTTCCCTTTTAGCACGGCCTTTGCTGCATCCCACAGATTTTGCAGTGTTGAATTACTGTTGTCATTTGTCTCCATATATTTCTTGATCACTGTTTTTATTTGGTCATTGATCCATTAATTATTTAGGAGCATGTTATTAAGCCTCCATGTGTTTGTGGGCTTTTTAATTTTCTTTGTGTAATTTATTTCTAGCTTCATACCTTTGTGATCTGAGAAGCTCGTTGGTACAATTTCAATCTTTTAAAATTTACTGAGGTTTTTTTTCTGGTCTAGTATATGATCTATTCTTGAAAATGTTCCATGTGCACTTGAGAAGAATATGTATCCTGTTGCTTTTGGATGGAGTGTTCTGTAGATGTCCGTTAGGTCCATCTGTTCTAATATGTTGTTCAGTGCCTCTGTCTCTTTATTCATTTTCTGTCTGGTTGATCTGTCCTTTGGAGTGAGTGGTGTATTGAAGTCTCCTAAAATGAATGCATTGCATTCTATTTCCTCCTTTAATTCTGTTAGTATTTGTTTCACATATGGAGGTGATCCTGTGTTGGGTGCATTGATATTTATAATAGTTATATCCTCTTGTTGGACTGAGCCTTTTATCATTATGTAATGTCCTTCTTTGTCTCTTGTGACTTTCTTTGTTTTGAAGTCTATTTTGTCTGATACAAGTACTGCAACACCTACTTTTTTCTCCCTATTATTTGCATGAAATATCTTTTTCCATCTTTTACTTTCAGTCTGTGTATGTCTTTGGGTTTGAAGTGAGTTTCTTGTAGGCAGCATATAGACGGGTCCTGTTTTTTTATCCAGTCAGTGACTCTATGTCTTTTGATCGGTGCATTCAGACCATTTACATTTTGAGTGATTATTCTATAGGTATGTACTTATTGCCTTTGCAGGCTTTAGATTCGTGGTTACCAAAAGTTCAAGAGTAATTCCCTTACTATCTAACAGTCTAATTTAACTCACTTCATATGCTATTACAAACACAACCTAAAGCTTCTTTTTTTTCCCTCTTTTTTCTTCCTCCTCCATTCTTTGTATGTTATGAATCATATTCTGTACTCTTTGTCTATCCCTTGGGTGACATCTATTTAGTCTTAGGAATACTTCCATCTATAGGAGTCCCTCCAAAATGCACTGTAGAAGTGGTTTGTGGGAGGTAAATTCTTTCAGCTTTTGCTTATCTGAAAATTGTTTAATCCCTCCTTCAAATTTAAATGATAACCTTGCCGGGTGGAGTATTCTTGGTTCAAGGCCCTTCTGCTTCATTGCATTAAATATATCATGCCACTCCCTTTTGGCCTGTAAGGCTTCTGTTGAGAAGTCTGATGATAGCCTGATGGGTCTTCCTTTGTGTGTGATCTTTTTTCTCTCTTTAGCTGCTTTTGAAAGTCTCTCTTTATCCTTGATCTTTGCCATTTTAATTATTATATGTCTTGATGTTGTCTTCCTTTGGTCCCTTGTGTTGGGAGATCTGTGCACCTCCATGGCTTGAGAGACTATCTCCTTCCCAGATTCGGGAAGTTTTCAGCAATTACCTCCTCAGTCACACTTTCTATCCCTTTTTTTCTCTCTTCTCATAATCCTATAGTACAAATATTGTTCCATTTGGATTGGTCACACAGTTCTCTCAATATTCTTTCATTCTTAGAGATTCTTTTTTCTCTCTGTGCCTCAGCTTTGTATTCCTCTTTTCTAGTCTCTATTCCATTTACATCTCTTCTACTACATCTAATCTGCTTTTAAATCCGTCCAGTGTATGTTTCATTTCTGATATCGAGTTTCTTAATGATTGAATCTCCATCTTAAATTTGTTCCTGAGTTCTTGAATATTTTTCTGTACCTCCATAAGCATGTTTATGATTTTTATTTTGAACTCTCTTTCAGGAAGATTGGTAAGTCCAATTTCATTTGGCCCTTTTTCTGGGGTTTGTGAGATTTTGGTCTGAACCATGTTCTTTTGACGTTTCATATTTCCGTGTGGTGCCCACTAATGCACAGAAACTCCAGTCTCTGGAGCTGCTCAGCCCCTAGAGTGAGGTTGGGGGTCGTAGGGGAGTGGAGCTGGTGCCTGGGGGGAGGAAATATCTGTTTTCTGATTCCCGTCTGCGGTGTCTGTCTCCAGTGTCAGAGCCAGTGGGCCAAGCACACACTGGTAAGCCTCTCTGCTTTGCGTCTCTAGCTGTTGTAAGCGGGGCCCCCCTCTGGCTGACCTGATGCCAGCACAGTGACTACCAGTTTGCAAACGAGTGCCAGCAGGATAGGAGGAATGTGCAGCAGGCTGTGTGTCACAGTGGGGGGCCTCAGAGCTGAGTATGCAGCCAGGGAAATGGAGCACCTGAAGCTCCTCAAAATTCCCAACCAGCTGGGCCAAGCACACCCAGACAACCTTGTCCAGCTCTCCCTTCTCCTGTGCAGGAAGCTCCATGGAAACCCCACCCCTTCAGCAGCCCTCTCGCTGCTAGGAAGCCTCTCAGACTGCATACCCTTTCTCTGACACAGAGCAGCATGATGTGGATCCCGTCCTCCACAAATGGCCAGGATGTCAGTCTCTCAAGCACTCTGCCTGTTCGAGCTCCCCAATGTCCAGAGCACCACACAATATAGGCTTCCGCTCACAAAGCAGATCTCCAGGGCTAGGTGCTCAGCAGTCCCAAGCCTCCAACCCCTCCCAACTCTGTTTCTTTTGCTCCCGCCAGTGAGCTGGGGTGAGGGAAGGGCTTGTGTCCCCCCGGATTAAGGCTTTCATACGTTACCCTGTTTTGTGAGGTCTTCTCTGTTCGTGGTCTATATGCAGTCTGGTTCAGCCTTCTTTTGTCTTACTGTCTTAGGGTTAGTTGTATTAATTAACTATATTTTTGTACTATTTGTGGTTTTGGGAGGAGTTCTCCGTGTCACCTCTTACACCTCCATCTTGAATCTCCCCTCGTCCCATGTGTTTTGACAAAGAAGCTAGGATGAGGATTTGAAAGTGTTAATGTGAGATTGGTTGAGGCAAAAATACTGATTTGTGGATCGGTGAATGCTTACATGTGCTTGCCCCCACATTGTAGACCGAGTCTTTACAATCAAATTCTATAACCAGTAGGGGAAAATGAAATGCCCTCAGGAAGAACTCCTTTTTTTGTAAAGGCATTTATGTGCTCAGCCCCTCCTCCCTCCCCCAGTTAAAATATCTCTTTAGAGAAAACACAGGTAGAGAAAACACAGTGTCAAAAGAATGCCCTGAGATGATGGGTTTTCTACCCCAAATCTAACCCATTGAATCAAAGGGCTTTGCTTAGAGGACAATGCGGATGACTTTGCAAGGGTCTGTAGGAGACAAGTTAAATAAGACTGCTCAAAAACAATCTTATTCTCTTGTTTCAGCTTCATTGGAGAGCAGCTCTTAGCTGGAAGGTCTGTGGAGCCAGAACAGTTTGAGTCCGTGACAATCTTTTTCTCCGACATCGTTGGATTCACAAAACTGTGTTCTCTCAGCTCCCCCTTGCAGGTTGTAAAGCTCCTTAACGACCTGTACAGTTTATTCGACCACATCATTGAAAGTTATGATGTGTATAAGGTGAGAGGCCTGGCTCCTGGGTTGTGAGGGACCGCGTGCTCACTGCTGGTCGGGCATGTGTGAGGGTGAGCCCAGCCTGAGATGCCAGCTGGGAGGAAAGCTGTATTTCAGGCTGGCAGTCAATCTCAATTCATGGCAGACACTCTACATTTTACTCCTGGATGCTTCCTGGCAATGGCCTTGATCAATCACAGGTGTATGTGCTTGTCAAAAATCATCAGTGTTCCCTGTTTCCTTCCATCATTTTATTTCACGGTAAATGCATTTCTAAAAGAGGCATTGACCTTCTACTGGCTGATCCCTCCAGTCCTCTCCTGACTGTATTTCCTTCAGATCAGAGAGGCTCTTAATCCCCTTCAGAGGTTGCCTCTGGGTCTTGTGTGAATCTCACTTATGTGGCCTTGATCTTTAGCAATTCAGGTGAAGATAGACTCCCCAGTTCAGACTATCAGACAACTTACCTGCCTAGTACTAGTCTGGGGTTGTATGAATATGGTCACCTAAAGTGAAATACAGTTTTGGATGGAGGATAGAAGAACTTGTAATTTGGCTCCATTCAGGTGGTGGTGATGGCAGTTTTTGGTGTTTTGTGACTTCCAGTTGGACCAGATCATGACTCCAGGGCCGTTGTTCACACATGCCGGGTGAGGAGCCCCAAGGGCACCAGGTCTGGCCATGATCACAGGGCTCCTTCTATGGCCCTGGAGCCAGGGAGCCCCGAGGGACAGTGGGATCATGTCCCTTGGTGACATGTTCTCAATGGTCATCCCCCAGCGTTGTCCACAGATGTTCCCTCTGTTGAAGAGTGAAAGGATGGTTTGGATAATCTCAGAGAGCAGATCACACACACCCAACAAAAACAGAGCCCGCACTGTCTAGGAGGGCATCTGTCTTGCCGATGGGTTTCAGCTCCAGGCAAGTTCGCTATGGATTCAATGTGACCAAAGAAATTGACAGCAGAATGTTCTTTGGGGTGAAAGGGTTTATTACCCGGCTTGTTCTCCTGGCGGTAGGTCGAGCACTAGTGTCTCTGCCTCTGCCCAGAGCACTGGGCCAAGCTCTCTATATAGCACAGTAATAGCTTATTGCCTAAAGGTGTGGAAGCAGTAGCCTTGCAACAGGCCAGTTACACCATCAGGTGGTTTAAGTTCAGTGAGGATCCTGGCCATAGGAACCCCAACTTCCCCACACTCCACCCCTCCAGGAATCTCGCCTTACAATCTACATGCTTTCCATCTTTCTCAATGGTCCCTGTGCGAGAAAGCTGGAGCACTGTAACCAGATTCCACACAGCAACAGAGGCTAACAACAACTTAGAGATAATAAAAAATTAAGATACAGGTAACAAAAATTATAATAATCTTCAAGCCAGAGGAAGTTCCCAATCCACAAAGACTTTAGGAGCGATAAGACACATGTTTTAATGCTACCAATATAGGCAAATCTTGTTCATCAGGTAGAATGCATGCAAGAGAGTGGTCCTGTGGTCCTGTGATAAGACTGTAGCAGGAAGATGGTCCCTTCCAGGTCTAGTATACCATACTTTTACTCCTCTCCCATGGGAGTTACTGAAGGGTCTATATATAGTGCCACTGGAGGTGCATGCACTGGCCATAATGATAAAACAAAACGCCCTGGTAAGATGCTCCTACCTTCTGGCCGTTCAGGATATACTACTGTGACCTTTGGTGGCCACTCTGCTGTTATTCCAGGAATACACAGGAGGCCAGCTTCCAGCGCTTGTCTCCAAGGTGCCAGGAGAGCCAGCCATCGTTGGTCCATGTGTCAAAAGGTCCAAGGCCATGCCCACTCAATGGAGTCTCCAGGGTTCAGTGCAGTTGGTGCTGGCAGCAAGATGTTATTCTGGTGGCCGAACCTCGGCTTCAGTGATTCCTCCTTGGTTTGCACTTGCAGTTGTATAGGGGAGGCTGCCATATGTGTTAACATGTCTACGGGGCTCAGGGCTCCCTTTTGGGGTCTCTCATTCAAACGTCATAGCACGGTCCATAGGCGGACTGACCATCCCGCAGACTATTGGTATCTAACTTTAGTCAGGATTTTAACAAGCCATTGTGCCTCTCTATCATGCCTGCTGTGGTAGGATTGTATGGCACATGAAACTTCCACTTGATTCCCAGCTGTTGCACCCATTCTTGCAGTGTATGTCCAGTAAAATGGGTGCCCTGATCACTCTCAATTACCTGTGGTCAGCCATAGGCAGCAAAGAGACACTCCAGGCCGTCTGCTGGTCTGCACAATGGGTAGGAAAAGCAACCAGAAGTCCAGTAGCTGTGTCCACACAGGTCATCACATACCAATATCCTTCTGACACAGGTAGAGGCCCAATATAGTCTATCTGCCACCTGACGAGGGGTATAGGCCCCTTAGCTATTGTCCCATGTTGTTGTGGAACTCAGTGTAAGTCCCTTTTGGAGCACACAACACACTCCTGCCAGGATCTACTAACTTCTTCAAAGGTCAAAGGCAAGCCCCACCGACGGGCTACAGCCCACATTGTCTTTTGCCCTGCATGCAACAAACGCTGATGTAGCCATTGGGCTACATCAGAGGCAGGCTTTCCTATAAACCAACCTATCTTGGCCAATTTATCTGCTTCATCATTTCCTGGGGATGCCAGTGGCAAATGACCTGTCACATGGTAATCTGTAATTATTTTAGTCTGACCACAGGCCCATAAGTCTTGCCACAATTCTTGCCCCCAAAGGGGTTGGTGACCAACCAGCCAGTTGGCATGGTACCAGGTTGGTAGCCACAGGGTCAAGCCCCGATAGACAGCCCAGCTGTCAGTGCAGACAACTATAGAAGAGGTATTCCTGGCTGATCACAAGCCACATGGCCCGCAACTCTGCCCATTGGCTGCTCTTCCCCTCACCATCTTCCATCCATATTGTCTCAGTCTTAGGATGGAAAGCTATGGCCCTCCATTTTGGGGGCTGCCCACAGCTGGAGCCATCTGTGTACCATGCATCTTCGGGTATAGGGGCTCTTCCCTCCCGGTAGGAACTCTTTGCTACTAATGGTTCAAAAGCAAGTTCTTCCTGCTTTTCACTAGTATATGTCACCAGCCCCAACACACGTTGGAGTTCTTCACTCAAGGGGCTACTAGAAAGGGCACTACGCTGCTGTAGGTAAGCACCCAACTTGGCAAGTGTAGGTGCTTGTGCCATGCCACTCCTTGGCTTTTGGATCCAGTCTTGTACCCACCCCAAAATGGGATAGGTGGTTATTACCTTTATCGGGGCCATTCCAGTGATGGGTTCTGTAGCCAGCAAGGTGTGATACATGGCAGCAAGTTGTTTTTCTATCAAAGTGTATTGTACCTCTGCCCCTTTCCAGAGTTGTGACCAGAATCCAGCGGGTTGGCGAGTTCATTCAAGCTCCTGCCAGAGACCCCAGCCATAACCGTCGTCAGTGACATGAATGTCCAGCTCACAGGGCCTTGATGGGTCTACACACTCAAGGCCTGCACGGCCTTGACTGCCCATTTTGCTGTAGTAAAGGCAGATGCACATGTCTCATCCCAGTCCCACCTGATGCCCTTTTGTACTAACCGGTATAAGGGCTTCAGAATTTGTGCCAAGTGCGGGATAAACACTCTCCAGTAGCCTAGAAGACCCAGAAACTCCTGTAGCAATGCTACAGTCGTGGGGGTAGGAAAGGCTTGGACTTAATCCATAACTGCTTCTGGTATCACTTTGGTCTTACCTGACCAGATGACCTCCAAGAATTTGACAGACAAACCAGGTCCCTGAACCTTGGTGCTGTTCACAGCCCATCCTTTCTACTGTAAATGTTGCAGCAGTCTAGCTGCTGCACCTTCTAGATCTGAAAGAGAATTGGATGTGAGCATGACATCATCAATATAATGGTACAGCTGCACCATTGGCAGTTTCTCCCATGTAGCCAAGTCCTGGGCTACAAGTCCATGACAGATGGTGGGGCTGTGGAGGTATCCCTGTGGGAGGATGGTGAAAGTCCATTGCTGTCCTTCCCACGTGAAGGCAAACTGTTCCTGACTTTCCTTCTCAATGTTAATGGAAAAGACGGCATTAGCAAGATCTACCACATAATGATATGTTCCTAGTTCATGGCTGAGGGTATCCATCAAGCCTGCAATAGAGGGGACAGCAGCATGCATAGGGGGTATGACCTTATTCAGTTCTCTGTAATCCACAGTCATATGCCAGGAGCCATCTGGCTTTTTTACTGGCCACACTGGGGAATTGAACAGACTATGGGTGGGCTTTATAATACCCACCTTTTCCAGCTCCTGGAGAGTTTCCAATCTCTTTTTGCCCCCTAGGCAGTTTGTACTGTTTGGTATTAGTCACCCACCGAGGTACAGGCAAAGCTATGGGTGGGTGCCGAGCATGTCCCCTCAGAACTGCCTTCACCACATGTACTCTCAGCCTGAACTCACCTGCAGTGGTCCGCAACCATAGACCGTGCAGGATATCAATCCCCAAAATATACTCAGGGATAGGAGATATATACACGGTATACTCTTGGGAGTAGACGCCCTATTCCCAAAGGGATTTGGGCTTTTTTCACTCTGATAGTCTTCCCCACGTATCCATCTATGATAGTGGGGGTCCTGGGGAACCCTCAGGGTTACCATGAATCAGTGAACATTCAGCCCAAGTGTCCACCAGAGCCAGGACACATTGTATGTTCACTGGGGACCAATGGATAGCTATTTCAACATGTGGTCTCCGGCCCCCCCTGGTCCCTCAGGACAGATACCTTGACTTTCCCCTCAGTCAAACCATGTTCCCCAATCACCTTCCTGTGTGGGCTCAAGTGAGGTTGGCTTGCTTTCCAGCAGGAAGTCTTGTAAACACACAGGCTGGACTCATGGCTCTGTCTCTGATCTCTGCCTCTTTGGTCTTAATGGCTGGAACTGCTGCTCTGGTTTCAGCTGTTGCCATAGCTCTAGTAAGATCCTATTTGACTTCCCATCTAATTTTCTTCCATCTGCTCCTGCCCGTATTAAATCAACCCACATCTGGGTCCTTGTAACCTTCATGGGGCCCTGTAAATTCTTCTTGTGAGCAACAGGTCTTCTCTCTTTCCAAGTTCTCGTTGCTTCAGCCTCTCCTAAGTCTGCTACTGTACGTGTCACCTTGCTTATGGGATGCCCTAAGTGAGGGGAAAGAACGGTCACTAGAGACCCAAAGAGGGATGTAGGAGCTGTTTGAAGTACAATATTTCTCATCCCAGTAGTGAAAATCTCTTCATCTGGGCCATAATTCTCTGGACTATAGATGGCATTTCTCATGCCTAGCTCTCGTAGCACCTGTTGGAGTTCAGCATATGTCTGCCATCTAACAGGAGAGGATGGTAGATCACCTGGACAGGGCCACACAGCACAAAGTGCAGCATGAGCCAATCGAGGAGGGAGTGACTCCCTGGGGTCTGATGTGCATTTTGCAATCGCTGCCTCAAGGCAGGCTGCACTGTCAGGGAAGACAGCTTTCCCATCTCTGACCCCGACAGAACAATTCCATCCACCCCTAAGTCCCACAGATGCAGGAGCCAAGCTGATATTGACTCTGAGGGCTTCTGCCTAAACCGGGAACCCAAAGCCACCAGCTCAGCCCGAGTATAGGGGCGGACCATAGAGTGCTCCACGACCTGGGGAGGGGGCTGCTCCTCTCCTTGGGGAACCTTCAGCTGCTGGGTCTTTATTTTCTTTACAACCACTGGGCGGGCTTTCAATACAGGAGGCGCCAGTGCCTCCGGCATCACCCCTTCGTCTTTCTCCAGCTCTTCCATTTCTGGGGCTGATGGCACCTTTCTCTCCCCTCCCCCGAGTGCCTCCTCTGCTACAACCTTATGTAACCAAATACATTTTTCCTTTTTGTAGTATCCTTTGGTTTTATATACCCTTGAAGATCTGATGACCTTTTGTATTTCAGAGAAGGGACAGTTTTTAGACAATCAAAAATGGTAACCTCTTACACCTCTTGGAATTTAAGTACTGTTTCCTGCTAAGTCTATCAAAGCCTTAAAAAGAAGTCTTATTTTCCTAAATACATTTATCAGTTAAAAATTAAATTTCAATTTGTAATTTTGATTTCTAGTACTTCTGGGTCAAAATAAAAATAACTTGGTTAGACTGGAAAAAGAATGAACTTAAATGATTGGATGACGATATTTAAGCTGCAGTCGCCTCCATAATCAAGGCCAAGTTGTGTGTGTATAAAAGATCTCATTTGTGTAGTCTTACAAGGCTAATGGAGGCATCACTGAGGCTTTATAAATAATGTAAGTTGTGTATAATGTAGAATCTCTAGAGACGGCAGAGAAAGCATCATTACCAGCCTTTTCAACCTGCTTGAGATCTTAAATTGATTTACATTACTGAACTGGTGCAAAATGATACATCAGGATGACATGGGGTCAGCCTGTAAAAGTCTATGATGTCAGCCTATTAGTTCAGTCATCATAATTAAACCATATTACAGGGGCAGCTAAGCAGGAGTCTGGCGTTATACTTCAGATATGGGTGGTACATGGATTATGTTTATAGTGGAAAGGCCAAACTGGCCAGGAGTACTAGTGTTTCTGAAAGAGGGAAAAGCTTTGTGAACTCTGATTTTCTGAAAAAAATTGAAGTTAAATGTACGGATGTTCAGTGTACGTTGTCTAAGAAGATTTTCATTTGGTAGCGGAGAAATAGCCGCTTGGGTGGTGCTGATATAAGGACCTTTGCAGCTCCAATCAGTGTACTGACTCATGCTGGGAGCTTGAATTTAACTTGGCCTTAGGGACCTTCTAAAATATCAGAGGACCACATATTTCTTATATCTGATCCTTTCATTAGCACTGGGTTGCACTGTATTGATGTATCAGCTGACATGTTATTTAACTAGTCATAGTTACCAGGTCTCCACTGAAAACAAAGATGTTTGAATGAGCATATGAACAATTCAGGAAAAGAAGACCCTTGTTTTTTGCTTAAATTTCTGGCAGTTAATTTATGGGTCATCTAAGAGCTCTGCTGTCCAGCAAGTCAGCCATAGCCACATGTGGGTATTTAAATTTAAATTAATTACAAATTTAAAAAAATGTATCTTCTCAATAGCACTAGCCACCTGTGGCTAGTGGCTGCCATATTAGATGATGAATGTAGAACATTCCATGAGCACAGAAGGTCCTCTTGGACAGTATTGCTCAACAATCTTTACCTACCTCACCTCTTCCTCCCTTTCTCTTCATCTTTCAGTTTCCTCTTTGCTTGTTAACTTCTGCTAATGAGTTTGTGGGTTCAAGGAAGAAAGAAGTACATCAATTACGTTTGCTACTTACTAGCTGCTCTTGTTAAAATAAAACACATTTTTGGAAATGACAGTTGAAGTACTGGATAAAATGAGGTTAACTTTTCTGTGGATCAAATTTGAGTTCCTAATTTGAGTTAGAGCTTTGGGTAGGAGAAATCATGGTAGCCAATTTTTTCTGAGTTTTTACTGTGTGCTTGTTTTGAATATTCATATCTCATTGAAGCTTCAAAACTTAACATGTATTGTCAATACCATAATTTTCAGGTAAAGAAACTGAGTTCACACAGTGATTCAGTGTCTTGCCTCAGGCTACATAACTAGTGAGTGTGGTTTACAATCTTAGCTGGGGTATAAACAATGCAGTCTAGAATACCCAAATAATCACTGTTCTGGGTTTTACCATTCCAGTTTACACGTGACTTTGCTTTTCTTTTTTAGGCCTTTAGCCAAATTTGCCCTTCACTGTGCTTTTCTAAACTATCTTCCATTGTCCTCTTTTAAGTGCTTAAGAAACATAACATTAATACCTATCTAAGCGGAACATAACTGGAAGTATAAATCTCACATAAAAATAAGGCATTTCAAAGCCATATTAGTTTTATCTCTGCTTTTCTGAAGAATCCCTGCCTCTTTCAACTCTCGTGTTTTTCTTGTAATGTCACAAGCTGCTACGCCTGAAGAGGGAAGTCCTAGTAGTTCAGTTTATTTCATCAAAACTAGTCTTTCCTTAGCTGTTAAACACAGCACCTTGAGGTAAAAATAGTTCATTGCTAATTCTGGAAATTTTATTTCTCACATTTAATGTCTACTTTTGTGTAGTCTTAACAGTTCAGTTGTTCTTAACATTTTTTTCCCTTTGGTCAGGGATGAAACTGTGGGTCCTACGTCTTCTCACTCCCACCTTCCGATCCAAAAATGTCTATATGCCCTGGTGTGCTTGTGTGTACACTTAAGTACCCAAATTGCATGGCATTTCAGGACAGCCATGAAACTGCCTTGCCGAATATGTTCATAAACGTTACTATTTGTAACTTCCTTTATGGAAAATGGAGATACTTAGTGTTAAAAGCTGCTTTCAAGATTTTCTAGTCCAGTTGGCTCCTATCCAGTTGGACAATCTGAGGCCCAGAGAAGATAACCAACTTGCCTAAAGTCACCCCTCTAGTGATTGGAAAAGGGAAAGCCAGAATTTGGATCGGTCTTACTGTTGTTGAGTTTTTGTTTTTTCCAACCACACTTGCTGTGTTCCTGAGGCTTTTGGTCTTAGCATCTCCAGTATAATTTGGGGAGGGAAGAAAGAAGAATTTCTTGGCATCATATTGACTTTTTGTACCTAACATTGTTTGAGCTGAGTAGGAATCAAGTCTGACAACCTCAGAGCAAAGTTTTTTACAGATTAAAATTAATGTGTTTTTTTTTTAAGAAATGGAAAGAAAAGCCCTGCATCTAATTTAGTCGTTGGGACCTTACTAGAAAATGGGAGATCAAGAGTGTACAAAGTTCAATTAAACCAGGCAGTTCTGCTATATGAATCTCATCTTTTGACTCTACAGCATATTCCTAACCAAAAGCTAAAGTTTGGGGTATTTAGGGAAGGAGCTGGGGGTATTAGGGAGTGAATTGGAAAAGTCTGAGAAGGAAAAGGATAATTTCAATACAAAAAGGTAGAGAAATTTGATGTCATAAAATGACTTTGAGGCTAATGAAATATTCTTCATAATTTTATTTCCATATGTGTTTTTACTTCCTCCCTCCTTCTCTCTCTCTCATTACTGGATTACCAATTTATTATAAAGGATTCAACAAACACATGGGGCAAAGTATGGGAAAATGGCACAGAGCTTCCGTGTCCTCTCCACATGTTCTACTCTCCCAGCACCTATATGTGGAGGGTCTAGTTTTACTTTTGGTACCAAGACTAGAATGGCATGCTTGATAAAAAATAGGGGGGTTTCATCTTTGCCTCAAAGTGAAATCTTTTTATATTCCTTTGCTACTGTTACCTGGTAGTAAATTTAGTCTAATTTGGTGGTCTGTCATCTGTTTTGTAGGAAAAAATACCTGAAATATTTTTAATACTTGTTCTGAAGTAACTTTTGGTGCATTATTAAGGTGGTGTCAGTTTTAGAGATGTACATACAGCATGCCTAGCTAACATTTACAGCTATTGGTGGTGGGCATGAAGAATCAAGCAGGCTCTGTGGATATTCATTTGCATAAGGAAAGCTGTTTTTCAGATGGAAAAAGCCAAAATTTCCTAAGTAGTTCAACTCCAGTGACTACATCAGCGTTTTAGGAAGGTACTGGAATTATAGTATTTGAGCAGTTTAATATCTTTGTGGTTTTTGTTATTAGATAAAATCAGAACTTTAGAGAAGACTCCTTGAAAATAAAGCATCAAACTTTCTAAGGTTTGAGGGAGTCCTTACCTGGTTATTCTCCCAAATCTGCCCCATCCCTAGTGTTCAGATAAGGATCCTTATTCTCCTGTAAGAACCCAGGTCTGTGGTGTGATGCTTTTGGTCTTAGCATCTCCAGTATAATTTGGGGAGGGAAGAAAGAAGAATTTCTTGGCATCATGGTTTCTTAACTAATTTTATCGAGACAAGCCTGAATTTAAAGAAGGAACACATACACAAAGGTTGATTAAATATGCTTTTGAGCTCATGAAGTAAATAATCATGGCGCCATGTTTGCAAAGAGGAAAATAGAAGTGTCTAACTATTGATTCAAAAATATATACATAATTTTAAAATACTTTATTAGTAGGTTTCTCTTAATTTTAGCATAGTTGTACTATAGTATTTTTTTCCTGTAATCTCAGTCAAGCTATTCATTTTTCTCTTCTTGCCTATCTTTTGTGGTTTCTTTGTGGTGTGCTTATGCTAAGTAGGAGTATTTCAGCCCTTCATAGCTTTTTTCTTTCATTTTCAAACAGCACAAGGAGAAAGGGAACTAATTATCTTTCTGCTATTATAATTAGGCATTAAATTAAGGCATTATTTAGTTAGCTAAATGCAAGATCTTTTTTTTGTTTAGATTGAAAGTATTTCTTTTTTGATGGAGATGGGATATTAAATATATCCTTATTTGATAATTTCTTGCAGTACTGTAATGAGTACCTGCGTCATGGATATTCTGAGTGACTGAATAATTAATGAGAAGATACACACAAATGAAATACTAAATGCGACAACCTTGTGAGAGTTGTAACAAGTTGTATGGACAACTCACAGGAGGACCACTGTGGTGTGGAAGGACATGTGGGTTTGCATACGTAGGCGGGAGAGAGAGTCTAGGCAGAGTAGTTGAGTGGAAGACTAGGGAAGAAAGCGTGAGTGTTGAGGGTGTCTACACCAGCAGAACTTTCTGCAGTGATGGAAGTGTTCTGTATCTGTGCTGTACAGTGCAGTAGCCACTAGCCAAAAGTGGCTGCTGAGCATCTGAAGTGTGGGTAGGGCAACTGAGGAGAACCGCATTTTTAAATATTAATAAATTTATGTTTAAATAGTCACCTGTGGCTGTCATAGTGGACAGAACAGATCTGCAGCCCAGTAAGCAGTGCTGTCTGACCGCAGCGGGTATTCTTGATGCAGCCCTGTATGAAGAGGTGGCAGAGATGTTCCGGAAGGTGAAGTTGGGGGTGAGATTTGAGGACCTTAGAGTTCCAGGTTAAGGAAGCATTGTGAAGTCACTGAAGGTTTTGGAACAGCAGTTTGGATTGGAGTCGGGGTAGAACCCTGATGCTAGGAGATTAACAAGAAAACTGTTTGAGTTATTGATGTACTGTGAGATGGGTTTTGTGACCAAAGAAAACACTTGGTGGTTATTTGGCTATAGGGGAATGGGAGGGAGGTGTCAGAGATTTCTTAAGTTTACAGCTTGAGTGGCTGGCAAATTAATAAATAAAACCTTCACTTAAGAATAAGGAAAAACTGGTTGTAGAAGAAATGAGTATTGTGCAAATGATGAATTAAAATTGACATGTTGAGTTTAATGTGGGTTATCTATGTAGAAGTATTCTTCAAGCAAGTTGAAGATACATACCTAAAGCTCAGGGAAGTGCCAAGCATTCAGTATAGATTCCCAGCAGTCATTCCCTGGAAATGATGGTTGACTTCTAAGAGCGAATGGGTATCCTGAGAGAACCAAGAAAGAGAAAGCTGGTGGGGTTGAATTTTCCATTGAAGCCTACAATTAGGACTTAGTAGAAGGGAGAGGCATATTTTAAAAGTAGACACAAAAAGGAGCTGAAAGAAAGGTGTTGGGCTGCAGGAGCCGTGAAACCAGGAATCCAAGGGAAGAGAGATTCCAGAAGTGGGTCCAGAGGGGGAGATGTATGGCTCATGGTGATGCAGAAAAGGTCAGGTAACCATGTTAATGCAATGGAAGTGAAGAGACTGAATTATGTTAAGAAATGAAAGATGATATATGCTCTCGGGTGACTTATGTTTCAGAATGATAATCCCTCTTCATTTTGTAAGGTTGAAAAAAGAAGTCAGTGGACAGAGAACAATTAAAGATGATAGAGCTAGTGAGCTGGAGCACGTGTGACAAAACACTAACCATGGTAGGGAAGGAGAGTTGTCTGAGAAAGCAGAATAGGGTCCAAGTTAGAAGAAAGCAGATGGGAGAGCTCATGCCAGCTTGTCCTGATTTTCCCAATAGTGTGGGAGGCACCCGCCTTCATTGGGATGGTGAGGTGGGGGAATCTGCAAATGGTATTGGAAGTTTAAGAACAATGGGGAAGTCCTGGAAGAACCACCAAAGGCAGTGTGCCAAGGGAATCTATGGGGAATTCAAAGTCTAAACAGCGGCTGTGAGGCTTGGGGGAAGTCTGATGTGGTTGTAGGGAAGACTAGGTAATTGTTACTTCCTACTTCCTAGTGTAACTTGGTGACTTGATAGTAAGTTTGGAGATAAATGTTGGTAGAGAAGATTGGGCCTAGCGATAGCAAATCAGTTAAGAGATAAGGCTTTAGAATAACTTCCTGGGTTAAGACCAAGCTCTAGCACTTTACTTGTTTTTTATAACTTTTGGGAACACTACCATTCACTTTTATACCTCCCTTTTCCTCATGTGAAAAATAGAGATAATAGTATCAGTTTTAGGATTGACAGTGAGATGAAATGAGTTATACTGCCATATTTCATCTAGCCCAAGATGCTGCTAATTGTAAAACATTTCCTGTACTACTGAGGAAAAACTGTCAATTAGACGTGACTTAGCCATTGATAGTAAATTTCCTGATTTCAGAGGTGTTAAAATGTGGGAGAGGGAAGGAGCATCTTACCGTCAGTGAAGGATGGAATATACATAAAGGACTTAACGTAGGACCTGGCACATCTTCAGCATTCAGAAGATGTTAGCTATTCATAAAAATCAATGTGGTATTAGAGTCTAGAATGTTAGTGAGAGCAATATCAAATCCAATCTAGATAAGGGGTCACAGGTTATAAGTAGTCTAATGGCCTAAATAGAGATGAGTTAAGCAGTGGGAATCCTGGTAGTGAAATTGTGAAATACCAAGTTTGGGAATTTGTAGATGGAGCATTTCCCTGACAATTGTAGATAAATGTTTTTAAGAAAAATATAGTAATTGGAATAAGAGAAGAATGCTCTTTAATGATTTAAAGAAGTTACATAAATTGCCCAGAGCTTTTAAAAGTAAGTTTCTGAATTTATCTGTGGCTTTTATTACAGTATTCATTAGTGTTTAAAAATGTTTTTTATTGTACTTGATATCCAATCTATTGGTTTCAGGTGTACAACATAATTTACATTATGAAATGCTCACCCCAGTAAGTGTAGTTACCATCTGTCACCGTACAGAGATATTACAAAGTTATTGGTTGTTTTCCCTATGCTGTACTTTTCATCTCTGACTAAAATTTTTTTCCATTAGAGTAATACATGCTCAGTGCAGAAGGATTCTGGCTTGGATTCTTATTAAAGCATCAGAAGGAAAGAAGGAGATTGATTTGTACCATTTCATCAAGAAATGAGGGATGGGTATTAATAGCCAGCTAAGGAGCCCTTCTAAATGTGACTCCAAAGACAGAAATCATATAAAGGAATATTTTTTAGATTGACAGCATTTATGTGACCAAACCCATACTTAAAATGACCAAACATGTACCCAGATACAACCTTCCGGATAACAAACTTGCAGCAAGTTACTGTTTTTTGTAAGAAACCTTGTAAATCAATAGGAATACACCACCCCTAATAGAAAAATTGGTAAAGGACAAGCAATTCACAAACAAATGAAATGCAAACTACTGATTAACAAAATGTTTTGCTGTATCCTGGATCAGACTCCTTATTAGAATGGAGATGATGTCATCTCTTTTACCTCATTGTGTCACTCTTCTGGACCTGAAAATGTCAGTCTGGGAAAACTGGGCTATTCTCATTGAAGCCAAAATTTCCCAGCTGCCTAAGAGAAGCTGGAGTTAAAAGAAGTACCGTGTGTACATGAGCTGGGGTTTTAAGACACAGGCCTCCATCCCATTTTATTTGATGTTACCCTACTCTTCCCCATTACATGATTTTGGGCTAGGAGTCTCCTCATTAAAGTATGAAGTCTTCCCAGCCATTTAGGGGCTATCAGTTACACAGTTTCCCAATCAACTGGCATGATTGATGAGCCTTAAAGACACCAGTGCTTCATAGAGCACATCAAAATGTGTCTTTTTCTATCATGCCTGAGTTGCAGTAGATTTTATTTAGAGTGGCATTTCCTTATTCATGAGAGACAGTGATGGTCTTGAAATATGGTTTTGATTATTGAGATGGATTAGTTCATAAGGTATTAAAGTGAGAAAAGTTCTCCCACATATTAAATGCTCTTATAAACTGAGAAACATTTAAAGAGGCATCAGCATTTCATTCCGAGATTTTCTTTTAAGGGTAATAGTGATCATGGGTGTAAAAAAAGGCTATTCACATGCTGCCCTAGGGAAACATCTGCTGTTTATTGAGATCCTTACCTAATGGAAGAACACCCAGTCTTACCTCAGCATTGAGTTCTTACGTAGCCGCTAGACAGAATTTGTCAGCATCTTCTGCTTCACCATCGCCTTTCTTTTAAATCATCTGTAAATATTTCAAAGATGGAGGTGAAAGGCTTTTAGATCTCATCCACAGGCTCACCATGTGGCCTGTTACCATCTCAGTCCCATCCTTCAGTCCTTCCTGAGTGACCGTGACTGTGAGTGAAGACTAGATGCATTGGTCTGACTTGTCTCTCAAACTTTAAGCTAAGTTGGAGAGGGAGGATGGGCGTTTGGAAAATGGGTCTTAATTTTATCAAAGACAGTAACTTTTCATGAAAGGGAATAATAATGATGTGGTGAATATTGCTTTAAAAACTGCATATTTAGCCCTTATTGGAGCTCAGGACTGCTAATTGTATATAGCTTGCCATCTCATCTATTACAGTTTCCTGTTTTGCATTTTGCCCATGGCTGGGTGATGCAGTCTCACATAAAATTAAAAAGAACCTCCTATTTTCTCTGTATTCATGTTTGTGTGCTCAGGATTTGTATTTAGTTTGTTCAAGCTTGAGAGAATGTTTGTTTCAACCAGTGGATTGTTTTTCTGTTAACTACGAAGAAAATTAGCTTGATTAACATTTAAATGACTGGCACAAAATCTGTATTTATAGCATTTATTTGAATATCAACACTGAACAGTTTTGTCTTGTCAGATTGTATAGGCTAAGATGTTGATCTGTATTCCAGGAAGGCTTTTTTAAAAAGGGGTTCTGCCTTTCATTAAGCCAGTATTAATTCAACAAGCATAATATCATGCATTCCTACTGTGCATACAACACTGAGCTGTATTTGGGGAAGGATAGAGAAATGTGTAAGTCAGTTTCTGCTTTGAAAAAAAACAATCTTATTGGTAAGAGTATACAGTATCTTACTGGTAAGAGACTAGAATACTAAGAAAATTTAGGTAATAAGCCATCATTGTTAATGTTAAATAGTCTTAGTTTGGAGGTATTTCTTTCATAATTGGGATAGTCTTTCAAAATCAAGGGTTTGGGAAGGTAAACCGATGCAGTTGGTAGAGCTCTTACTTCCTGCCCACTTCTATCTCAGTTGATCTTTTGAGTATCTGTATTTGTAATTCTGTTCATAGTGTATCTTTTATACAGTTTGATAACGTTGGCACTTGAGCTGAAGACCTTGTAACTTTGAGGAACAATACAAACCTGCTTGTCTAGTCTAGCTTTTCGTTTTATAGCTTTTATTACAGTTACCCTATTAACTCTTCAGACTGAGTTCCTTGAGGGTATATGGGCAGTGTCTTTGTGTTGGCATAATGGTTCTCACTTGTCTGCATATCAGAAACACGGGAACAACCACCGCTACAAAAAAAAAAAAGCATGAGCCCACCCCTAGCGGATCCTATTCAAGGGTTGTGTCAGGGAGCTTATAAGAAGAACCACAGGTAAGCTTAACATACACCATCATTAGGAGGACTTGTGTGTTGTAGTAAGTTCATGGCAGGTATGAACTATGTCTTTTATACCCAGCAGCGTTTAGCACTGTGACACTTGGTGCAGGTGCTCAAGACATACCAGGAATTCTGAGAATTGGTGGATTGTTTCACTCCCCGCTTTTGTCTTATGAAGAAAGGGTATGTGTGTTTGACATTTTTGCCTTTTGCCTTGAAGGAATCAGCAATTCCTTGAGTCCTAGAGTCTATATGTGGAGCTAAATAAAGGTACTGAAGCCTGAGCGCTTAGATTACATGAAGAAAAGGAGAGGAAAAGTGTGGTGGAATAGAGCAGTGGTTCATCTGACAATGTCTGGAGGAATGTCAGGTTGTCACACTGTGGGGAGGGCAGCGGTATTTCTACCAGCATTTAGCAGGTGGAGGGCAGGCATGATGTAATACCCTATGATGCTAAGGTTCAGAAACCCTGGTACAGAAAAAGTGGGGGGGGGAGGGATCAGGAGGCACGTAAGGTAATGGAAGTGGTAGTGTCACCGACTGTAGCTTTCGCCCCACCAGTGTGCAGTTTGCTTATCTTTTCCCTACTACTCATCCCCTCACCCAGATCCTCCAGAGTTCGGAGTACTATTTTTTTGTTATTCTCTATAGGTAGCATTGTGACTGCCAGCTATGTATTAGCCATTAAAATGCATGTTTAATATTTAACCTATAATGAAATAATGATACATGAAAGAGTCCTTTAGTTACATTTTCTCCATTTCTATATCTGCTTGAATAGAAAAGTATTACCTTAAGAAAAAAAAATAAGCCAGTAATTTCTGTTCCACTTTTATGTTTTCAGTAAAGGACCCTAAGAATAATCAGTGGGAATGTAAAGAAAATTAATTTCTTAAAAGGAATTTAATTTTAATGTTTCACATGGCTCATCATAAAAGACTATTAAGAGTTGAACATATATATGGGCTTTGGTGTGAAGTAATAGTGTCAATTTCCTTATGTCTTATTGAGCTACTGTTCATAACTTCTTACCCCTATTCTTGGCTCTTTAAAAATGAATTTAATTTTGTCATTGCTGCCCTAATAAAACTCTTGGTTTTTCACATATTCTAGGAAAGTGGGAAGATACTAAGAAGGAAAGCTACAATGAAAATAAGTTGGGAAGGGAAGGAATTGGAGGGATTAAAATAAAACTGTAAGCAAATCCTTGCTTACCATTCCTTCTACTTTATGTGTGAGACAGAGGAGGCGGTTAGAAGAGAAGCAGGGTGGTAGATCGCTTGCCCTGACAAGCTCCTTAACCTCCCTGCATCTCGGTTTCATCATCATCAAATAGTCCTTCCTAATAGGATCCTCGTAAGGATTAAGAGACTTAATAGATGTCAAGTGGTCAGAACCGTACTTGGTGCTTTGTGGTGATGGTGATCTGAGTATGATTTCTGTTTTTTTTAAATACTTGAACTTGTTTGAAAATTGATGAAGCTCTTAGATGCATACTTATCTGCTGTCACCCATCAAACCACCTGCAAGACAGCTCCCTCCCTCTGATGTCAGTAGTGATGGTGATAGAAGTTTGTCGAATCCTCAGACTGGTATTTTCAGATGTTCTGTAAAGGCTGTTTCTTGCCTATAGTCAGAATTTTGAGAGGAAGATAGAGTGATTTATATAAAATGTGTTTGTAAGTTTTTATAATATAATAAAACCATTCTGATTTACTGTCATCTACTTAGATTTTTCCATAGGAATACTTCAGTCTTGAAGAGGCATTTCTTTAGAATTCACTGTGTTCTCAGGGTATATAGTATATTATTAGTATAAACAAAATGTGGTAAGGAATTAAAATCTCTTTCATAAAGCACAATACATTCCAAAAACAATTGTTTAAAAATTTCTTAAATTTTTTGAGATATACTTGACATACCATATTATTAGTTCAGGTGTACAGCAATGTGATTTGATATTTGAATATATTGCAAAATGGTCACCACTATAAGTCTTAATACAATCTCACACCTTAGAAAGTTAATAGAATTTTATTGCCTATATTCCCCGTGCTGTACATTGTATCTACATGACTTATAACTGGAAGTTTGTACCTCTTGAGTCCCTTCACCCATTTTTGTCCCCTCTGAGCCCTCCCCTCTGGCAACCGCCAGTCTGTTCTTTGTATGTCTATGAGTCTAGGTTTTGTTTTGTTATTTTGTTTGTTTAATTCCACATAATAAGTGCAATCATGCTTTGTCTGTCTTTGACCTCACTCAACATAATGCCCTCAAGGTCCACCCACGTTGTCACAGATGGCAAGATTTCCTTCTTTTTTATTTTTTGGAGCTGGATAATATTCCATTGTGTGTATGTGTATTATATAAATATATTCCATTGATGGACATTTAGGTTGTTTCCATGTCTTGGCTACTGTAAATAATGATGCAGTGAACATATATCCTTTTGAGTTAGTGTTTTCATTTTCTTTGGATAAATAAATACCCAGTAGTGGAACTGCTAGATCATATAGTAACTTTATTTTTAATTTTATGGGAAACCTTCATACCATTTTCCATGGCTGCTGCTGCACCAATTTACATTCCCACTAACAGTGCATGAGGGCTCTCTTTTCTCCACATTCTCTCCAGCATGTGTTATTTCTTGTCTTTGGGTAATAGCCATTCTGACAGGTGTTAGGTGGTCTCTCAGTGTGGTTTGGATTTGCATTTCCCTGATGATTAGAGACGTTGAGTGTGTTTTCATGTACCTGTTGGCCATCAGCATATCTTCTTTGGAAAAATGTCTACAATTGTTAATTTGTATTAAGGCCGTTTTGGATAATCCATTCCATTGTTCATATCCACTGGTGACTGATTGACAGGCAGTTGAACCATTTGGGTTTCCATTGCACAGTAGGTAACAAAGCCCCAGTGCACAGGAGGTGGAGTTAGGACAAACATGATGACGTAGATTGATGGCCACTTGGCCTATATGTGTGTCCTTAGATAAACAGCTGAACATGTATGATGTTTATCACAGTCAGTCTTAGGAAATGGTTCCCCATCCCCCTGTTCACCACTTTATAACTGTAAGCTTGGTGGTGGTGGAACTGTCTCATACTCATTTTCTTTCTACTGCACCTTTATGTTGCTGGAAGTGCTTAAAGAATTTGTTCAATTAAATAGTGAAGACTAAAGCTCTCCTAGTAGTTGAACATATACAGGAGGAGAACTTGGATTCTGAAGCCTGCTAAGAGCACCCTTAGGATTTTTTACTCTGGTAAATAAGTCAGTGTGAGGAAGTTAATAGGTAGGACTGGACTGAACAGGTGATGGGAGGTAAAAAAGGTCTAGATTTATGGTACAGGCCTGTCTCCTTCTGTAGCTGCTGTTTGCTCACATCCAAACATTGCTTCTCTGATCCAGCGGACAGCATTGCCTTTGCTTCTGGAAGAGGGCTGCTCTTTGTCCAGTTTATCCTCTGAGGTGGCAAAGAGAATGTTGAATCCAGTCAGTTTTGGCAGATTGAAAACAAGCTGTCAGTGATCGTCAGGTGAGGAAGAGTAAAATCTGGCTGATCCTAGTATTTGTTTCAGTGGTTATGTAGACTTTGATTTTTAAAAAATATTTTATTTTTCCAAATAAAAGATTGATATACTGGAAATGGGACAGGACCAAATTGCACTTGAAGACATATATAAGGAAAAAAATATATATATATATTTTTTTTTCCTTTTTTTTATTTTGGTATTGTTAATGTACAATCACTTGAACATTATGGTTACTAGACCCCCTATTATCAAGTGCCCCCCACATACCCCACTACAGTCACTGTCCATCAGCATAGTAAGATGCTAAAAATATATATATTTTTGGTAAATTCATGCCTTGAAAACTTAGAAGGATATTTCAGTTGTTACTGGAAAGGGGACTACAGGACTAGAGTGAGAAGGAAACTTACTTTTTCTTATAGTATGCCATTTTGTAAAACTGAATTTTTGATCATACAGCTGAATTGTTTAATGAAAAAATACATTCCCACCCATGTCATAATCACCCAGAATTAGGTCATATATTCCAGCCCTGTGTACAGGAATAAATTTCTCTGAAAATCCAACCCAGGTCAGTGGTATTCCATTCTGTGCAGAAACACTTGTAATTATTTTTTCCTATATAAAATGATAAGTTTTGCCACCTCTTGGTCATAATCCTATTGTGGAGTCATGTAGAATACATCTCTTACCTACTTAAGTTTTTCTTCCTGTATTTTTATTATTGAGGGTTTACAATTGAAAAGTTAATGGTTATAAGTTAAAAAGGTCTGCTGTCCTGCACTCCCTTGCTACCAGCTCTCTCCTAAAGGTAACCACTTGTTCAGTTTTGTTTATTTCCTTCCAGGCCTTTAAAAATGCACAAATACACGTGTAGTTTTTGTTTGTACTTGTGTTTTTAAAGTGGAATCATACTATATATATTGTTAGGGAAAGGGGACTATAGAGTGCTGCAACCTTTTTTAACTGAGCAATTATGGTAATAGTTTTCTTTCCATCGTAGGTATGAAAGGCTTTTTTTTTAACAGTTACATCATTGTCAGATGCACCATGATTTAATCATTCCATTATGGTTAGACATCTGGGTTATTTGTAACATGAACATCCTTGAACATAGATCTTTGTGTGTGCTCGTTTGAGGGTGCTGCTTCCCGGTAGCTGTCTCAGGGTGTGGCTCTTTTCTATCATAAACCTCATACCACAGAGCCTGGAGGTGCAGGGTCCTGTTCACTGCCACCTCCAGATCGTTCTTCCACCATCCTCCATGGAAAAGCGCAGCATTGAATGTCCTGTCAGATTGTACCACTCACTTCTCTTCCTTGTTGGTCGCTTGCTGCCCCACTCCCCATCATTCACCCTAAGTGCTCCAAGGTTTTGGCTTCTAGCTGTTACTGCCCACACACTGCTCTTGTGATAGTTCTTGGACTACTTCCCCAGTGACCTGACCCCATCTCAGATAATCTCCTGGTTCCATAATAAAGGATTTTGCACTTCAAAAAGTTAAACAGATTTTTCCCAACTTCATGCTTATTTTCTTTATTTACTTAAACAGTAAAGTGTATTTGTTCATGGCCATACCTTCAGAACATGCCAGAAACTGAACACTCTGCCACACTGATGCAGACCTTTATCCTCTCACACTGTAACAATTGCCACGGCTTCCTACGTGGTCTCCCTACTACTTCCTACTATTAGTAGTACTGTTACTGCTACTACTACTTCCATCCGTTCAGTCTGTTCTCAACCTAGCAAGCCATAGTGATGCTGTTAAACCGTAAGTCAGATTGTGGCTTTGATCTCTGCCACACCTCCCAGGGGTCACCCATCTCAGTTTTGAGTGAAAGCTTTGAAGTCCCTGCAGGTTCTCTGTATGTCTGCTGCCTTCGCCTCTGTGACCCCACCTCCCACTACTCTGCCCTCACTCCACTCCATTCCGTGGACTCCTTGCCGTCCTTGAACTTTTCAGGCACGTTTTTGCCTCATGCCCTTTGCTCTTGCTCTTCCTCTGTTTGCACTGTGCTTTCCCAGATACCACATGGCTCAGCGCCTCACCATTTCAGGCTTCTATTTGAATATTACCTTCCCTGACCACCAGAATGTAGGTCTCATGAAGGCAGGGAGTTTTTAAAAAAAACACTGGTTCTGTCTCTTTTGTTCAGTTCTGTGTCCCCAGTGCTTAGAACAGTGTCTGGCACATCGTAGGTGCTGAATGACTGTAGTGATTATTGGCTTTTCTTTTCATCGTTTCCTTTTCTTTTTTTTTTGGAATAAAGTTAGAACTTCACTGAACAAACGCTAGGACAGAAACTTCATTTTTTTGATATATGTGAAGTATTAAAATTAGCTTTCTTATTTGTGAAATACTGCGTTGTTAATAAAATACATTTTTCAGCGTGTTATAATTTTCAAATAAATTTTACATATTCCTATTTAAGCCTTCTAACAACCCAGCAGGGTGGTGGCGGAATCAGTATTTTGTGGAAAAGCAAGTTTGAGGCTCAGGCGTTTTGCTCCAAGTACTAACTGGAAAAGTGCCATTCCAATGACTTCTTTTCATTCCAAGTGAGGGGCTCTTGTTTTCTCATTTAGAAACATCTTAAAATGACAGAAATATTGTAGGGGTTTATTTGAAAGCCTGGAGAATATGTCTTGATTTTTTTATTCTGGATTTGGTCTGCTTTTTGTTTCCATTTTGAAAGTACATAAAATAAATGGTTAACTTTAAAATTCCTGACAATGACAGATCAACAAGTTTTATTTCTCTCACCTGTGGAGGAAGTGGCCTCCACCCAGTTTTACTGAATTAGGAGGGAAGTGATTTTTTCAAGTGATAAAAAGAAATAAAATTCCATGCTCTTCCCAGAGGAGGAGTTCAACAATTGGGAGAATGGCGTGAGACCATATGTTGGTTTGTAAAAGGATATAACTTGTAAAGATGTTTCCTTTGATGCCTGTGATGAATATAGATGTGTTTCCCTTCTAGAGGGTCCTGATTAAATTATTCAATTAAGAGCAAAGCTGAAGGATCTAAATATAGGGAGAAGGTTCAGGCCATCCTGCCTTGTGTATGTCAGCTCACCCGTACAGATGTGTGTGTTTGTGTCATAAACAGCACCTGTGAGATCAGTGGAGAGAGAGAACTATGTTCCAAAAAAATGAAATACCACAAGATTTTTTGTTTTAATAAAAGGATTAGTTTTTTCTTCCTCTAGTCTATTCCGTTTTCATCTGTGATTTTGGCATTTGAGTTAACTTATTTGTTTCAGCCTGATTAATGACTTTAGTATCTCTTCTGGTTTAAAATGTACATATACCACTTACTAGAATATGGTCCTGAGAAAGTTACTTATCCTCTGATCCTCATGTTTAGTAAAATTGAGGTAATGATACATACCTTGAATTGCTGTAAGGAGTCAATAAGATAATGTTTATAAGAACAACCAATATAATGCTTGCATAAGATAATAGGTCAGTTACAATAAGTTTATTCATTTGTTAATGATGAACCATTCATAACTGGCCACTTACGGAAATTTACTACATTTAGCATTCTTTGCATTCTGTAGAATTGCTTTTCTATGACAACAAGTGACTCAGAATAGTCTTTTTTAAGAGACAACTACTGTAGACTTTTTCCTCATGTCAATAAAATTTAATTTTAAAATGTCTCTGGTCTTCAGTCTTCTGTATTGGAGGAGTCCACATGACTGTTCAGTTTTTGAGTTGAGTTGATAGAGATGAAATTGGTCAGGGTGAGGTACTAGGACTGGACAACTTGAAAGACTACCATGTTTTGAAGGACAGTTTTCTATTACAAGCACGAATTTGAGATTGGGGATTCAGTTGGATTAAGGAATGTTGTGCAACTTTTAGGGGAAGTGGTAAGGAGATGTAAAAATAAGCCAAGTTTATTTGTTGAGTTGAGAGGACAGTGAGAAAAATTTTAAGTGCCTTCAGTCTTATTAAAAAAGTAGTCATCTAATGAAACAAAACAGAACTGACACTTACTATTCTATAGGGAATCTCTGTATCTAAGAAAAGTGGACCAGTTGCCCTATAATAAGCAGCCTAGGTTTGTCAGGATGGAAGGCTTCTGTGTGCAGAGCAGAACCAGAGAATTTGCTAACACAATGAAGATATATTGACACACTTAAATATATAAACTATACTTCTGTCCTTAGAGATTCATGTAATTGTGACATCCATAAATTCCTTCATTTTCATCAAGGAACACCCCTTCTAAAATCATTTGGCTGAAATGCCACAGCTTGCAATCAACTTAAAAGTGGTAAGTGGAAAGCTTGAATTTAAAGTCTCTGTGTTACTCCTCTTCTTTTTGATTCCTAAGATTCCCATTCACTGAACACTCTGTTGGGAGACCACACTGCAGTTCTTGCTAGCCTGTCACTTAAGTTGCACCTGAGAGACTGGCAGACTGGCGTTAGTGCCTGTGTGGTAAGGCAGCAGTACCTACACAATTGCATTACTAAAACTAGGCCTTCAAGAGATACTAAAACTATCCTCTCTCCCACCTTCACCCCCCAGTTTCTCCAGGTTTGGAAAATTAATCTCAGAAAAAACTTTTTAAATGAAAAAATGTCATGCTAGCTATTCTGTGTCATCAGTCACAAATTTAGAAAGTTGGGAAATGTTTGGAAGTAACCAAAACAAGGCTTAACAACTAGGGCTCAATAAGGTGAAATTTGACCTCAGGGTGTTTGTTGGTAGCAGGACTTTGCTGCTGCTTTGATCTTAGACCCAGCAGAATTCTTCCCTGATCTCCGGTGGATCTTCTTTGTTCGTATCACTTTCTTGGATAACAGTTTTGTTTAAATACATTTTCTTTTTCTGAGGACTCAATTGAAGTAGAGTTCCTTTTAGCCTAACTTTGTAGCAATGAAGTGGGTAGTTTAAAAAGTGCTTTCAAATCCGTAAATGAAATGTAGAGATGGGGTATATGTGGGAACTTGATAATGGGGGGAATCTAGTAACCACAATATTGCTCATGTGATTGTATATTAATGACACCAAAAAAAAATGTAGAAAGATTTTATCCATCCTCACTTTCTTGTTTTAGGATTTTTTTTCCCCTATTCTGGTTAATGGCAAGTTTTATTCAGCTATATTTGACCGATTTGAAATTGAAATGTTGAAAGTCAAGGGCTAATGGCTATTTTAAAACAGGAAAATGAAATGCAGAAGCACTTCACCTGTTTTCTCCTACAATACAAATACCTCAAACTAAGTTCCTAATTGGAGTAACTAGGGAGTAGAAATATTTGAACAGATTATTTCTTGAAACCAAATCACAGAGCATTTGAGAGACTGAAATAGCTAGAGAAAACAAAGTGGCAGCAAAGTCCTGCTACCACAAAACATCTCTGTTTTTATATTCATTGTAATGGCATTATACTTGTGTAGCAAATTTTAACTTGTGTTTTTTTTTTCCTTTCTGCCTTAAGAGTAGATGAAGATGTGTTATTTTACTTAAGGATTGTACAATAAATAGTGCTTTATTGGGAACAATTTAGAGTTGGTACCACTTGTGGTTGTGTTCTACTTGTCCCAGACTACTGTCTCCACCTTTCTTCATTACTGTGTTCACAATACTGTTCATAGGATTGTTTCTCCATCTGGATATGAGGGTGTATGTGCTGTTCCTGTTTCCGCCCTCTTGCTAAGGCAGTATGTGGGTGCCTGCCATTCCACTTTAAGTCATAGGTATTTTAGTATTATCAAAAGTTTGGAAGTTCCCAGTTCTTCAGGATTTTGGATTAATTCTGTAGCCTCATCTTATTTATGCCTAATGAATATGATTATGTTTATGATCATTCCCCTCCTCCCCCCATTCTGTGAGTTCTCCCTCTCTTACTGACAAAGTTTTTTGCAATGCTTGGCTTAATGATGGATTTCTTTTTATGTTTTAAAGTATTTGCTGACATTGAATCTTTGAAATATTTTTCTTTATAGCTTTCATCTTTTTAAGCATTTTTTAATCCTAATCTGTGGTGTCTAGTCTTCTGTGATTTCTGTGAGTGTCCCGAAATTTTAGGATAACTTTGTTTTATCCTCTTTGGGATTTCTAATCTGCTTTGAGATTTCTGCTTTTGGTAGGAGCACATAGTTACAGCTGACTTGGGTACCTAAATGAAGTCAAGTAAGTTAAAAAAAAGTCCATTTTGGGGCAGTGAAGTTCTGTTTCAGGTATGCTCACCATTTGACTCTTTGATGTTTTAATTTAGCTAAGTATCTCAGGGGGGCAAGAGTTCTCATTAGGCCTTGAATCCTAAAATTGGAGGTTAGGATAGATGACACATGCCATTCCATAGGTATTAGTTAATACTGGTGGTAAACACTTTATACAACACATCTCTGAGGTATTTTGCATCTCCATAGCGTTCTAGTGAGGGATGTGTGTGTGTGTGTGTGTAGTGAAATGTTTTAGACATAAAAACTGAACTACAAAAATCATAGTTTACTTACGATTTCTCTGAAGTCCCACTGTTGTATAGCCGTTCTTTGGGAGTTCGAGTCTTACTTTACCTTTTTATTTGCAAGATCCTCTGTTTAAGAAGAAACCTAGTAAGTGGAATAAGTCAGGAAATAGGCACACAGTTTATTTAGTTACTTGGAAATACTAGTTTCCCCAAAATATCAAACATTTTTATAGAAAGATAATTTTTGTAAAGTTGTCTTTTTTCATTATATAACTTATCCAACTGTTAAACAGTTTGAAAGGGAAGTTAATCAGTACCCTGTGCTTTAGTCCCTTGATGCGTTTGATCTTTATGCCATGATGTTTTACCATTAGAGTTAAGACCGAGTAATGAACCAAAGAACAAGAAGTGAAAAAAAAAAAGTTGTTTGCTTCATTGATGATAGACCATTTATCTTCTCTGTCAATTACTTTTTTAAAGGTACTGTGAGTTTCTGATTTTTTCCCCTATATCTTATGTTTATTTTATTGAATAATTTGATTATTCCTTCAATATTTAATGGGGTCATTTATTTTGTCTAGTTCATTGAATTCCATCCCAGTGCAGGAACTGTAAAATGGCACTAGTATGAAGCTGCAGAGGACATTTTGTCATTATCTGTCTCCTCTTCCCTTCATACTTGGTTTACAACATTTGGTGAGGTTACCCGACCCGCCCCCTGCCTTTTTAAATTTTTATCTTTAGATACAAAGTAGAGTAATTTTCTCTTAAAACTTTCTTTGGGAATCTGGGATCTGAAAGGTATTGAATGACAATATATTTGTTGATAGTCACACAGTTGGATAATTAATCTTTCTTTACTAGATGAGGCCAAGATGAAGAAAATGCTCATTGTTGCACAGCTGGCTAATTAGGTTTCCCTAAATATAAAGTGAGTTACACAGCAGTTGAAGGTATTTTTTAATTTTTTGCTTTTTTCCTTTTAACAGTAAGGAATGCCACATTAGCTGCAAAATTAAATAGCCAAGTCAAAAGCAGTATTGTAAGAGTATTTTTCTCATTTGGCTTCTGGCAGTGCTGATAGAATTCCTTCCCGTGTGCTAGACTCCATAGTGTGGTGAATTTAGAACCCTGTTTTAAACTGCATTTTTATTATTTCTGAAATCAGATCATACTATAAGTCCGGCTTGACTTGTAAGTAGAATTTGTGTGTGGCTTGAGCTCATGAACTTGATTGTTTTCTTGTAATTAGTAAATATTTCATATAGAGGCCTTTAAAAAAACCTTGAAAGGTGAAAGGTGTACTTTTTCATTAAAGTGGTTGAAGTTTAGCAAACTAGGAGAGAAAGAGAGGTATTACTAACTTTCCAAACTCAAAATTAATATTTTGGTATATTTACATAGTTGTTCATGCTATATATTACTGTTTTATGTTCTGCTTAAGGTTTTTCCCCAAGTTTACATGGTTTTTATGAACATGAATTTTTAAGGGCTCCATAATTCTGTGAATCAATATGGCTTACTTAACTATTTCCTAATTATTAGGTTTTTTTTCCTATAATAAATACTGCTTGATGAAAACCTTTGTGCAAAACCTTCTTACCCTTCTAGCTCAGAATATACTTAGAGTAAGTTTCTAAAAGTGGAGGTGCTGAAACAAAGATCTCAATATTTTTAAGATTTCTTGGGGATTCTTTACAAGATGAATGTATTTTTTTTGGTCAATGCGAAATGTTTGTATTTGGAGAAGAGGGAAGGAAATCTCTGTTTGCTGACTCATGTTTTTATTTTGCACTTTAGACTGATAAGGCCACTTAGCTTTTGACATAAACTAAAGCAGGAAGTACAAAAAGGGGCAGGAAAAAAATGAGTTGTCTTGCCAAGGCCATAGTATCACAGACTCATTTTAGTTCCTGATGGGAGGTAGGTGACTAGTTTGACATGCATATAAAAAAAGGCTTAACTCAAGGCAAACATTAGTTACCAGCTTGCATTTTGTTTCATCTATGCACATTTATATGCAAGCTTTGTGATCTTGTCATTTTAGTTATTGTGAGTGGCATCAAGACATTTCACCCTTCACCTGGCCCCTGCAATTTGGAGGCAATAGTTTCTTCTGTTTTTGTTTATTGTTTGCTGTATGGAGAATTCTTTCTGTATTGAGGCTATCACCTTAGCTGTCTAAAATATAGACCTAATTGCATTGGTGGTCTAATTTAAAATCTTCCATTTGTTGGCAGGATAGATGTATTACAGGCTTTCACAGTCTTGCTTCTGTCCTTATCAGCCTGTATCCTCTCTAGCCACCTTGAACCCTAGCATTTCTGTGATATATCTGTTTGAACTAGCAATTTAGAAAAGTGGTTAAACAATTGAGGCTCTAAAAATGAACAACATGGATTCAAACCCTGGCTGTGCCGTACAGCTGTGTACGTAAATTTTGGACGTGTTCTTTAACTTTTCTCTATTTCACTTGATTTACATTTAAAATGAGAAAAATGTGATAGTGTTTTTTTCAGAGGGTTTGTTGCAGAGATAAAACTAATTAATAGATGTAAAGTGCTTGGAATAGTGTCATGTAATGATCATTCACAATGTTAGCTCTGTTGTTCCACAAAATTCTACTCATCCTTTAAAGCCTGTCTGATATTTCCTCTTTGGAAAAAATTCCTGAAACCTCTGGATTTAATTGTTCTCTTTTTCTGCTCTTATATCTTATTGTTTAGACCTATTTAAATGTAATTATCACACAGTGTTATAGCTAGTTCATGGTGGGCGTATGCACACAACATAGGCCTCCTCTTCAGGGTGGACCTTAATACAGTCACACATCCTTCTGGCGGAGGCCCTGGAGATGGCCTGACAAGCCTTCTCAGTGCAGTCCTTAAGCGTTAGCATACTGGAAACCGATTTGCCCCAATAAGAGTTAGTTGTTTATACACTGGCTCTTCCATTGGACTGTGAGCCCTTTCAGGATATAGATATTTTTGCCTCTGACTTCTCTGTGAATAGCACAGTGCCAGACACTTAGCAGGCACTCTGTACAGCTTTGCTGAATGAATGTCAATTTAAATAGTTAAAACAAAGGTTTGAAATGGTGGTTCTTAATTTCACCTCCCACCCTCAACACACTTGCCTTCTATAGCTAACTCATAAGTGATAGATTTTGAAAAGTCCCACTTGATTCTGATAAAAACTTAACCTCTCTATTTGAAAATCATTGGCTAATATATTGAAAAAGAGTTATGGAGTAGAAGAAAAGGAGATATAGAATAAAAAGAAATATAGTCCTTTTGTAAATTGCTGCCAGAGGACTAGAAAGAAGTTGTCTTTCTATTGCCAAACTGACTTTTAGTAAAAATGGTCATTTCTATAGGTACAGTCTGACCAAGCGTGACTTCTGATAACAGCGTCTTTTTTTTCTTCCTTTTCTGTTAAATGAAAATAATGCCAAATTAAAAAAAACTGGTAAATTTGAGTTAAATATTTATTTATTCATTCATTCATTTATTTATGCATACATACATACATACCATTTTTTCACATCCATTCTTTCATTGGCTCCACATTTGGGAGTCATTGTAACCTTCTTAAATTCTTCTCCTTCCCTCTCTTCACACTCTTCCCCCAATCGTGCAGGCTTCTAACACTTTAAGTTTTGTCTATTTTTTCATTAACAGTTTTATTGAGATGTAACTCGCATACCATACAATTCACCTGTTGAAAGTGTACAATTCAATACCTTTTTGTATAGTCATTGAGTTCAGCAACCACCATTACAATCCAATTTTAGAACAAAAGAAGTCTCCCCCCAAAAGAAGCCTCATACCCATTAGTAATCATTCCCCATTCTCCAACCCTTTCAGCCCTGTGCAAGTACTCAATCAACTTTCCATCTCTATAGAGAAACCTCTTCTGGCACTTGCACATAAATGAAGTCATACAGTATGTGGTCTGTTGTGACTGGCTTCTTTTCACTTAGCATGATGTTTTCAAGGTACATCCATGATTTAGCATGTTGTTTTACTGGCAAATAATATTCCATTGTAGGGACACATAATACTTTATCTGTTCATCAGTTGATGAACATTTGGGTTGTTTCCACTTTGGGGCTCTCACAAGTAATGCTACTATGAACATTTTTGAACAAGTTTTTGTGTGGACACATTTTTATTTCTCTTGGGTATATACCTAGGAGTGAAATTGCTAAGTCATTTGGTAACTCTATGTTTAACTTAGTGAGAAACTGTCAAACTGTTTTTCCATAATGGATGTTCCATTTTACATTCCCACTAGCAGGACCAATTTCTCTGACTACTCACAAACACTTGTTATTGCCTGTCTTCTGTCTTTTATTAAGACTAACCTAGTGGGTGTGAAGTAGAATCTGCACTGTGGTTTTGAGTTGCCTTTCCATAATGGCTAGTGATGTTGAGTATCTTTTCATATGCTTATTGGCCATGTGTATAGCTTATTTGATGAAACGTCTATTCTAAACTATTTACTTAAAAAAACTCTTTACTTTAAAAAAGGAAACAACTGACTCCCTACATCCTATTGAATAATATTTATATTGAACAATATTCATATTTTATTGTATGAAGTTGAAGCCGTACACTTGGCCTCCTAATTTCTTCAGGGAGCTAAATCATTCATTAAACATTTATTGAGAATCTACTGTGTGCCAGATAGAGCTGGGCTCCAAAGATAGGAAGTCAGTAAGACTGAATTCCTCAATCATTTTCCTATAGTGAGGAAGGCAGATGCATAGACTACTGCAAAGTTGCTGTAGACATGGAGAATTTGCTTTGACATAATACCTTTTTTATAGTCATAGAGTTCAGCTGTTCATAATCATTATTTTGTTAATTTCTGAGGGTCAGTAATGATTTTCCCCATTTATTCCTGTTATTAGTAATTTTTGCCTTCTCTTTTCTTGATCAATTTTGCTAGAGCATTATCCAGTTTATTAGTTTTTCAAAGAACCAACTTGGATTTTATAGGTTTTCTGTTAGGCTTTTTTTTTTTTAAGTTCCTGCATTCATTTTCTTCTTTGGGTTTAATTTACTGTTCCTATGTGTGTTTGAGTGTGTGTGTACAAACAGAAAATTATTTTCCAGCTTTTTTCTTTTCTAATATGTGCATTTAAGACTAAATTTCCCCTCTAAGCATGGTTTGTGCCACATCCTACAAGTTTTGATGAATCATATTATTATAATCATTCAGTTAAAAGTGTCTTCTAATTTCTACTATAGTTTCTTCTTTGACTTAGAGGAATTTTAAAAGTAATTATTTACAATAACAGTATTTTTGTTGATTTAGTTATATTATGATCAAAAGATATATTCTCTATGGTTTTGGTACATAGCGATTTGCTTCTATGGCTCATTGGTCATTTTGGGTAAGTATTCTGTGTATTTGAAAGTATGTGTTGTATGGCTGTTGGATGCAATGATCTATGTACATGCATTGATCAAATTTGTAAACATGTTATTTATCTATTTTGATTTTTGTTTGCTTGTTTTATCAGTTACTATCTTACTCCACTAAGACTGGGTTTGTCTGTCATTTAAATTCTGTCAGTTTCTGCTTTATGTATTTTAGATTACTACTTGCCTAAAAATTTGGGGTTGTGATATATTCCTAGTGGGAATTGTGATACATTATTCATGATAGATAACTCTTTTCACATTATGAAATGCCCCTTCTTAATCTCTGGTAATACTTCTTATTTTAAAGTCTGTTTTGTCTGATTGGATAGTTATGCTGATGGTTTTATTAGAATATGCATAGTTTATCTTTTTCCTTCCTTTTCCTTTCAGTCTTTCTCTGCCCTTTTATTTAATGTGTGTCTTTTAAGTATAGTACAGTTCAGTGGCCCTCCCCATCCCCACCCCTCTGTTATACTTGCACCTTTAATCTGTTTATATTTAAGTAATTGCTGTAATTGCTGATTGCTGATGCTTTCAGGACTTGATCTAAATCTTAATGTTTTCTATTTGTCTCATCTATTACTTGCTCCTCTTATCTCCTTTCTTATATTATTTGGATTGATCATTTAAAAAAAATAATTCCATGTTTTTAACCCTTCTATTACATTTTTATAGTTTCTAAATGATTCTTTCAATATTTGCTTTATTATGACATAACTTCAGAACTTATCTGAATAATAACTTAATTCTTTACCACAGCCTGGGTAATACAGCAACCTTAGAACACTAATTTCATTTGCCCCTTTCTGCTTTTTTTGTCATGCATTTTAACCCTATGTTTTAAACACCATAAATTATTCCTATTATTATTTTGTAAAGTCAGTATTCATTTAGACTTACCCGTCTTTACCTTTCTGGATCTCTTCTTGCAGTTTCTTGCTTCATTCTGGGGTCTTTTTCCTTCTGCCTGATGAATTCCTGCTGAAAGCCAGCCTTCTCAGATGTTTTTGGTATGAAAGCATCTTTATTTCACAAACATTTTTGCATCATTTCTGTACTAAGTATAGAATTCTAAGTTACCAGTTATTTATTTGCATTTAGCATGCTGAAGATGTCATTATCTGCTTGTTTACATTGTTTCTGTTGAAATGTCAACTATCAGACGCCTTATTGAACTTATTTGAGAGAAATGCATCTTCAAAGATTTTTATCATAAGTTTTCAGCAAAACTTATGTGATTTTAGTGTTATAGGACACATCAAAACTTGTGGATTTCTTTGTATTTATTCTTTTCAGGATTTGTAGGGCTTTTTGAGTCTCTGTCTAGATAGTCTGTTGTTGGTGTGAGAAAATCCTTGGACAATATCTACAAATACTGCCTCTGTCATAGTTTTTTCTCCTTGTCTTCCATCTCCTTGATCCAGTCTAGTATTAAGATGATTCTAGGCCATGTTTCAGTATAAAAACTGGTCCATTTAATTTTTGTCCATACAACTAGGCATACCCTTCCAGGAGTCTCAACAGAAATAATGTATTTACTGAAGCTTCCTTCTCAGCAAGCCCTCAACTCCTGTTTTTGTTTTTGTTTTTTTTGGTCTCCTAAATATTATGAGACCACTGAAATCTCTGCTTACTAGTTCTTCAACCTCTTTCAGCTCGTCTACTCTTGCTACTTGGAGCCATGGGTGTTGGCAAATGCCTTAAGAGGAAAAGCAGTGAAGAATGTCCAGCTTACTTCATTGCTTGTCCCTTCTCTCCTGCCTCTTGACCCTCTAGTCCTGAGTACCTTGGTTTTCCTTTGATGACTTTAAAAAGATGGGCTTTTTGCTTGTTTTTATTTTATTAGCTTTTATAATTATTTTTTGGAAGGAGGTTGGTGTGATACATGCTGCTGCCTCTGAGACAGAATTTGTGCAAAGTTGTCCTCTTTAATCTTAACTTTTGTGTTTCCATCTGCTGAAGGGTAACTACAAGGTTTAAATTAGCTTGACTAAAGAATCTGGTATGATACGTGTTCATGTGCTTCATTCCCTTTATGTTAATAAAAAGCAAATTTGAAAAAGTAGGAAATAAATTTTCTACCTTGCTGTCCTGTAGTCCATAGGCACAGGCTTACTTTACTGAATAAATACCCAAAAATGTTGCAACATTTATGTAGTAGTAATATAACTACCTTTTCTTTTAGCATAATAGATAATTGAGGAATAATCAAAAACAAATGTTGACTACTTGATTTTAATTTTTTCCTGTTGCTTTTATTTTTTATTGATTGCAGTATGTTTTGAAATAGATTTTTAGAGCCTCTTAAGTGAATCTAAGTATAAAATGTTACAATGTCTGTTGAGAACTTGGATTTTTTTGCGCTAAGGTGCCTATTGCTTCTATCTCAGAACCCCTAATAAACAGTACCATACTATTATTTAAATTGCATCTTTATTATCTGTAAAATGCCCATGATTGTATTACCTAGCTGAAAGAACCATTTAAAAGGTTAAATACTATGCTTGGGCTGCCATAACAAAATACCATAGATTGGTTAACCTGAATGACAGAAATTTATTTCTCACAGTTCTGGAGGCTGGGAAGTCCAAAATCAAGGTTCCAGACAATTTGGCTTCTGGTGAGGAATCTCCCATTCTTGCAGGCAGCTGCCTTCTCTGTGTCCTCCCATGGCCTTTCCTCAGTGCATACACAGGTGGAGTGAGAGGAATCTCTCCTTTCCTCTTATAAAGGCACCAATCCTATCAGATTAATGGCCCTGCCCTCATGATCTCATTTACCCTTCATTACTTCCTTATAGGCTCCATCTCAGATACCATCACAGTGGGAGTTAGGGCTTCAACATGAGTTTTAGGGGGTACATAATTCAGTCCATAGCACACTGTAATACATAAAAACACTGAAAGTAGTACCTGGCCCATAGTAATTATTTAATAAATTGTGATTTTGTAGTGGAGATTATTTAAAATTTTCCCTTTTTGTCTTTTCTAGGTGGTGACTTTGGGTTTTATTTTGAAATACCAGGAATGGTAATTTCTACTTTTCAGGACCTCAAAACCAAGAAGCTAAAGAGAATCCTGTGTACATAAAGTAAAATCTCATCTGTTCCTCTTTTGTATCTGGAGACTCCCTTATTTCATCATATACAAGGAGTATATAACTAGTGCAGTCATTATGAACGTGACAAGTTTATTTTCCTTCACAAGTCCAGCTGTGAAGAGACTTCTTGGGTGGAAACAGGGCGATGAAGAAGAAAAATGGGCAGAGAAAGCTGTTGATGCTTTGGTGAAAAAACTGAAGAAAAAGAAAGGTGCCATGGAGGAACTGGAAAAGGCGTTGAGTTGCCCTGGGCAGCCAAGTAACTGTGTGACCATTCCCCGCTCTCTGGATGGCAGGCTGCAAGTCTCCCACCGGAAGGGACTGCCTCATGTCATCTATTGCCGTGTCTGGCGCTGGCCTGACCTTCAGAGCCACCACGAACTAAAACCACTGGAATGCTGCGAGTTTCCTTTTGGTTCCAAGCAGAAGGAGGTGTGCATCAACCCTTACCACTATAAAAGAGTAGAAAGCCCTGGTAAGTGTGAGTCCTTTTGTATTGACGTGCTTAGATTCATGTTTAAGATATCAAAATAATCCCTTTCCATGTTTTTAGTTATAATTTTTTAATATTAGGGGGAAATATGTTTGTCAGCCCTTGACAGTTTTGTGTATTGTAACAACTTTACTTCTTACGAGCAAGGCTATGGAAATTGTCATGGTGGTACTAATACTTCCAACTTTTAACAAATTGTTTTCTTTCTTAATTTATTTTTTGTTTCCCATTGGTTTTGTGCATTTTTCTAGACAAAGGTAGCTGTGATTTTATTATTACAAGGGCAGAAAATTAGGAAAGAAACATAGGTTGCTGTCTACATACTTGAGGGAAATACGTCTTGAGGGCAGTTGCCAGCGAGTTGTACTACTTCATTCTTAAGTATAGCAAAATCGCCAGTGGAGTTTTGCTATGGCATATTCCCTTTGGAGAACAGGAAGGAATTATGTTCTGCCTTGGCATCATTTACTACTATTACTTTATTAAATATTCCTAGTTTTTATGTGTGACCTTTTTGGGGGGTGTAGGGAATGATATACTTTAAAATATGTATAGTTTTGCCCTCTAGTTGGAATCCACATTTTAGACAGTTGGCATCAGTTGGAAAGTGACTAGGCAACCTTAAGCACTCAAGTATCTCATTGTCAGATTGGAACCAGTTTTGCTGATGGATTAGTTATTAATAGCCTGGGTCCCAAATGAGAGTGTGTATTAGAATCATATGGCTCCCCTCCCAGAAATTCTGATTCTGGCATAGCCTGGTAATCCATGTTTTTTAACAACTACTAAAGGTGGTACTGATGTAGCTATTGGATTGGTATTTGAGAACTAAGCTAGATCATGTAATAATATGGATCCCAAATAAAATGCATTCTGGTTTTTTTTTGGTTTTTTTTGTAATGGAATATTTAAGACTTCCAAAAGAGTTTAAAGACCAGGGAATAATATAAAAAGCGTCTTTGTGTCCACCACCTAGTTTAAGAAATACAAGATTACAGATATAACTGAAACTCTAGTTTATGCCTCTCTGATCTCATTCCTTCCTTTCTGTAACTACTATTCTGAATTTGATAGTTAAAATTTGATGTTTATCAATCCCATGCATGCTTTTATACTATTACTACTTATGTGTGAGCCCATGACAATATGTAATATTTTGTATATCAAAAAGTATTATATAATGATATTGGAGCGTCTTTCTACACCTTTCTATACTCATTCAACATTATGTTTTTGTGATTTCTCTTTTAAACACTGGATTACCTTGTCAAGTTCTGTGAAAAGTCCTCTGGAGATTTTACTGGAATTTATCTTATTTTGGGGGAGGATTGACATAGTTATGCTCTTGAGCATAATCTTTTCTGAATTTATTTAGGTCTTTTTCTTCAAGTTTCCACCATAAAGTTCTTGTACATTTTTTCTTAGATTTATTTCTAGATAACTGGTCTTTATTGTATCCTTTAAAAAGTTATATTTTGTTACAGTTGCCTTGGCTAGGACTCCACTGTGCTTTTTTCCAACAACTTTGCTGAATATTCCTTATTCTAATATATTCTTTAATGCTTGTTATACCTGTTATGATATAAATTTAAAAAACAAAAAACTCAACACAGAGATACATGGTCTTCTTTCAGCCAGAAATTGAGATGGAGCTAAGAGTTTCAGAGAATAGAAAGTAGCATATAAGTAATTGATACATACATGATTATTTAGGTATGTGATTTTTTGAGGCCCATAGTAACTTTAAGAGGTATGTAGGGAAGATTTAATTAATCCTCCTTCACAGTCAGTGGAATTGAGGTCTCTATTAATTAAGTAGCCTGTTTGTCCAACAACTGAGAGTCGCTATTTAGAAAATACTGTGAAACTATTTTCTCCATCCACCCTCCTCCCACTCTTCTCCACCCTTGGAACACTTCGTTTTGTGCTGGGCAGCGTCCTGGTTGGCCAACTTCTTCAGGCCATTATTTACACTACAGAGAGTGTTCTTTTAAGGTGCCTATGTACTCTTGCTTCCCATTGCTCTTCCCAAGAGCTCTGCACCTTCTGGCCCTTGCTTAGCCTTCCAGCCTCTTTTCCCACCCTTTCCTGCTTTGTGTGGATGAATCCTATGGAAACATTCAGTGTGCTTTTCCTCCTAACTCATTCTCCTCCCCCATTGCTGAGCTCACTTTATTTAGTCTTTAGATCTAGATTTAATGGAGGTCGGCTCTGCTGGGAGGCCCTTCTTGATACCTCCTTTCCATCCTCCAGGCAGCCTAGTCTATGTTCCCATAGCAATCTGAATTTCTTCATAATGTTCTTCCCACTTAACATTTAGTATTCTGTTAATCTTCCTTGCAAAACAGTAAGTAAAGCTCCATGAAGGCAGTGACCATGTATATTATTAACATCTCTGCTTTTAGCAGCTAACACAGTTCAATAAATTTTTGCTGTTAAAGAAGAATACTGGCTTTAATTTCTGTGTGGTCGTTTATCCATTTAGAGATGAGTTTTCAGTTTGTCTGTATCCTGTCATCATCATCTTCCCTTCTTTGTTCATTTCATTTCTGTTACACCCCTGACACAAAATGAAAAAAATTTTTTTTAAGTTAAAAGTTAATACTGAGATGTTTTTGTTACTGAATAACTTATATGTAAAAGGTTTGATAGGGAGGAGGCAGAAAACCAGCTAAAATAAAGCATTTTGAGACTCCACAAGTGTCATTTTATCCTCCCTTTTAGCGAAGAATCTGATGAGCCATGCATAGAACAGTTCTAGAAGATTTTGAGGCTGAGGCAGAAGGTCTTTCGAATGTGAACATACCAGGATTTCCCTTATATTATTCATATTCTGAAGTGGCTGATGTGGGAATAACAAATGGACTTTTCCAGAGACCACTATGAATCAGCTCCTGCACCTCATGGGAAGAAGCCCCACTAAATTAAAGTGCAAGGAGGCCTCAGCCCCTCACTCTGATGCCCAGCATTAAATAGGCATTTTTTACTTTATAACACAGCATGGGGCATACCTCGTTATTGTTTCTGTGAAATAATAAGGGAAAAGGGGTCTGGAATTCTAAGCTACAGTGCACAACTCAACACTGAATTACTTTGAACTGTGTAACTATTTTACCTCAGATTGCTTCAAAAAGCAATTTAGCAGTTCAGGCATAAGATAGTTAGGTCTCCCAAATTTGGTGTTGTCTGCCAAGGTCCCTGTTGAAACCTCTAGAGAAAATTCAATAAAAATCAGTCTCTAGAAGGTTTTCAAAGTGTGTGGTGCCCAAGCTAGCAGCATTAACATCATCTGGGAACATGTTAGAAATGTGAAGTTTTAGACCCTGCCACAGACCAACTGAATCAAGCTCTGGGGATGGAGCCAGCAATCAGTGTCTTGACAAGCTCTCCTGGCTAAAGTTTAAGAACCACCGGTTTAAGTTATCCAGGCAAGTAAGTCATCAAGTCCAATTAACTAGTTGAAGTTATGTCTTACTGAAAGGAGATGCTGATGCGTTAGTCTTTTAAATCATTCATCATTTTGAACTTTGCATGATCTGTTACAGATATAAAATTGGCTTGCTCTTTCCAGTATTTCCCTTTCTTGCCAATATTCATTAAGATTAAAACTCTGATAAAGTGTAATAAGGTGTCTGTAAGGGAGTGGGGAGAGGGGAAGGAATGCTTCGTTATTTGGCCCAATGCAAGCTTCTTAATTGTTCTTTGGGGCATCTTTTACCCTCTCTGTTTCTTTGGCCAAGAATCATTTTGCAGATTTAAGTAATTATAGTTTTTCTTTAACCTATGGCATTTATTTTGTTATAAATAAGAGAGTCTAAAAACTGTTGGTGGGGAAAAAAACAAAAGTTACAGAAATACTTTGCAGCAACTTGTATTCATCATACAATGGTAAAGGGTGTGAGAGGGGAAGAACCTTCCTTTCAGTGAAAGGTACTACCTGGACCATTACTGAAAAATGCAAGTTTGGGAAAGTAAAAATGGGGGCAGGGGGAGAGTTGGCGCAGCTATAAAAGGGCAACATGATGGACCCTTGGGTTGATGGGAATTTTCCATGTCTTGACTTTACCAGTGTCAACATTCTGATTGTGATGTTCTGTGATTTTTTAAGATGTTACCATTGGAGGTAACTGGCTTAAAGGTAGGCAGGATTTCTCTGTATTATTTCTAACAGCTGAATGTGAATCTACAAGTCTTTCAATTAAAAAAATCCTAACTTTTCAGCAGCTAGTTCAGCTCCTAATTCAGTCAGACTAGTGGGTTTTCTCAAGACAACCCTTGCACTTGGTATGCAGCAAAGGTGCTCTATGCATACTTCTTATTTTGTCATACAGAATATTTATAAGACTTATGTTCAGGGATCAGAATATAATAAAATTAGTATTTAAAAAAATAAATTCTTTTTTAATGTGCTTCTTCATATTGTGGATGTATTTTTACTTGAGCCAGTGATGACAAAAACTTCTAATTAAAGTTGTTTCTTCTTTAAGACTTATGTTAGTAATTCCATTTGGAGGATGGGGTGGGGAAGGAGTATTGCCTTTTCCTTTAAGTTTATCTGAGTGTGGTATCTAGGAATCTGGTAGTTGAAGTTGTAAGCCAGATACCAAGATATGACCATTATAATTGTTTTGACCATTTGGGATTACTGAGCAAAAATATTAACTGTAAAAATTAAAATAAAGCATTATGATCTGTGTATTGGGGTTGTCCAGAAAAACAGAACCAGTAGGCCTTGTGTGTATGTGTGTGTATAAAAATAATTGGAATTTTGGCTCACATTAGTATGGAGGCCAAGAAGTTTCATGATCCACTGCCTGCAAGCTGGAGAACCAGGAAATCTGTTTGTGTAAGCCCCCATCCCTGTCTGAGGGCAAGAGAAGATGGATATTCCAACTCAAGCAAAAAAAGTGAATTTGCTCTTCTTTTTACCTTTTTTGTTTTATTCAGGCACCCAACAATTGGCTGATGCCCGCCCACCTTGTATCAGTGAAGGCAGTCTTCTTAGTCTACCAATAAAAATCTTCCCTGGAGACACCCTCACAGACACAGCCAGAAATGATGTTTTGCCAGCTCTCTGGGCATCCCTTAACCCAGTCAAGTTGACACACAAACCATTACAGTAAATACTTCTTCATTCAGACCTTTATGATGCATATACAACTCCTCAGAACTGTCTGCCTAAAAAAGACTGGCATGTAATTACAGCACAGTGTGCTAAATTAAATAATGGAAGTGTGGATAGGAAATGCAGCTAACTCTTACAAACCTGAGAATGGACACAAAAACACACTCAACTCTTTAACACATCTGGACATTGTGTTCCCCTTATGTGGTGGTGCAGATATATATGTATATGTATATTTCATTGTACAAAGAATTTAAATTAGTTTATAAGAACATATTGAGTAAAGTAGAAAGTATTACTAATAAACTAGAGCAGGAAAAACAAAGACAAAGGTCAAGACTAAGAGGAAAATTAGTACAAATGTGTTGCACTCGAGTTACAATGTTACAGATATATTCCTGTGTATATTTAGTCTGGATAGTTCTCTAATACTTTTGGTATGGGAAAGAGATATGTATAACATTGAGATGAAGGAAGACTTGCTCTAAAAGCAGTAAGAGGTACATTTCATAGCATTTGTGCCTGAAGGATGGGTGGTGGGAAGGAGCCATCGAGGCAGTTTGCAGAGGATTCCTGCAGGAGAGCCACCCTGGGGCAAGGAGAAGGTCCCCAGACTTGGCAGTTGCTCTTCCACCGTCCACTCAGGGCTCTGTTCTTCCATGTGGAAGTTCTGAAAAAGCATTTGGTCACTACCTTCTGCTTCTCTCAAGCTTAATACACAGCCAAGTAGATGTGGAGTTTAGATGGTGAACTTTTCTCCAAGTTATTATTATTGGTATTTGACTTAGGTTTGATAATTTCATCATTGTCATCTACAGTATTACTAGAAACAAATGAGATAATATAATCATGAGTAGAATTTTATACCCAGATCTTTTAGTGGATTACATGTTCTTAAATCCAAGGCAAAATGTGTTTATTCAGATTTTTTTTTTTTCCTGAGCAGCCATTCCTAGTGTGTTATTTGGGGCATTGTTTTTGCATTATTTATTAATTGATGAATATATGGAAAATTTTATTAGTTATTAGATGTTACTTTCACATGTAAAAGTACATAAATTACATAAATTGAAGCAGACAATTAGATAATTACTAGGTGGTTTGTTTCCAGGTGGAATTTTTCTGTTGCCAAATCTATTCCAATTTCCAATTGAAGTTTTAAGACTATCCTCTACAGATTACACAAAGTATCTTTCTCATACTTTTGCTTTCATGGCCTCTATTTCCACTTCATTCTTTTTCTGTCTCTGCAACATTATGTGGGTAAGAGAAGGTATATTCAGGTCTTTCTTATTTAAAATTTGGCACTCTTCAATCTACTACTGCTAGTTTATAGGGCCAAAGGAACACTGACCACCTAGCAGCTCTTTGAGAACAACACAGACAAAAAAATAAGCTGATGAAAAAGAGCAATTTTGAAAACCATAAAAAAGCTTGTTATAATAAATGGAAGGGGTAGTGTATACTCTAACTGCAATTATGTAAAAATATTTTAAATTAAAAGGAAAAATCTGACTAACACTTATGAGACTAGCTTTGGGTGAAATAATGAGACCTGTGTGACTTGTGCTTTTTGGCTTACTACCCTATGTGTGGATCATCCTCTAACTGATTTCTTGTAGGTTGGGAATGTTTGGGTGGTTGGGGTGGGGGAGTCACAGGTGATTTGCCCCATGTTGGGAGTGATCTATGCTCTTGATGGACACTTGCAAAAGTGAGAGAAACAAAGGAAATTTGGCTTATGTGATGAACTCAGGCTGATGATTTCACTTTTACTCTCAGCCTACTTGGTACTGGATATCCAAGGACTCAGAGAAAAGACAGACTTTTGTTTCCTCTGTGTTCCCTCTGCTCTGGGCTTCCACTGTGTCATCAGTGGTTATTCCCCAAGTGTGGCATTTGGGGGATAAATACCTAATTTGTTGCTTACTCATTCCACTTTCCTAATTATCAGTGCCCTCAGCAGGATTTCTCCACTTCAGGGGCCTTTAGCACTGAAACCTGCCTGGAAAATTCTTCTGCAGGTATTTGGTGTAACTGAAATGGTTCAGCTCGTGGGAGCATGTCACAAGGACACAGGGTCAGCTTAAAGGGGCTGTCCCTGGCTTCATCAGAGACTATGTGGTTAACAAAATAATTAAGGACGGAAATGAATAATAAACCACTGGGGGATAAACCAGGAATCTGTTTTGATAATAAATAGGGAAGAAGGGAGACACACTGGCTTTGACAACCAATTTTTTTTAGATGCCAGTGGCTGACAGGTTAATGTTGAGTAGAGTTCTTTAGGAAATTCAGGATAAAAATTCAGATCATTTAAAGGCAATAACTTATTTTCCTATAGTTGTAAGGTTAAATATGTTTGGGTAAATCTTAGGTGAGAAGGCCTGGGTTAAAAGTTTGATACTTGGTATCTTTGACCCTGGGCCAGTTACTTGTTCTTCTTTAAGCTTGTTTGCTAACCTGTGAAATCAGGTGTGATTGTATCTACTTTACAGGGTTGTGGCACAGATAAGTTAAATAATGCGTGTGAAAAGGCTCTTAATATTCTAGAAACATAATGTGCCTGAAACAGTGAAATTAGGAACATTTGTGTATACTTCAGAATAAAAGTGAAATTTGTAATGTAAGTGAATTTTCACTAAACGAATCTTTGGAAAACCAATGATAACGGTTACAGTAATAATAGTAACAATAAAAATTAAAGTAGTTAACTTTTTATGCTTACTCTGTGCCAGGCACTGTGCTTATCATCACGTCCCATGTATTCTCATTTAATCCTGATTACAAGTCTTAAGTGTTAGAGGTACTGACAGGGCCCCCGAGGTACAATTTAAGTTGTCACAAAACTTGTACCAGGGGAGCTGGGATTCAAATTGAGTCTTAACACCAAATCCATGCTGCTAATTACTGCTTCCCAAAAGTAGTTTTTCCCTTTTAATCAATTTTCTTTCTTTAATAAAGGGGAAGAGTACCCAGAGTTTTTAGTAGTAGAGCATGTGGTCTGAAATCATGTGCACAACGCTGCATGAATCGAGTCAAGTCATGGTCATTGAGAGTTCACACCTCTGGCTTCAAGTGTTTATGGAAGTTTTATTTGTGTTTATTTCCCAATGGTTAATGTGATAACTAATGTGTCTGTTTCATCTAATATATTTAACAGAATCGAGTTCTCAGAACAAGAACTAATTACATTCAGTGGCAGTTACAGATTAAGCCACACTGCTTCACCTGACTCCTGGGGATGGTCATTTTCATATCAATAGTGTCTGATAGATGTTAGGCTCACTAGGCCCACTGCTACTTGTATAGTAAAAACTCTCCCTCTGAGTGCTTACCAGAGCCTGAGAACTTGATAAAACTAACCTGTGCAGCCCTAAGAAAGCCATCATAGCATAGTGATTCAGAACCACATTTCTGGAGCCAGATGTGTGGGTTTAAATCCTGTCTCCACTGGTTATTGGTTATATATTCACAGGCAAGTTACTCAATCTTTCTGTATCTCAATATCAGTCTTTATAAAGTGGAGGTAATGACAGTGCCTAGGTCAGAGTTATGAGGAATTAATTAGTTACTATTTGGTACAGCTCCTGGCATATATAAGCACTATATAAACATTAAGTAAAAAAAACTTGAAGGAAGTACCATTAGTCCCATTTCACTTATATGAAACAAAGTTTAGAGAGCAAATTGCCCCTGCTAATTGGCTGGTAAGTAATGAGCAGGGCTACCAGTCTCAGAAGTCTGAAACTAAAACCTGCCTCTAGTTGTTATTATACTTCATGTGTGCCTTATGAAGGATTTTTGTTCCTCCTGGTATTGTTAGCTTACACCCTGAAATATCAGCCTTTTTAAACAAGTACCTTGCTATTCAGATGCAAGGAGTCTGAGGACTATACTTTGAGAAAGACTGGTCTGTATGGTTTATAATAAGCAGACCATGAACAGTACATAATTCACTAACAGATCCTAATTGCAAAAACACTAATTAGGGACCTATTGTGTGCCAGCCACTGGATATGACAGAAGAAAGAAAATTCTGCCCTCAAAGGGCTTATGGTCTGGTGAGATAAAGTCAAATTAACAATAAAATGCTACAGATACCATCATGGAAGTCTGTTTAGGCCAGAGTGTGGCACAAAGAAAAGAGGACTTTGTTTTTATGGGGAGTGAGTAGAAAAACCCAGAAAGGCACCATCCAAGGAGATGGCATTAGAACAGAGACTTGGAAATAAGGTCAAGTGAGCAACGGTGCAGAAGTGAAACTATGAAACTAGCAGGTGCAAACTGCATGAGATTCAGGATGGCTAGGTAAAGAGAGGATAAGGGGACAGTCACCCCCAGTAGGTAGGTGGTGTGGGAACCTGGATGAAGGCATGGAGTCATGGGTGATGTGCTGTGGGTATCTCAGATAAAATGTATTTGAAGGAAATCATCTGATACACAAAAAGAATCACTGGCCTGGAATTACCTAGGAAGTTGGGTTCTTAGAAGTTAAGTTAGACTTAGGCTATTTTTAAGTAAATTTAATTTTTTTAAGCTTGAGGATACTGATACTGAATAGTTCATTTCTTTGCTTTGAGTGAGGAAATTGTGTTCACATATTTGTCTTCTGTTAGTCTACTTAAGCGTAATAGCTGTATTCCTAGAAAATAAGTAGGACAAACTTATTACCTTTAGGCAAAACTATCTTAACTTTTAAGAAGATGTTCCCCCCCAAAACTAAACAGAAGTGTGGAAAGAGAATTTTAAAAACAACTTCACAGTCTCCTTCCAGTTTTATAGCACTGAGTAATACAGTCTGGTGGTTGTGAGCAGACCTTGATTCAAACCCTGGCTCTCCATTTAGCAGCTGTGTGACCTTGGATGTGTTACTGCACTGGGCTGAGCCTGCTTCTTCATCTGTTGTGAGGCTTCAGGGACCTCCTGTCAGCTCTAGGCGGGCAGGGGCAGTAGCTGTCCTGGTGACTTCTGCATCTGTAGTGCCTGCATAGTCAGTATTTGGTGGGTGTGTGTGTAGTGGTGTCAAGTGAACAGTCACACCATTTCAAACCCTCTTTAACATTGCTTCACCACCAATAAGCAAACAGAATAGATAAAGTTGCCACTCAGGGATTTTGGGCTATATTTTCATTAATAGTAAATAAATCTGGACTTAAAGTTCTGAGAATCTTTTCTTCAGTGTATAGTTTCCCTAGCATGACCTGAAATAAGGAATTTTATTTCATAAGTGCATATACTATTAACTTTTACATGGTCTTACCCTCTACACCACTCTCTCCCCGCTAGTCAGGTTGCTGGGGACACGCTGTATCTAGGGACATCTTTCCAGTATAGATATTACACTGGGTACAGCTGCTGTGGCAGTCTGGCCATCCCCTTCCCCCAACTTGTTTTCAGATGAGAATTGTGGCCTCTGGACTGGCTCTCAGGTCATTCTTCGATGAGCCCTGGGCCGCCTTCTGCTCCTCAGCGACCTCACTGAGGTGTCCTGAGACCAGCTGAGTTGTGGTCCAGCACTAAGCCTTGTACCCTGCAATGCTCCAGATGTACACATAGCAGCATTATCATCAGAAGACTTTCAGAATTTAGGACAGGAAGGCCCCTTGGAATTCAAGTCTCTTGCTCTTTTGAGTGAGGAAATTGAGACCCTGAGAACTAAAGCAATTTGCTCAGTCACAAAAGTCGTTATTATCTTAGCCAGGCCTAGAACTCAGGTGTTTTGACTGCCACCTAAATGCCTTTACCAAGTCTCAGGTGCATTTATGCATTTTTGTACCACTAGGTAGCAGCTGGCTTATTTGTCATTTTGTCTTACGTGGACAAATATAGGTGAGGGCCTGGCAGCTTTGTTACCAGAACTCTTGTGTGTTTAAAAACTTAGCCATGAATATTTGGTGGGCCACAGCCCAGGTGGGGATTTGTCCACCTTAGTCCCATTACTAGACTGCTTTACCATTGATGGCTTGGAGATAGAATTTCAAACAGTACTTAAATCTTGAAGAAGCTCACCAATCTGACGGATATACAGGACTGTTTTCCAGAGTCCAGCCCATCTTTCCAATTTTAGCTGTTTCTTTTTCATTCCTTTTCCTTGTGCCTGGCAACAAAGAAAAGCTGAGTCCAGTAGCAGAATTGTAAATGTCTGAAACTTGCTTTACTTTCTTAGTTTGGTTGCCCTATTGACTAGAAAAGGAATTTAATTTTTTTAACTGAAAGAAATGCATAAATACTTTGAAAGGCGGAGATGCATTACTGAGAAAAGGCAGAAATCTGGCTTTTTTTTCTCTCTGAGAGAACAGGAAAATTAGGGAAGATAGCTGTCTCCTTTTAAAGATACACAGCAATTAGAGATTTATTTAGTTGGTGTAGGGAAGTGTGAAATTCCTAGGAACCTTTTATTTATTTATTTTTACAGAATACACCAGGGTTTTTATTGGGGTTAGAACTCCTGGAGTATAGCAGTGACACAACATAGTCTGATTTTAAGTAATTCAGATAAAAAATTCCTGCATGTGAAGTGTTTTAACATTGGGCTTCTCTTTCAAAGGACATTCTTATAATTCAGATTAATTGGTAGGAGCAGCCCTTAAAAGGAAACCACAAACTTTAGTCATTGTTTGATGTTGCCAAGTAGGAGTAACGTTATCAGTGCACCAAAAAAAATGGTTCCGCAGAAGAGTTGGTGATCCCATATCTGTTTTCCCTAAAATAGAAATAGCCTGAAACATGGAAAGAATAATTAAGACATTCCTCTCTCCCTTCCTGTTCCTGACCTGAGTCAGGCCTAGAGTTTGCAAATCCTTATCTTTCAGCTGGCTAATCAACCTATTGCCCAAGAAATAAGAATTGTACATAGCAGGAATGTTTAAACATGGATAGTCTGGATGTTTATTCTTTCCTTTTCCTCCAATAGAAAATACATATTGAATTATTTCTTACCTGAAATATTGTTGAAATGAACAAGAACTGGGGGATGGAGTGGGGTGGAGAGACATCTGGGCAAGAGTAGCGATATTGTCCTTTAGGATTCCACCCCAGTAAGAGGTGCCTGGGCCTTGTTGTACTAGAGCAACTTAGGTGTGTGTATGCTTAACCCCACCCAACTGGCATCCATGTGTCTCTTCTCTTCCACCTTAATACATCTTACCAGGGCTAGCAGCTATTCTAGACTGCAGACCCATCTTTTTCCTCTCCTGAGTTTAATTAGTAATTGTTTATTTGGATGCCTATATAATTTATTGTCCAAACCAGGACACTTGAGAGTAACAAGGGTCACATACTGATTATTCCATCAGACAACAGGTACAAACTGAGACTGCCCCAGGCAAGCCAGAACGCATAGACACCCTACTTGTAAGTCTTCAGATTACACAAATCATATTCAATAATGATTCATTTATTAGGCATCATTAGGAAGTTAGAAGTATCTTATAACTGAATTTATTAGACTGGAATTTTTTCCTTTAAATGACCTTAACTTTCATTTTCCCAGAAACACTTCTGGAATTTTCTGTACTAATCCACCTCTTAAGCTGTATAGAATATAACATTATTGGCGACTTAGAGTCATTGAGGAGTAGAACATCGTGGTTGAGAGTGCTCAGTGCTTTCCCAACTCTTGACACTTTCTATGTGACATTACATAAGGTAGCCCTCTAAGCACTCGTATTTGCAAAGTGATATAATGTGCTCAGCATGGTTCCAGGCTTATAGTAAATATCCATAGAGGTAGTGGTGTTAATGTGAATTTTGTAGACTATGGTGATCACCTAAAATCATTTTGATATGTCTCCAACATAAATGCTCTTAGTTCTAGAGTCTGTTTTATATCTTATCTGTCTCCCTTCTTGATGTTACCAGTCACTTTTTACTGTACTTTTCTGAGAAATGAATAACTTGTTAGAATTGTGACACTGGGTAAATAGGAAATCCACACATTCAAACCAAGGTACTACTGCCCAACCAGCAGCACAGTGTGCCATCACCAGGTGCTCAAAGCCATAGTTGACACATCATGTCTTCCTGAAGTATCAGTTTTACTTGATTGTCAGTTATTTAAAATACCACCTTTATGTTTGATAATATAAGGAGTGGAGCATAAAAATGTATATGACTTTGGTAAGATAAAATTTCAGTGTCATTTCACAATTCCAGTGGAGCTGCTGGGACCCCAGATGAATTCATACTTCTCTATCACTGATGTTTTCTTTGGTGGAAAATGCAAAAAAAATGCTGGAAAAATGTCTTTCAGAAAGATTCTGAGGGTAGTTTGAGAGGGTTTTAAATACTGGTGGCAGCCATTTGTTACAGGGTTAAATTAAACCATAGATAAATTTGACAGACAGTAAAATTTTTTCCAAGAGTATGTAGGACATTAATTTGTTTTTTACCTTGCAGTTCTGCTTATTAACTGTTATAAGCCCATACAAGACATTGTATGTCTTAAATATTATTACTTAAGCATGAGGTTTCCTTACAGCTCTTTACTTAAAATGTCTTCAGTTGGTTTTCACTGTAACAGCTGGTATGTCTGTGATAGCTAATTGGAATTCCTTTCCTGGATGGGGATTCTGCAGTGGGAGATAAACAGTTAATAGCTCCAGAAGAAGAGATTATAGGATATAACTATTTTAAGTTGGGAATGTACTAATGAGAACCCAGAGTAATGGTTCCCAAACCTTGAAGATGGGATTTGAAAAGGAATAAATAATGGAAATTCTAGCCATTTTTAAAAAATTCATAGATATTTTTTAATTACTTCTTTATATTTATGTCTTAATCAGCTTTAAAATTGAGAATAATGGGCAAAGAATAAACTCTACATGTTTACAATGTATGGTGTGATTAGTTTTGATATATATCTGTGAAAGTACCACCACAATCAAGATAATTAATCAAGAATATAGTCATCAACTTCTGGGAAGGTGGCGGCACGAGCAGGGCGGTGGAAATCTACTCCCAACAAATACAACTATTCCTGAAAGAGAGACCAGAAGATACAGGACAGCACCCAGCCTGCATCTACACCTGAGAGGACTTGGCACCTAGCGAAGTGGGTAAGATATGGAACCGCGATCCAGCAGGACCCGAGCACTCCCCCACCCCAGCGCACCAGTGAGAGGAGAGGATTCAGAGCGGGGAGGGAGTGGAAGTACAGGCCCATGAAATAACCAGCCCTGGTGATATGCGCTGGGAGCACCAACACACATTGTGCAGTGTATCGGAGATTAGAGAGACAGAGTGTGCAGGATCTAAGCCGGCGAACGCACCCAGGTCCTCTCAGCAAGCTCCCTGGGACAAAAGAAAAGCGCGTGCTTTTTTAGCAGTCATAAAGAGACAGGGGCCCAATGGAGGAGCGGGATCATCCGAGCATACTCAGGCCAGCAGGCTGGGAGTCTTGGGGAATTTCGGACCCATTTCCTGGCAACTGGGAAAAAGTAGCTGTACTGAGACTTCCCACAGAGATCAGCAGCCTCCCATTTGTTCCCGCCCCAGCCAGAGCCACAAAGGGCCCTGCGAAGCGGTGCGGCCACGGCTGCGGAATAGTGGAGCAACAGCGCCACCTACAGCATCCTCACAGAATCTACTCCTGTCAGGCGTTTTTTGGTTGCTTTTTTTTCTTTTCCTTTTCTTTTCTTTTTTTTTCTTTTTAAAAGTCTTAAAGAGCCCAGCTGACATACGTGGCACCTACCAGTGACCACTTCTATCACCATGAAAAGACAGAGAAATATGGTAAAAACAAAGCTTACCCATACCCAGACAACACCAGAGACGGAGCCTGATGGGATGGAAATGCAAAATCTTCCTGAAAAAGAATTCAGAATAAAAGTCATAACCGTACTCATAGATCTACAGAGAAATATGCAAGAGCTGAGGGAGGAAGTGAGGGAAGTCAGGAAAGACAATGCAGAAATGAGACAAGCCATCAACAGCCTTAGCAGTAGACTGGACAAGATGCAAGAGATTGTTAATAGAATAGAAATCAGAGAACAGGAATACAGAGAAGCTGAGGCAGAGAGAGAAAACGATCACTAGGAATGAAAGAATATTAACAGAACTGTGTGACCAATCCAAACGGAACAATATTCGCATTATAGGAGTACCAGAGGAAGAAGAGAGAGAAAAAGGTATAGAAAGTGTCTTTGAAGAAATAATTGCTGAAAATTTCCCCATGCTGAGGAAGGAAATAGTCTCGCAGTCCATGGGAGCCCACAGATCTCCGAATACAGGGACTCAAGGAAGACAACACCAAGACACATAATAATTAAAATGGCAAAGATCAAAGGTAAGGACAGAGTATTAAAGGCAACTAGAGAGAGAAAAAAGATCACCTACAAAGGAAAACCCATCAGGCTATCATCAGACTTCTCAACAGAAACCTTACAGACCAGAAGAGAATGGCATGATATATTTAACGTTATGAAACAGAAGGGCCTCGAACCAAGAATATTGTGTCCAGCACGATTATCGTTTAAATATGATGGAGGGATTAAACAATTTCCAGATAAACGAAAGTTAAGAGAGTTTGCCTCTCATAAACCACCACTACAGGATATCTTAAATGGACTGCTCTAGAGGGAAGCACTCCTAAGGCTAAAAAGATGTCACCAGAGAAAATAAAATCATAGCAAAGAAAGCAGACCATCCAAACACTAACTAAAGGCAAAGAATAAAACACCTAGTATATAAAGAATGGAGGAGGAAGAATAAGGAGGGAGAGAAATAAGGAAACATCAGACTGTGTTTACAATAACTTAACAAGAAAGTTAAGTTAGATTGTTAGATAGTAAAGAAGCAACCCTTGACCCTTTGGTAACCACGAATCTAAAGCCAGCAATGGCAATAAGTACATATCTATCAATAATCACCCTAAATGTAAATGGACTGAATGCACCAATCAAAAGACAGAGAGTAACAGAATGGATAAAAAAGCAAGACCCATCTATATGCTGCTTACAAGAGACTCACCTCAAACCCAAAGATATACACAGACTAAAGATAAAGGGATGGAAAAAGATATTTCATGCAAACGAGAAAAAAGCAGGTGTTGCAGTACTTGTATCAGACAAAATAGACTTCAAAACGAAGAAAGTAGCAAGAGATAAAGAAGGACATTACATAATGATAAAGGGGTCAGTCCAACAAGAGGATATAACCATTATAAATATATATGCACCCAACACAGGAGCACCGGCATATGTAAAACAAATACTAACAGAATTAAAGGAGGAAATAGACAACAATATATTCATTTTAGGAGACTTCAACACACCACTGACTCCAAAGGACAGATCAACCAGACAGAAAATAAGAAAAGACACAGTGGCACTGAACAACACACTAGAACTGATGGACCTAACAGACATCTACAGAACTCTACACCCAAAAGCAACAGGATACACATTCTTGTCAAGTGCATGTGGAACATTTTCCAGAATACACCACATACTAGGCCACAAAAAGAACCTCAGTAAATTCAAAAATATTGAAATTCTACCAAACAACTTCTCAGATCACAAAGGTATAAAACTAGAAATAAATTTTAGAAATAAAACAAAAAGGCTCATAAATACATGGAGACTTAACAACATTCTCCTAGATAATCAATGGGTCAACGACCAAATTTAAACAGAGATCAAAGAATATTTGGAGACCAATGACAACAATAACACAAAGCCACAAATTCTGTGGGACGCAGCAATGGCAGTTCTAAGAGGAAAGTATATTGCAGTCCAGGCCTATTTAAAGAAGGAAGAACAATCCCACACGAATAGTCTAACGACACAATTACTGAAATTGGAAAAAGAACAAATGAGGCCCAAGGTCACCAGAAGGAGGGACATAATAAAGATCAGAGAAGAAATAAATAAAACTGAGAAGAATAAAACAATAGAAAAAGCAATGAAACCAAGAGTTCGTTCTTTGAAAAAATAAACAAAATAGATAAACCCCTAGCCAGACTTATTAGGAGAAAAAGAGAATCTACACACATAAACAGAAGCAGAAATGAGAAAGGAAAAATCACGACGGACCCCACAGAAATACAAAGAATTATGAGAATACTATGAGAATCTATATGCTAACAAGCTGGAAAACCTAGAAGAAATGGACAACTTCTTAGAAAAATACAACCTTCCAACACTGGCCAAGCAAGAAACAGAAAACCTAAACAGACCAATCACCAGCAATGAAATTGAATCGATAATCAAAAAATTACTCAGGAACAAAACCCCCAGGCCACATGGATTCACCTCCGAATTCTACCAGACATATAGAGAAGAAATAACACCCATTCTCCTTAAAGTTTTCCAAAAAAATAGAAGAGGAGGGAATACTTCCAAACTCATTCTATGAAGCCAGCATCACTCTAATACCAAAACCGGCCAAAGACCTCACCAAAAAAGAAAATTACAGACCAATACCCCTGATGAACGTAGATGCAAAAATACTCAACAAAATATTGACAAACTGAATTCAAAAATACATCAAGAGGATCGATCATACACCATGATCAAGTGGGATTCATCCCAGGGATGCACGGATGGTACAACATTCGAAAATCCATCAATATCATCCACCACTTCAACAAAAAGAAGGACAAAAAACCACATCATCATCTCCATAGATGCTGAAAAAGCATTTGACAAAATTCAACATCCATTCATGATAAAAACTCTCAACAAAATGGGTATAGAGGGCAAGTACCTCAACATCATAAAGGCCATATATGACAAACCCACAGCTAACATCATACTTAACAGCGAGAAGCTGAAAGCTTTTCATCTAAGATCGGGAACAAGACAGGGATGCCCACTTTCTCCACTGTTATTCAACATAGTACTGGAGGTCCTAGCCACGGCAATCAGACAAAACAAAGACATTCAAGGCATCCAGATTGGTAAAGAAGTCAAATTGTCACTATTTGCAGATGACATGATATATTGTACATAAAAAATCCTTAAGACTCCACTCCAAAACTACTAGAACTAATATCTGAATTCAGCAAAGTTGCAGGATACAAAATTAATACACAGAAATTTGTTGCTTTCCTATACACTAATGATGAGCTGACAGAAAGAGAAATCAGGAAAACAATTCCATTCACAATTGAATCAAAAAGAATAAAATACCTAGGACTAAACCTAACAAAGGAAGTGAAAGACCTATAACCTGAAAACTACAAAACACTCCTAAAAGAAAAAAAAGGGGACACTAACAAATGGAAATTCATTCATGCTGTCGGCTAGGACAAATAAATATTGTCAAAATGGCTATACTACCTAAAGCAATCTACAGATTCAACGCAATCCCTATCAAAATACCAAAAGCTTTCTTCAATGAACTGGAACAAATAATTCTAAAATTCATATGGAACCACAAAAAACCCCGAATAGCCAAAGCAATCCTGAGAAGGAGAAATAAAACAGGGGGAATTACGCTCCCTGACTTCAATCTCTACTACAAAGCCACAGTTATCAAGACAATATGGTATTGGCACAAAAACAGACCCACAGACCAGTGGAACAGAATAGAAAATCCAAACATTAACCCAAACATATATAGTCAATTAATATATGATAAAGGAGGCTTGGATATACAATGGGGAGATGACAGCCTCTTCAGCAGCTGGTGTAGGCAAAACTGTATAAGTACATGTAAGAGAATGAAACTGGACTACTGTCTAACCCCATACACAAAAGTCGACTCAAAATGGATCAAAGACCTGAATGAAAGTAATGAAACCATAAAACTCTTAGAAAAAAATATAGGCAGAAATCTCTTGGACATAAACATGAACGACTTCTTCATGAACATATCTCCCCGAGCAGCGGAAACAAAAGCAAAAATGAACAAGAGGGACCATATCAAGCTGAAAAGCTTCTGTACAGCAAAGGACACCATCAGTAGAACAAAAAGACATCCTACAGTATGGGAGAATATATTCATAAATGACATATCAGATAAGGGGTTGACATCCAAATTACATAAAGAACTCATGCACCTCAACAAACAAAAAGCAAATAACCCAATTAATAAATGGGCAGAGGACATGAATAGACACTTCTCTAAAGAAGAAATTCAGGTGGCCAACAGGCACATGAAAAGATGCTCCACATCGCTAATCATCAGAGAAATGCAGATTAAAACCACAATGAGATATCACCTCACACCAGTGAGGATGGCCAACATCCAAAACGCAAACAACAAATGTTGGTGAGGATGTGGAGAAAAGGGAACCCTCCTACACTGCTGGTGGGAATGCAAATTAGTTGAACCATTGTGGAAAGCGGTATGGAGATTCCTCAAAAAACTCAAAATAAAAATACCATTTGACCCAGGAATTCCACTCCTAGGAATTTACCCTAATTCTGCAGCAGCCCAGTTTGAAAAGACAGATGCACCCCTATGTTTATCGCACCACTATTTACAATAGCCAAGAAATGGAAGCAACCTAAGTGTCCATCAGTAGATGAATGGATGAAGAAGATGTGGTACATATACACAATGGAATATTATTCAGCCACAAGAAGAAAACAAATCCTACCATTTGCAACAACATGGATGGAGCTAGAGGGTATTATGCTCAGTGAAATAAGCCAGGCCGAAAAAGACAAGTATCAAATGATTTCACTCATATGTGGAGTATAAGAACAAAGAAAAAAACTGAAGGAACAAAACAACAGCAGACTCACAGAACCCAAGAACGGACTAATAGTTACCAAAGGGAAAGGAACTGAGGAGGATGTGTGGGAAGGGAGGGACAAGGGGGAAGAAGGGGCATTACGACTAGCAGATGTAATGTTGGGGGGGCGCGGGGAGGGCTGTACAACTCAGAGAAGACAAGTAGTGATTCCATAACATCTCACTGTGCTGATGGACAGTGACTGTAATGGTGTTGGTGGTGGGGACCTGATGAAGGGAGTACTTTAATAACCATAATATTGCACATGTAATTGTAAATTAAGGATACCAGAAAAAAATATAGTCATCATCCCCAAAAGTTTATTCCTATAGTAATCTCTCCCTCCAGCACATTCCCTCATCCCCAGTCAACTACTTACCTGCTTTCTGTCTCCATGCTTATTTATATATTCTAGATTTTATATGCATGGAATCATATAGTATACACTCTTTGTCTGCTTCAGCATATTATTTTGAGATTCATCCATGTTGTGTACAACAAGATTTCATTTGTTTTTATTGCTGAGTAGTATTTCTTTGTATGGATATACCATAATGTTTCTTCATTCATGTGATGATGGACATTTTTTGCCTGTCACAAACAAAATACACACATCTCTGTGGGTATGTGTTTCCAGTTTTTGACTGTCACAAACAAAATACACACAGCTCTGTGGGGGTTTGTTTTCATTTTGCTTGCGTAAATATTTACAAGTAAAATGGCTGGATAATATGGTAGCTACATACTTAACTTTATAAGAAATTGCCAATATGTTGTCCAAAGCGTGTCACTGTTGTATATTCTAGCCAGCAATGTAAGAGAATCCCTGTTAACAATACTTGGTATGTTCAATCTTTGTAATAAAGTTATTGTAGTAAAATATGCATAACAATACTTATCATTTTAACCATTTGTAAGTGTACAATACCATGGCATTAAATACATTCACATTTTTATAATCATTGCTGCTATCCATACCCCAAACTTTCTCATCATCCTTAACAAAAATCCTGTACCCGTTAAACAATAACTCTTTTTCCTTCCCCCCTAGCCATGGTAATGTGTTCTATGAATTCACCTATTCTAAGTCCGTTATATAAGTAGAATCCAAATATTTATCCTTCAGTGTCTGGCTATTTTACTAAGCATTATGATATTTTAAAATTTTTTATTAAGGTATTATTGATATACACTCTTATTAAGGTATCATTGATATACACTCTTATGAAGGTATCACATGAAAAAACAATGTGGTGACTACTTTTACCTATATTATCAAGTCTATATCTGTACCCCAACATAGTCACTGTCCCATCAGTGTAGTAAGATGCCACAGATTCAGTTTTTGCTTTTTGTGCTACCCTGTTTTCCCCATGACCCCCCACACCATGTGTACTAAACATAATACCCCTCAATCCCATTCCCCCTCCCTCCCCACCTGCCTTCCCACACCCATCCCCTTTGGTAACCACTAGTCCCTTCTTGGAGTCTGTGAGTCTGCTGCTATTGGTTCCTTAAATTTTACTGCAATGTTATACTCCACAAATGAGGGAAATCATTTGGCACTTGTCTTTCTCTGCCTGGCTTATATTACTGAATATAATATCCTCCAGCTCCATCCATGTTGTTGCAAATGGTAGGATTTGTTTCTTTCTTATGGCTGAATAGTATTCCATTGTGTATATGTACCACATCTTCTTTATCCATTCATCTACTGACGGACACTTAGGTTGCTTCCATATCTTGGCTATTGTAAATAGTGCTGCACTAAACATAAGGGTGCATATGTCTTTTTGAATCTGAGAAGTTGTGTTCTTTGGGTAAATTCCAAGGAGTGGGATTGCCGGGTCAAATGGTATTTCTATTTTTAGTTTTTTGGGGAACCTCCATATTGCTTTCCACAATGGTTGAACTAGCTTACATTCCCACCAGTAATATAGGAGGGTTCCCCTTTCTCCACATCCTCACCAGCAATTGTTCTTAATCTTTTCGATGCTGGCCATCCTTACTGGTGTGAGGTGATATCTCATTGTGGTTTTAATTTGCATTTCCCTGATAATTAGTGATATGGAGCATCTTTCCATGTGTCTGTTGGCTATCTGAATTTCTTCTTTTGAGAATTGTCTCTTCATATCATCTGCCCATTTTTTAATTGGGTTATTTGCTTTTTGGGTGTTGAGGTGTGTGAGTTCTTTATATATTTTGAATGTTAACCCCTTGTCAGATATGTCAGAATACAGAAATGTATTCTCCCATACTGTAGGATGCCTTTTTGTTCTGTTGATGGTGTCCCTTGCCATACAGAAGCTTTTTAGTTTGATGTAGTCCCGTGTGTTTATTTTTGCTTTTGGTTTCCCTGGCTCGAGGAGATGCGTTCAGGAAGAAGTTGCTTATGCTCATATTCAGGAGATTTTTGCCCATGTTGTCTTCTAAGAGTTTTATGGTTTCATGACTTACATTCAGATCTTTGATCCATTTCAAGTCTACTTTTGTGTATGGGGTTAAACAATAATTCAGATTCATTCCCTTGCATGTAGCTGTCTAGTTTTGCCAACACCAGTTGTTGAAGAGGCTGTCATTTTCCCATTGTATGTCCATGGCTCCTTTATCATATATTAATTGACATATATGCTTGGGTTTATATATCTGTGCTCTCTTGTCTGTTCCATTGGTCTATGGGTCTGTTCTTGTTCCAGTACCAAATTGTCTTGATTACTGTGGCTTTGTAGTAGAGCTTGAAGTTGGGGAGCATAATTCCCCCCACTTTATTCTTCCTTCTCAGGATTCCTCTGGCTATTTGGGGTCTTTTGTCGTTCCATATGAATTTTGGAACAATTTGCTCTAGTTCACTGAAGAATGCTCTTGGTATTTTGATAGGAATTGCATTGAATCTGTAGATTGCTTTAGGCAGGAATGCCATTTTGACAATATTAAGTCTTCCTGTCCATCAGCACGGGATGTGTTTCCATTTATCATCTTTAATTTCTCTCATGAGTGTCTTGTAGTTTTCAGAGTATAGGTCCTTCACTTTCTTGGTTAGGTTTATTCCTAGGTGTTTTATTCTTTTTGATGCAACTGTGAATGGAATTGTTTTCCTGATTTCTTTTCTGCTAGTTTGTTAGTATATACGAATGCCACACATTTCTGCATATTAGTTTTCTGTCCTGTAACTCTGCTCCATTCAGATATTAGATCTAGTAGTTTTGGAGTGGATTCCTTAGAGTTTTTTATGTACAATATCATGTCATCTGCAAACAGGGACACTTCCTTGCCAATCTGGATGCCTTTTATTTCTTTGTGTTGTCTGATTGCTGTGGCTAGGACTTCCAGTACTATGTTGAATAGAAGTGGGGAGAGTGGGCAGCCATGTCTTGTTTCCCAATCTTAAAGGAAAAGCTTTCAATTTCTCACTGTTAAGTATAATGTTGGCTGTGGGTTTGTCATATATGGCCTTTATGATGTTAAGGTACTTGCCCTCTATACCCATTTTGTTGAGAGTTTTTATCATGATGGATGTTGAATTTTGTCAAATGCTTTTTCAGCATCTATAGAGATAATGATGTGGTTTTTGTCCTTCTTTTTGTTGATGTGGTGGATGATGTTGATGGATTTTCTAATGTTGTACCATCCTTACATCCCTGGTATAAATCCTACTTGATCATGATGGATGATCTTTTTGATGCATTTTTGAATTTGGTTTGCTAATATTTTGTTGAGTATTTTTGCATCTATGTTCATCAGTGATATTGGTGTGGAATTTTGTTTTTTTGTGGTGTCTTTGCGTGGTTTTGGTATTAGAGTGATGCTGGCTTCATAGAATGAGTTTGGAAGTATTCCCTCTTCTTCTACTCTTTGGAAAACTTAAGGAGGATGGGTATTAGGTCTTCACTAAATGTTTGATAAAATTCAGCGGTAAAGCCATTTGTCCCAGGATTTTTGTCTTTAGGTAGTTTTTTGATTACCAGTTCAGTTTCATTGCTTGTAATTGATCTGTTCAGATTTTCTGTTTCTTTCTGGGTCAACCTTGGAAAATTGTATTTTTCTAGAAAGTTGTCCATTTCATCTAGGTTATCCAATTTGTTAGCATATAATTTTTCATAGTATTTTCTAATAGTTCTTTGTATTTAGGTGGTGTCTGTTGTGATTTTTCCTTTCTCAATTCTGATTCTGTTTATGTGTGTAGACAATCTTTTTTTCTTGATAAGTCTGGCAAGGGATTTATCTATTTTGTTTATTTTCTCAAAGAACCACTACTTGCTTTTATTGATTCTTTCTATTATTTTATTCTCAATTTTATTTATTTCTGTGCTAATCTTTATTATTTCCCTTCTTCTACTGACTTTGGGTCTCATTTGTTCTTCTTTTTCTAGGTTCATTAATTGTGTGTTAGACTATCCATATGGGATTGTTCTTCTTTCCTGAGGTAGCCCTGTATTGTAATATACTTTCCTCTTAGCACAGCCTACACTGCATTCCACAGATTTTGTGGTGTTGAATTATTGTTGTCATCTGTCTCCATATGTTGCTTGATCTCTGTTTTTATTTGGTCATTGATCCATTGGTTATTTAGGGGCATGTTGTGAAGTTTCCATGTGTTTGTGGGCTTTTTCATTTTCTTTGTGTAATTTATTTCTAGTTTCATACCTTTGTGGTCTGAGAAACTGGTTGGTACAATTTCAGTCTTTTTTAATTTACTGAGGCTCTTTTTTTGACCTAAGATGTTATCTATTCTTGAAAATGTTCCATGTGCATTTAGAAGAAGGTGTATTCTTCTGCTTTTGGGTGTAGAGTTCTGTAGATGTGTGTTAGGTCCGTCTGTTCTAATGTGTTGTTCAGTGCCTCTGCCTCCTTATTTTCTGTCTGGTTGATCTGTCCTTTGGAGTGAATGCAGTGTTGAAGTGCCCTAGAATGAATGCATTGCATTCTCTTTCCCCTTTTAATTCTGTTAGTATTTGTTTCACATATTTAGGTGCTCCTGTGTTGGGTGCGTAGATATTTATAATGGTTATATCTTCTTGCTGGATTGACCCCTTTATCGTTATGTAATGTCCTTCTTTGTCTTTTGTGCCTTTCTTTGTTTTGAAGTGTGTTTCGTCTGATACAAGTACTGCAACTCCTGCTTTTTTCTCCTTATTAGTTGCATGAAATATCTTTTTCCATCACTTCACGTTAGTCTGTGTGTGTCTTTGGGTTTAAAGTGAGTCTCTTGTAGGCCGCATATAGATGTATTTTTTTATCATGTTTTTTTATCCATCAGTGACTCTATGTATTTTGATTGGTTCTTTCAGACCCTTGACTTTTAGGGTGATTATCAATAGGTATGTACTTATTGGCATTTCAAGCTTTAGATTCTTGGTTACCAAAGGTTCAAGGTTAACTTCCTTACTAAGAGTCTAACTTAACTCACTTAATATGCTATTATAAACTCAGTTTAAAGACTTGTTTTTTCTCCTCCTTTTTCTTCCTTCTCCATTCTTTCTATATTAGGTATCATATTTTGTACTTTTTGTCTATCCCTTGATATACTTTGGGGATAGTTGATTTAATTTTGCATTTGCTTAGTAATTAACTGTTCTACTTTCTTTACTGTGGTTTTATTACCTCTGGTGACAGCTATTAAACCTTAGGAACACTTCCGTTTATAGCAGTCCCCCCAAAATACACTGTAGAGACAGTTTGTGGGAGGTAAATTCTCTCAGCTTTTGCTTATCTGGAAATTGTTTAATCCTCCAAAGTTAAATGATTACCTTGCTGGATAAGGTATTCTTGGTTCAAGGCCCTTCTGCTTCATTGCATGAAATACATCTGAAATACATCATGCCACTCCCTTCTGGCCTGTAAGGTTTCTGCTGAGAAGTCTGATGATAGCCTGATGGGCTTTCCTTTGTATGTGATCTTATTTCTCTCTCTGGCTGCTTTTAATACTCTGTCCTTATCCTTGATCTTTGCCATTTTAATTACTATATGTCTTGGTGTTGTCTTCCTTGGGTCCCTTGTGTTGGGAGATCTGTGCACCTCCATGGCCTAAGAGACTTATCTCCTTCCCCAGATTGGGGAAGTTTTCCGCAATTACCTCCTCAAAGGCACTTTCTGTCCCTTTTTCTCTCTCTTCTTCTTCTGGTACCCCTATAATACGAATATTGCTCCGTTTGGATTGGTCACACAGTTCTCTCAATATTCTCTCATTCTTAGAGATCCTTTTTTTCTCTTTGTGCCTCAGCTTTTTTGTATTTCTCTTCTCTAATTTCTATTTCATTTATCGTCTCCTCCACCATATCTAGTCTCCTTTTAAAACTTTGTATGTTTCATTTCTGATACTGTGTTCCGTAATGATTGGATATCCGACCGGAATTCAATCCTGAGTTCTTGAATTTTTTTGTGTACCTCCATGAGCATGTTAATAATTTTTATTTTGAAATCTCTTTCAGGCAGATTCATGAGGTCAGTTTCATTTTAATCTTTCTCACGGGTTGTATTCATAATTTTACTTTGAACCAGGTTCGTTTGGCTTTTCATATTTGTATATGGTACCCTCTAGTGCCCAGAAGCTCTACTCTTTGGAGCTGCTCAGCCCCTGAAGTAATGTCAGGAGTCACAGGGGAGTGGTATTGGTGCCTGGGGGGAGGAAAGAGCTGTTACGTGCTTCCCAGCTGCTATGCCTGTCTCCACTGCCAGAACCAGTGGGCTGAGCACACAGGTATAAGCCTCTGTGCTTTGCGTTTTTAGTTGCTGTATATGGGGCTTCCCTCTGGCTGGCCTAACGCCAGGGTAGGGTTTGCCGGTTTGCGAGCCAGGTGGGGCTGGCCCAGAGAAAGGCTCAGTAGGATTCGTATCGGGTCCTTGGAGCTCTGTAGCCAGCCAGGGAGCTGGAGCTCCTGAAGATCATGAAAGTTCCCAACATGCTGTGCAGAGTGCACCTGGACAATTTTGTCTACCTGTCCTTTCTCCTGAGCAGTAAACTCTGTACAATCCTTGCCCCTTTAGCAGCCCTCTTGCTGTTAGGTAGTCTCTCAGACTGCCCACCTTTCTTTTGTCCCAGAGCTGCTGGATATGGGTCCCTGCTTTCCACAAGCCAATGGTTCTCAGTCTCTCCAGGTATTCTGGCTGTCTTAGCTTTCCAACCCCCTAATCATGAGAGTACCATGAAAACACCATGAAATCAAGTTTATGGTTCCAGATCAGATCTCCGAAGTTAGGTATTCAGCAGTCCCAGGCCTTCACTCCCTCCCCACTCTGTTTCTCTTCCTCCCCCTGGTGAGCTCAGGTGGGGGAAGAACTGGGGTCCTGCCAGGCCACATCTTTGTTATGTTACCCTGTTCCATGAGGTTTATTCTTTTCTCCAGATGTATGCAGTTTGGTGCAGTCCTCTTTCCTGTTACTCTTTCAGGATTAGTTGTACTAATTGTATTTTCATACTATATGCGGTTTTAGGAGGAAGCCTCTGTCTCACCTCTCACACCGCCATCTTTAATCCTTCCTAAGCATAATGATTTTAAGGCCCATCTTCCTTTGGTGCAGAATCTGTTATAATCTCTTGTCTAATTTTTAGATTATTTGGTTTTTTATTAATGAATTTTAATATTCTTTATATATTCAGGACACAAGTCCTTTATGACATATGTGGTTTGCATATATTTCGTTTGAGTCTGGCTTGTATGAGTTAAGTGTAAGGCAACACTTCAAAGTAAATACCCTCAAACAAGCATTTGGGGGGGAAAATTAAACATTCATAAATTAAGTACAAAAATGGACAAAAATTGGATGAAAATTAATGAGGGTTCATGGAACTCAAAATAAATTTAAAAGACAAAAACAAAGAATAATAACAATGTGGCAAAGAGAGAATAGAATTCTTATATTGTAATAAGGTTCATTAAAGAAAGTTAGGAAAACAATTAAAAGAATGAATAGGAAATTTAAAAAGAGCCTGAGAGAAAGCAATTGGAATGGAGAATAGAAGATCCAACATATGTATAATTGAGCGCCTGAGCTCCCATAGTTAGCAGAACAGGTCTAATACTTAAAACTATAATTTAAAAAAACTTTCCAGAAATTAGAGAAAATCTAAATCTATATATTGATAGGATCCACCATTTACTTGGGACAGTTCACCTAGAGTGATCAACTTGGAAACATATCCTTGTAAAATTACATTAAACTTTAAACACAAAGAAAAGTCCTCAGGGCTTCCAGACCAAAAGAGTACATTACTTTTTAAGGCAAGAAAGTAAGGTTGAAGCCGTATTTCTTAAAAGCAGCATACAGAAACAGGCAAAGTAAAAAAGCTTTTCAAGAAGCTTAAGGAAATCAAGGGAAAGCCAAGCTCTCCTTCAAGTATCAAGGCCATAGGAAAAGTTTTAAATGTGCAAGAACTTGGGGGATACTATATGATAATTTCTTGGTGAGGAATATGCTGGAGTAACTTTAATCAACTAAGAGATGATGGGAAATTTTGGCAAAAGGACTCGTGATGCACATGTAATAAATTATAGAGCAAAGGCAAAATAAGGTGGTTATGGGGTGAAAAATAGTATGTAAACCTGATATTCTGACTGAGTAGAAAGAGTACAACTTTAAAAATGAAATGGAATAAAGGGGAATGTAGAAAAAGGTCATTGATAGTATAGATAATACAGGCGCACCTTGTTTATTGTTGTTCATTTTATTGTGCTTCACAAATACCAAAGTTTGTGACAACCCTGCATTGAACAAATCTTATCAATGTCATTTTTGTAACAGCATTTGCTTGCTTTGTGTCTCTGTATCACATTTTGGTAATTCTCACAATATTTCAAACTTGTCCACTATTATATGTTATGGTGATCTGTGATCAGTGATCATGACTTATTGAAAGCTTAGATGATGCTTTTTTTTTGTAATAAAGATTTTTTAGTTATGTACATTTTTTTAAAGACAGTACTATTGCATGCTTAATAGACTACAGTATATAGAATGTAAACATTACTTTTCTATACACTGTAAATGAAAAATTCATTTGGCTCATTTTATTGTGAAATTGGCTTTATTGTGGTGGTGTGGAAACAAATCCACAGTGTCTCTGAGGTATGTCCATGGATGAGAGTCAGAAGATAGCATTTAAAACTGACCAACTAGACAGCATAAGACTTAAGTAAGGAGAAAGTGGAGATTGAAGACACTAAAAATAAAAATACAAAAAAATAGCCATACAACAGAAATACAAAGCTATCTTTAGGGCTACCTTTTAAAAAATATAGAAGACAAAGAATTATACCACATAGAGAAATATGGTAAATAACAATAACTGTAATAAAAAATAACATGACAGAGTTGAGACCAAACATATCAGTCATATCAAAAAATGTAAATGAGCCTAGCTCATCTATTAAAAAGATTTTCAGATTGGCTCATAAAGCAAAACTCAGCTCTGCTATATTAAAGGTACCCATCCCTCAAAAACAAACAAAAAATTATTTTAAAAGGTGAAAATAAAGGAATTGGTAAAAAGATATATCAGGCAAATGGAAAGGAGAAGTAAGTATTGTGATTCTGATATCAGACAAAATTGGATTCAGACCAAAAAGCATTGACACAAAGGATACTTTATAATGAACATGTTATGTACCAAATACCACAGCAACCTCATGTACAAAGCAGAAACTATAGGATATGGCAGCAGAAACAAATGGGAACATACTAATAATAGGAACTTTAACACACCAGTCTAAATACAAGAATGGGCATATGGGAATAACATAAGTAATGATATCAGACAGATTCCCAGACTATGCCTACAGGCCAAATCCAGTCTGTTACCCATTTTTGTAAGTAAAGCTTTTTAACACAGCCACATCCATTTGTTCATACATTGTCTATGGCTTTCTTACTATTAATAGTTGTTACAGGGACCATATAGTCCACAAAAACTAAAATATTTACTTTCTGATCCTTTACAGAAGAAGTTTGCTGACCCATGATATAGGAGACCTAAGCAATATTATTAATAAGGTAGCTCTTATGGATACCTATTGAACACTACACCTGATAGTAGAAAATATACCTGTTCTCAAGTGTACAAGTAACACCAAGAAAAATGTATCATATTGCAAGTCAGAAAGAAAATTATCATGTTTCATAAGTTAGAAATACTATAATCAATATCCATATCACAATGCCATAAATCTAGAAAATTAAAGCAAATAAGCTGTTCTACCTGGAAATTTTAAAACTATTCTATTAAATGCCCCGTAAGTGAGTGGGAAAATATAAACAAAAATTGTATTATTTCTGGAAAATGATCATGAGAACACCTACCTTTCAGAATCTATGGGATAAATTTAAATCAGTTATCAGAGGAAAATTCATCAACTTGAACACCTCTATCCATAAAAGTGAAAGTATAAAAGTAAAAAATTTAAATTCCTAATCAAAAAGCTAGGAAAAGAACAACAAAGTAAACCAAAGAAAGTGTGAGGAAAAAGATAAAGGTAAAAAACGGTGGTGAAGAGAGTAAAAAAAAAAACAAAAAACAGATCAATAATTCCAAATCCTGGTTTGGAGGAAAGAAAGAAAAACAGACCAAGGATCAAGTAATTTAATCAAGAGAAAAAGGTGGCATGGGGACAAAGCGCAAATCTTAAAAAATAATAGGAGAGAAGCAACTATTGATACACAGCATACAAAATTTAATTGTGAGATTATTTTGCATTCCTTTATGCAAGTAATTTTGAAAACCTAGATGAAATGGATAATTTTGTAGAAAAAATATAACTTACCAGACAGCCTCAGAAGACATAGAAAGTTTAAATTTATTTCTAAAGAACAAATAAAGTTAACAAGGGACTACTCTATAGGAAAGTACCAAACCAAGACAATTTAACAGGGGGAGTCTATCAAACATCTAGAGAGTATCCAGAAACAAACTGTTTCTGAGCATACAAATATTTATGAAGCACGTAAAACACTGATAACAAAACCTGATAAAAGCATACACACACATAACACAAACTTATAGACCAGTATCACTTATGAATATTGATATAAAAATCATAAATAAAATATTAGTTATTAGACTCTAACACCCCACATTAAGAAACTAATTCATCATGGCCAATTAAGTTTTATGCCATGAATGCAAGGATTATTCACTACATTAATAGGTCTAGGAAGGAAATCATATCTCCATAAATGCTGAAAATTCTTCTGACAAAAATTCAGCACCTCTTCCTAATAAAAATACTAATAAATACATATGTATATATAGACCTCATTCCTAAAAGCAGCATCTTAATGGGGAAACATGGCATTTCCATGAAGATGAAGAATATGTAAAAGAAGTTCACTATCTCCACTACTTTTTAACATTATATTGGCACTATTAGCAAATGCAATTAGACAAGAGGAAATGATTGGAAAGGAAAAAGCAAAACTATTTGTTGGTGACGTGGTCATCTATCTAAGAACTTACAAAGAATTAATGTTATAAGTACCTCAGAGTGTGACTATTTAGAGATAAGACCTTTAAAAAATTTAAATGAGGCCATGGGGTGAGCCCTGATCCAATCTGGCTGGTATCCTTATAAGAAGAGGAGGTTAGGACATACAGAGAGATACAGAGAAATAAACTATATGAGATCACAGCAAGAAGGTGGCCATCTACAAGCCAAGAAGAGTCTCCAGGAGAAATGAACCTGTGAACACCGGTTCTCAGACTTCCAGCTAGTAGAACCTTCTGTTCGTTAAGTAAACTTCTGTCAGTTAAGCCACCCTGTTTGTGGTAGTTTCTTATGACAGGCCTGGCAAACCAATACATACATTAATTATGGAACAGTCTTGAAAAATGTAAAAATGACATTAGCAAACTTGAACTTCCTATTTCTCAAATGGGACATTTCAACATCAGAACACTCTAAATTAATTTTACAAATACAACGTGATCCCAGTGAAAGTACCAATAATATTTTTTTCAAGGAGGTGGCCAAGGTGATAATTAAAGTTCATACGGGAAGAGTAAGCATGCAAGCAAAACACTGAAAAAATTGAGAACTGTGGAGGACTCGCCCCATCAGCTAGTGGAACATACTGTAAAGCTCTCTAATTAAAACGGAGTGGTTCTGGGGCATAGATTAGAATAGAATGGAATGGAATATCTAAAAGTAGACCCTAACATATATGGAACTTTATGAGAAAGGTGGTATCTCCAATCACAGGGACAAAGATGGACTTTCTAATAAATGGTGTTGGGGCAACTGGCTGGCTATTTGGAAAATGGTAAAATTAGATTTATTTCTTATACTATAAATAAAACAACTCCAAATGCATCAGAGATCTAAAAATATGAAACTTTATATGCATTAGAAGAGTGCATGGATGAATTCCTTTTTACAATTGGGCAAAGGAGAAAGCTCTCTGACTTAAAATCCATATGCAATAAAAGAAAATATTGATAAATTTGACTAACAAAAAAACTTTTGCACGTAAGTAATCTCAAGAGACAAATGACAGATTGTGGCAACTATTTGTAACATATGAAATATCATGGGCTAATATCTCTAACATATTTTTAATGAAAAAAGAAACAACAAAAAGTGGGTAAAAGGTAGACCAGTCATAAAAAAAGATATAAAAATGTCCTTTGATATACATGAAAAGATGATCTACTTTTACTAAGAGAAATAAAAGTTAAAATAGCACCAAAATGTCAATTCTTGTCTCATCCATCAGATTGTTGAAAAAATCAAAAGCATGACAAAATAGTCTGTTCTAGAGGCTGTGGGGAAAAAGTCACTTGTATTTTGCTAGTGGCAATGCAAAATGATACAACCTCTGTGAAGGGGCACTTGACAATAAGAAAATTACATCTTCATTTACCCTTTGACCCAGTATTTCCACTTCTAGGAATTTACCCTAAAGATATGCCTTTAGCAAGGAATATTACAATATATGTGAGCAGGGTCATTTGTTCAGGTATTACATGTAATGGTAAAATATTGTTAAACTACCTAATGCCCAGACGTGGGAGATTGGTTGAATAAACCATGGTGCTATTAGCTGTAAAGGGGAAAAAAAATGAGGAAAATCTCTGTAAACTAATATGAAGTTAATTCTGAGATACAGAGGGAAAAAAAGTGCAAAAAAGTATATATAGTAGGGTGCCTTTCTTTTTAGTCATAAAGATGAAATAAGCATACATTTACCTGCTTATTTTTTTCCAAGACGAAACACAGGATGAACCAGAAAAAAATGAAATTGATTATCCTTTGAGGAGGTTCGATGGGGAGACTAAGTGAATAAATTGTAATATACGTGTATAATAAAGTACTACATACAACACTGGATAAATCTTACAGACACAATGTACCAAAGAAGCAGACACAGGAGTAAATATTATTCCATTTATTTGAAGATTTGTGCGTTTTACTATACATATTGCTATACATTTTTTAAGTGTATTAAAAAGTATCTGTATCTATATCAGCAGTGGCAAAATCCTATCTTGATAGAGGGGACAGAAATAAAGGTTTTGTTTTTGTTTTTGTTTTTTTTTTGTCAAGTTCATCTATATGGTGCTGCTTGGCTGTTGGTGACTCACTTCCCAGGTCATCTACAAAGGCTGATTTAATCACCTGTGATGTACACTAAGGACAGCACTGTGCCTTAGAACCTGAGCTGTACACCACACAGCAGAGTTACTGCAGGAACGTAAATGCCAATTGTCCTCTCAAGCTGCAGAAATACATTGCCTTCTGTTGCTGTCATCTGCAGGCAGTGAGAGGAAGTAAATTCCCAGTTCTAGCACTATTAGGCAACAGGAGTTGCTGAAATGGGGGCTCCAGTAAGTGATGTGGGTGGGGGCGCGGGGGAGGGGGGGTTCCTATGGAGGATTGATTCAGGTTGCTGTTTGGTGCTGCGTATGGAGGAAATAGTTTAGGGCCAATATTTGCCCCCCTTTTAAGGTGCAAATCAGAATTGAGGCTTTACCTAGATGATCATAAAAGGCAAATTGGAAAATGGTAACTCAAGCTGTAGCCACTAAAAAAAGAAGAGATTGTTCCATTGCATAGGTAACTACTACATAGGTACTGTACATGTATTTATTTTGGAATATAGATTTCTGTTGGTGTTGGGGGAGCCTTTATGACTGGAGAATTTTTCTTCTTCAACGCAACAAAGTAGTTTACATTTCAGATGACTGTTGAAAGGTGGAGGAATTATGCTTTCAATGAGTTGGGCAGATTCCATCCTGTATGAAAGAGCAAATACATTTATTATAGTAAAAAGATACCTTTCTGAGGGAATCAAGTACTGGGGAAGTCAAATCCTATTACTATAGGATTATATCGAAATTTAAGATATAGCATATGAGGTAATACCTTCAAAAATCTATTTTTACTTGAAAACAGGTAGCAGTTTATGGTTCAGTGGTAGTCCAGGTGTTAAGAGCACATTTTCCTATAGGAATGGTATAAGTCAAGGATAGATTCCCTGGAAATCCCTCAAAAATATTTAATTCCTGATGCGACTAAATATTTTTTCTTTAGGGAAATATATTCTGAGTCCTCACTCCCAAAAACAATAGCAGATTCTAAATCTCTTCCTCTCTCCTCCCAAGCAGGTTACCAAATGGGTTGTTTTTCTCTTTCTGACCAAGGTCACAAGAGCGGTACGGATTCCCAGGGCTTTTATTATACTGGGGAGGGGCCATCTGGTGACCTTGACGGGAAGTTGAGGATCTAACCCGGGTTTGGGCTCCTTTAGCTCTCCCTTCCCTTTTATTGCCATTGTATTTTTAGTTGCTTTGCCTCTGAAACTTTCTGAAGGTTGAGGACCATGCTAATTATTAGCTCCTCAGGTTCCTAGCATATAGAGCTTTTAGGAATGACCTCAGTTGTTTTCTGTCCTTCTCTACTGGTATGTAAGTTTTTGGCTTTTACACCTTGAGTATTCAGTTAGCAAAATATGGATTGTGTGAGCTGTTTCTTCCTTTGTCTATCAAGTAGCAATAAGGATTACTGAGAAGTGGGTAAATACATTAAGATCGACTACTAGGACATAACATAAAGTCTGTCCCACAAAACATCATATTTTGTCCAGTTATCTTCATTGGCATTTGTTTTTTGTGCTGCTCATTGAATTTGTCCTCTGAACGTTATTTATGGTGCTTTTGTTTTAAAGTGAGTTAATGTGTCAATTTAAAACATTTGTGATTAATGATTCATATCATTCAGTAAGTATTATTAACTCTTAAATGTAAAATCTTATCAGCCAGGGCTGTAAAAGTAGAATTGTCAATGGCGATATATGTTCTTAATCATGCTTTGGTTTTTAGTGAATGAAAAAATTAAGGATAGGGGAAACTTACACCTTTAACATAAAAGAATGTGTTTTGAAAACTTTTCCTTGGGCAGTTTGTCAATGCTGGAAGTCCGGGGGTGAGTCATTAGTGATGCTAAAGAGACTGTTCCTGTTATGCATTTGTTCCTGAGTGAAACACGGCTTTGCATTTGAATGTTGTTTCTAAGCTGGCAGCAGGGCAGGGTTCAGAGACTTTGTTACTAACAGGTGATGTTTTCCACTTTATCGTGACATTATTACAGATTTCCACTGATCTCATTTTTCTCTCTCTTTTTTCTTTTCTTTTTCCAGTTCTTCCTCCGGTGCTGGTTCCAAGACACAGTGAATATAATCCTCAGCACAGCCTCTTAGCCCAGTTCCGTAACCTAGGACAAAATGAGCCTCACATGCCACTCAATGCCACTTTCCCAGATTCTTTCCAGCAGCCCAGCAGCCACGCGTTTCCCCATTCTCCCGGCAGCAGTTATCCTAACTCTCCTGGAGGCAGCAGTAGTGCCTACCCTCATTCTCCCACCAGCTCGGACCCTGGGAGCCCTTTCCAGATGCCAGGTAGGTCAAGTGATGTTCCGTGGTCATATCAGATGGCGATGTCACTGGAGCAGGGGCCACCTGCGCAGGAGAGAGCTGCTCTGCTCAGGGACGTGGCGCTGTGTTCTGGAGTCCAGGATCCAGCTCCAGGTGAAGGGACACCTAGCTGAGGGAGCAAGTGTCCTGGCCTGTTTGTCAGGCGCAGATGCTTGAATAAATTTTATTTTTGATTTTGAGAGGTTTTGAGACAGCTGCGTCCTCGGTGTAATTTTTACAGTCTTTGCTCTTAATAAAAGAAAGAGAAAAATAGTGTGTTGGACACATTTGCTGGTAGGAGACACACAGCCTTGATCAGCATCATTCCATACGTGGGAAAAGCCCTGTTGTAAGTGCGACCGCAGAAAAGATACTTCCTGAGGGCTCACACCCCCTTCCTTAATTAAATTCATTTAAGCAGTGATGTAATCCCAAGAAACATATACTTTAACAACAAAGGAATCGCAACACAAGTCCTGGAAACCATCTGCTTGTTGAGCCTAGCAAAGACAAAAACCAATTATCCTCCTTTTTTAGACTTGACTGATGGTATACTGTTTATCGAAATAAGTGATTAATTAGGACATTATATTTTTCAAGTTGTAGGGTAAAAAGCAAGCATCTCCAGTGCCAAAGTTCTTTCCAATAGACCTCAAGAAGGATACTCTAAACAGAGATATGCTTTACATCTGTTAACGTTTCTAGGAGGGAAAATGAGGGAGCTGGCATGTTCATTGGGCCACTTGAAATGTTTTTAAGTAAATCTGAATTTGACAACAGTGCTCGTGTGTCCTCAAAAATTGAAAAGTGGGCCATACCTGATAACTGCTATCTCTGATGTACATGTTTATTACCTCCTTTTATTCTATTCT